>CM028379.1:163987898-164057867 GCA_013146195.2 Codonopsis lanceolata
ATAAGAAGTTGTAATATTATTACAAGTTTGGAAATACATATGATGCTGCCTGTCGGTCTTGGAGTTCCTTGCGGTTTGTAGGATATACGGGCTTATACGAGATGTAAGATCTCCTAAAACCTGTCAAAAAAAATACCTTAGATGGAATGCAAGGCGAGGCGCCATGAAACCTCAGTGTGAGTAATTAAGTATTGAGCTTAGTTGAAAGCAAAATAAAAGGGTTTCGGTATATAGAATAGTGCGTACCTTTCAAATGAGATTTTATGAAGTATATATAGCCTTTTTGGGCGTAAGATCAGGAGCTAGGCCCTTATCATGGAGATAATTTAGGACTTTAATACCATAAATACGGGTTGACATGGCGGAAGGAATCATGGCTAAAATCTCGGGATCGGTAAGGTTATTTCAAAATTAATATCGAGTTCATTCGGCGGCCATGCTCCACCTTTCATTGAGTGATAGACAAATTCTGCTCGGGATAGATGTATGATGAACGCCGCGTATCATGCTCGGATAACCTCTTTCTTGGTCTCTGTCATACACGTGACTATCACGTGTTGGCTTACGTAATGCTTGGCTCGTGACCAAAGCTTGGGCGAGCTCAATGATTGCTCCTGTTCGGTATTTATGCTCGGCGCGAGGGCAATACTATTTAATTTTGTTGTGGCCGAAGTGAGGAGGCTGCCTTGTTGATGGCAGTGGTGTATTTGAAACGCCGGTTATTAGAAACGAAGGCTTTTCGAAGTGACAATTTGGATTCGATCATGATGAGCGCGTGTTTTCGAGGAGCATTAATGGCGGGCTTGATCGGGTTCGCCAGCGCCTTTGTTTAATTTGTGGGCGCGTGATGGCGCCTTTTTCTAAAATTGCTTTATAAAAGGGGTAAAACCTAATCCTTTTTCTTTTTCTGCTTCTAACTTTCAGCTCTACTCTAGTGTTCTTTTTATTGGTTTCTCCGTGGTGTCTCTTTGAGTTACCAAGAAATTCATCTCTGCCATTACGGATTATTTCAACATTTCGACGGCAAGATCCCGATTCAGCGACAAGTAAGTTTTCTCGGGCCTCGATCCTTCTTGTTTCTATATAAACTCCTTTTGAATTTTGGTTTTTCTGTGTTCTTCGTATTCATGGTTTTGGGTAGATTCATAGGACTTTCCGCCTAGGTTTGGGAAATTTGCGGGGAGATCAAGGAAAAACTTCAAAGAATCATAAGTTTTCTAGGGATTAATCCGGATATTTTCGATCTATTGTAGGATGTCTTCCCTCTTCGACTCTTTGATGACAATTAGATCATGAGCAAGAAGCTTATGACTATGATCATGGTGCCCAGGGCATCATGCACCGTAGATGAGAAGCGAGAGTGCGATATGTTTATTTCGAGAGGAAGGAATACCCGAAGCGGCGGTCGAGTTTCCTCGAAAGGGTTGTAAATGATGTGACCACCAGAGCCGGGATGAGGTGGATGAGGCGAGCAGTGATGCCCGGCGATGAGGAAGTGGGCGAGGTGGACCTCGGCGGGGAGGCATCGTAACGAGGATTATTGTAATTTGAGCTCGCTTGCTCCTTGGGAGTCTATTGACTGATTGTAGAGGTGGGGAATTGGTTTGATTCGATTGGGATAGGAGAGATTATCGAGAGTCCCTTATGAATCGAGATGACTCTGCTTTCGGATGAGGAGCAAGACCAAAGAGTGTGGTCTTTTCTATGATTTTTCGTGTCGGGGATGCGTTTTCCGCT
The DNA here is from genome assembly GCA_013146195.2 of Codonopsis lanceolata. Taxonomy (NCBI): domain Eukaryota; kingdom Viridiplantae; phylum Streptophyta; class Magnoliopsida; order Asterales; family Campanulaceae; genus Codonopsis; species Codonopsis lanceolata. The sequence continues at coordinate 163,989,636 of CM028379.1, forward strand.
AGATCCTTTTGTTGTCGAGTTCTTAAGGGAGACTAATGCCGTTCCATGTGACCTCCAACTCACATGATGATCTGATAGCTTTTAAGCGCGACCTGCGGTTGATTGGGTTTGAGCAGGAGATGACCATACTCAGAAATTTTGATTTACCAAGGACAAAAGATCGGGCAGGATTATTGGTCGATCGAAAGCTGGAGCTTTGAAGCTGTTCTCTGAGTTTCCCCATAAAGTCGATAAGTGGGATAAGAGGATTATTGTTGTGGAATCTCGGGTCGGGTGGCCATTTCCCCGACCCTTATGAGATGAAACCTCCAACTATGATCGGTATGCCACCTTCCTTAGGAGAGGACAGGTGTATGGCCATGTTGCGAGGAGCTTGGGAGTGACCGGCGAGGTCAGCAGTGGTTGATTGGTTGGAAGTCAATCATGCGGGATGCACGTATCCTACGCCTAGCCGGGATGTACCCTGCTGCCGTGGAGGGTGTGGAGCCCCTGATTGTCATAGCGCCTGAGCCAGTTCATCCTTTTGGGGGACTTGTCATGACCACAAGTTCCCCAGTGAGTGCGGATTATACGGTCTAGGGGAGATTGTACCCCTCGATTTGATTTTGATGATGCGGGTATTTACTCTTTATTGTTTATTATGAGTCTTACGGAAAGTATCTTGACATTTTCTAACTTGTTTTCTTTTTCTTTGGCGGTGGTGAAAGATATATTGAGGCGGAGGAAGATCGAGTTCAAGGCGGAGTCGTTGCTCGCCACGGTGAGTTGATTGGCCTGGCGGCCTGCCTCACGAATCCTTACCCAAGGCCCCCTTTTACGAAAGGAGCAAAAAATCATCTCGTGCTCTGGTTCCTCTCTGAGCCAAGATCTCCTCCTAGGGCAGGCGCCGACCACCGAGCATTCTTCCGAAAGAGACCAATTGCGCCCAATTCGGCGAGGAGGTCGGAGCACCCGACCACGATAAGGGGGGATGACCCCAAAACAATTCAGCAGGGGTTTCGATCCCGCGCCTTCTCTGTCCTTAGGAATGCCTACGATCACGGGGCTTCCCCCTCCTCCTCCTCGTCGTGAGTGAGCCATCGTGAGTGGTACTCCTAGTTGGTGAGAGCCAACTTTGTGGCGCTGTATCAGAGATGGGTTAGGGCCTTCGTGAGCAGAGCTTCGCCGCCGTCCCCTCTCGAAGGAATTAACATTCGTGATCGGGGAACCATGGCTGTTTGCAGGAATCTGAAAAGTCGTCGGCGATGTCATCAGTGGAGATCTTTGAGACTCGAGACAGCGTCTTTGCTTCGGTGAATTAGTTTGCTAGTCGGCGAGATGCGTCATACCTAATTACTTGATGAAGATAAGCGCTGGTAAAGTATATGTTGTTACCTTATGTATGTTTTTGTTTTGCGGTTCACCTCGAGGTCACTCTTACGCACAAGCGTGCTGAGAGAGTATAAAGATAAATTTGGAGCTTTGTTCGAGCGAGCGGAAGTCAGAAAGCTGCTCGGTCTTTCAAAGAGACTTGTTGGCTAAGGACAATGAGGTCTAACAAAGGTTGTGGCGTGTCTAAGCTCGAGGAGGATTATCCTTTGAAAGCCAGTGGAATTTGCTCGGAATAAGGGAGGTGGCGGCTCGGGAAAATTTTGAGCGAGGAGAGGAAAAAGTTCGAGTGCTCAGTCGCTGGGCGAGCAAAACAGGCTAGGTTGACCACGACAAATTGCGGTACGCCAAAGCTGCGGCTATTGAAGAATTTAAGCGATCGGTAGAGCTTGACCCGGCTCGTAGATGCCAAGGCTGGTTCCCTATTATTCTCGAGGGTGCAACCATGTTACTGCGTATGTTGGCGGCGATGCATGCAGAACATAACTCTAAGATGATGGCGGCATGGGGGGCGGCTTCGCACTGGTGTCTTTGCGGCCGTAGGAGCCACGCTTTGGTCCTATCGTGGATGAGTTGGGGATCATTGCAAATAATGATGGGAGAAGCGATGAGCGGGATGGACTCCTCAGACTCAGTTGGCCAACAATGCGTGGTTGATCAAATGAAACGCCATTTTGGCGTGAGGCCAACGGCGATGAGGATGAGGATCACGCTCCCGGCTTTGTTGGCCGGTGATAATAGATGTCGAGGAGAATCGGGCTACTCCCCTGGGACAAAAACAAACTTGCCTCCTCCTCTGATCGAGTCTTGGCGGCACTACCTCCTCCACCACCTCTTCCTCCCAACTTGCGGTCAGAGATGGATAGAATATTTGCCAATTTGGACACCTCGGGAGCGACCACCGCTTTGAGCAAGGAGGGAATTAGATAGCTTTGATCATTCTTGTACTTGATTTCCCTTTTTATGTAATTTGAAAGCTTTAATGAGAACTTTTATTTTATAATTGTGTGTGAATGTCCTTTTGCTACTTGTTTTATTTTCAGTTTTGTACTTAGCTGAAAACAATTAGGATCATCAGGCGGGGCCCTTACGCTAATCGGCGAGGCATCTAAATAATTGCCTCTTGCCGAGTTGTCGGAGCGAGTTGTGTGGGCGTTAGCGGGCATGGCCTCGGTTCAACGAACCAGTTAACATTATTTTAGGCTGGATATTGATTTGAGCGAGACTTATCTCCCTTTGCCATGGCCGAACAAAGCCGATCAAATAATATCGAACACCGGGTTGCTCCCCTTCTCTGTTGAGGCATTCAAACTTAGAAACATAAGGACGGGGGGCCCTACTTTGCTCGATTTTTCGGCGAAGTTTTGTTCATATTTGTTTGAGTATATTTGACATGCATAATTTCAAAATTTTCAATCCATGTAAGTAGTCACTTTTGTTCGAGACAAATCTATTATTGAAGAACCCTTTATTGAAAATCTGATCAATCAAAAATTTGGAATTAACGCCTTGTTAGTGATAATATTTCTTCAAATGATCGAGAATGCCAAGGATGCTTCAAATATTTGCCTTCTGATTACGGCGGGTGTAAGTACCTTCTCTAACAATTCCTGCAACCTTAAATGGCCCCTCCCGATTAGGTGACAATTTTCCTCGTTAAATTATTTGTCACGTAACCTCGATTTTCCTAAGGACCCGTCTCCAACTTTGAATGCTCTTCCCGAACTTTCCTATCGTGATGGGCTTTGGCTTTACGCTTGTAGTTAACCATCGATGCGAGCTTCCGGTCTTCGTTCCTCGAGAAGGTCAGGTCGATTGCGGGCGACCTCATTGTCTTGCTTTCGTTATAATGGGCCACTCTGCCAGCGGGAAAGGCTGTTTCGGTTGGAATTACAACCTCGATCCATGCGTGAGAGCAAAAGGTGTTTCACTGTTGATCCCCTACTGATCGTTCTAATTGACCATAAAGCAGTGGTAACTTTCGTGCGCCCATTTTCTGCTCGATCGTCCAAATTTCGTTTGAGGCGTGCGAGATTTGTTTGACCTTCGCGTACGCTTGTCCGTTGCCTTGTGGATAGGCCGAGAGGCTTGCCAATGCTTAACATACATCTGTTACATTTGTAAATTTGTGCGAGAATTGTGTGCCGTGATCGAGAAACAATGGCTCTAGGTAACCCAGCGACACGGATGTGGTCATGCGAAGTTGATGATGTTGTTTTCGGTGATGGTCGCCAATGGTTTTGCTTCAATCCATTTGGTGAAGTAGTCAATTGCCACCACCGCATATTTGAATTGAGATCGTGCTAGAGGAAAAGGTCCAATTATGTCAATTCCCCACATGTCGAATGGCCATGCGCCACTTCTTGGGAGTACGCTCGGTGGATGGCGATCTAGGTATATCATGAAACCTTTGACACTTGTCACATTTACGCACGTCTGGTGCATCTTTCCTTAACGTGATCGATAGTAACACGCAAATAAATTTTTTGTGCCAAGGTCCGTGCCCACGGATGACCGCCACATTCTCCTTGATGGACCTCGTATAGAAGCTCTTGGGTCATTTACGGTCGAACACAACGAAGCATCGGCCTTACCCTTGATCGCTTATGCAGTACTCCTCAGACCAGGTATCGACATACACAGTTCAGACAACTCTTGCTCGGTTTTTGTCTTCTGGTAATATACCCTGCTCGATGAAATCTTTATACTCGTCGATCCAGCATCTGCTCGCCGGCTCGATATCCATTATTCGGTCCTTTTCAATCGAAGGTGCTTCCAGATGATCAATCATCACTTCTGGCCGTAACACAGATATTTCGTCCTCTGCTATTTTGGAAAGGTAGTCTGCTCGCATATTATCTGCCCGATCAATCCTTATGATCTCCCAGAACTTGAAGCTCTTCAAAATTTCTTTGACTAACTCGCAGTACTTGACCAATGTAGGATTATGGGCATACTCCCCCTGCTTGTTCACGACTAATTGTGAATCAGTACCAACGTAACGAATCAACATCCATGTCAGTAGCGAGCTCAATCCAGCAATCATGGCCTCGTACTCGGCTTGATTATTGGAGGCAGGAAATTTGAATCTAAGAGCCATCTCGAACTTCGTCGGCTGATCGGGTGTGACCCGATAAGATGCTGCTCCCTTTGCCGTTTACTTGCGGCGCCATCCACGAATAATTCCCAACAATAAATTTGGTTTGATCTTAATCGTTTTTTCTTGTTCGGCGGGCAGAGTTGTAATCGGGACGACTTCTTCCTCATGGTTAGAAAAGCTTGTTTCTACCAGAAAGTCGGCCAATGCATGTGCCTTGATTGCTTTTCGTGGTTGATAGTCGATGTGAAACTCTGTGAGTTCGATGGACCAACCAAGCATTCTTCCTGAAAAATCGGGTTTGTGCAAAATTTTTCGTAATGGTGAGTCGGTGTATACAATTATCACGTGTGCAGAAAAGTAGGCTCGTAATTTCCGAGCAGCAATGACAAGAGAGTAGGCCAACTTTTCTATATTAAAATATCGGCTCTCTACAGGTGTGAGAGCTTTTGACACGTAATACACAGGTTTTTGGACATTTGACTCCTCCACAACAAAAGCGGCGGCGGCTGACAGTAGGCGCCAAATCTAAAGTATAGGTTTTCTCCGTTTTGGGCTTTCATTAAGGGTGGTTCAGAGATATTTCTTAAGTTGCTTGAACGCCTCTGCACATTCTTCATTCCACTCAAAATTCTTGTTTCCCCGGAGTACTTTGAAGAAGGGTAAACATCGTTCGGCGGGCGAAAATAAACGACCAAGGCGATGATGGTTCCGTTCAAGCGTTGGGCGTCTTTAATACATGCAGGCGACTTCATGTCGAGTAGAGCTTGAATCTTCTCGGGTTGGCTTCTATTCCCCTACGGTTGACCATGAACCCCAAGAATTTCCCGGCCGGCCGGCAGCACTTGCTCGGGTTCGATTTCATGTTGTTCTTTCTCAGATTGATAAAAGTTTCTTCCAAGTCTTTGCTGTGGTCTCTCCCCTTTGTCTTGATGACCATGTCATCAATGTATGCCTCCATGTTTCGGCCAATTTGTTGTCCAAAAACTTTGTTGACCATACGCTGATAGGTAGCCCCAGCGTTTTTTAACCCAAGGGCATCATTTTATAACGGTAGAGCCGCCAATTTTGCTCGAAATGCTTGATCAGCCTTGTCTGCTCGCACATTTTCACTTGGTGGTATCTGAATACGCATCCAGCGAGCATCTCGAACCCGGCAATGGCATCAACCTTGACCTATCAATGCGAGGAAGAGGGTATAGCGTCTTTGGGACAAGCCTTATTAAGATCAGTGAAGTCCACGCACATTCTCCATTTATCATTGCTCTTCTTAACCATCACTACATTGGCAAGCCATGACGGGTAATGAATTTCTTCAATGATGTTTGCTTTCAGTAGCTTCTCTATTTCCATCTTTATAGCCTCGTTCTTTTCTGTGGAGAATTGTCGATTTGTTGAATTGGTCGGTAAAATTTGGATCCACACTTAGCCGATGAAGAGCTACCTCTTCACTTATGCCCTTCATATCTTCCACCGTCCATGCAAACACATCAAGACTTGACTTTAATTGTTCGATCAACCGTGTCCGCTCCTCGGGGGAAAGTGTTGTCCCAATTTTGATCTTACGCTCGGAAAAACGGGTTGATGCGATTTCCTCGAGCTCATCTTCGGCCAGGAATTAGGCTCCTCACGGACTGCAATGTGTCCATTTCAATTTTTAAATCGCCTTTTGCCCTCTTTTTGCGGGCGGGCTTTGATGTTTCCTCGGCGGCCTCTGTCTCCTTGTCCTTGGGGTGATCGACCTCCATATTTTCTGGTCGCGAGCATTCTCCTTCAGAAATTACTGCTATATTGTCCGGAGCTTTGCCTGGAACAACGATTTCTTCATTGGGGATGGAGAGCGCGATTTTCTGCCTTTTCTTCTGCGTTTCCCGAACAAATTCCCACATTGCTCGGGGTTGACTGTGAAGGATCCCAATGCCAGTGTTTGTGTAAAACTTTGCTCATTGGTGAGGTACCGAGGCTACCTACCATGCAGGCGAGCCATGGAAGGATGCCCATGATGGCATTGTATGGTGATTTTAGATCGATCACGAGGAAAGTTATGACTTCTAGCCTCGTATGTTCCCATCGCCTATGTAAACTTCAGTCAAGCGTGCTTAACAACTTTATGATTTGTAAAACCTTCTAGAGTTCCCAAGTAAGGTTTTAATCGGGCATCGGTGAGACCAATCTCCTTAAAACAAGCGTAGTAAAAGCACGTCGGCATGCTCCCGTATCTCGAGCACTTTTCGGTGCTGCCGATTGTTAATCAAAGCCGATATAACCAAAGGCTGCTCGGGCCTTGAGGTTGTGCTTGCCGGCTTCGCTACGAGTGAAGCTGGATGGTGCCTCGCCAAATCGAGTTCTTGGTGGCATATTCATCACTTTTGACGGTGAATAAATATGCTTTCCCGGTTGAGTCGGTGGGTTCTTCCTCGAGAATAACATTAACCACTCTGTTTATACGGGGGCATTTCTCTGTTTCGCCGTTTCCCGGCGGGAGGATCACGGCGATTGCCACCATTGTTGTTCCCTTGCTTGAACCTATCAAGACGTCCTTGATTAATCAAGCGTTGGATCTCTTTTTTGAGGATGAAGCATTCCTCTGTGACATGCCCCACGTCGTTGTGATAGGCACAAAATTTTGTGCTATCCCGGTATTGGGCAGTATCCGGATTCATAGGATAGGAAGCGGGAAGATCGTTCTGTATTTGCATCATAATTTCCTCTTTTGAAGTGTTTAAGGGAGTTAAATGCTGCTCTCTGAATCGTTGAGTGGAATCGAAGTCTGTTAGGTCTCTCAGAAAATTATTGTTATTTCAGCTAGGAATTGCCGTCGTTGTCGAACTATTTTCAACCTTTTCCTTTCCTTTTCCCTTCCTATCTCGCCTGCTGTCGGTGAGCAGTTGTGCTCGAGCAAGCATCTCACCACGAGTGGCGGGAGGATGCATCACCAATTCTGCTTGGGCCCCAGCCCGCGTATTGTTTAAGAAACAAAGCGTAACCTCTCCTTGATCATGCCCGTGACTTGTTCGAGCACCTTAGTGAATCTTTCCACATAGCTATGGGAGGATTCATCAACTCCTTGGACCACTGCGGAGGTCGAATCGACTTTTGGGGAGAGCTCGGCCGAGCCAAATTGCTAGAAACTTCTTTCAAGTCCTTCCATGCTATAATAGATCCTTTTGGGAAACGCCCCACCAACTCTGGGCTTTACCTGTATGGCCCCCCAAATGCCTTCATTTTTAGGGCTTCATTACTAGTCACCAAAGGCGACTGAGCTTCAAACAATCGCGTAACCAATCTCTGCTCGGGTTTTCAGTATTTATCAAAATTCGGAAAAGCGGCTCCTGTGCTTTGGAGGTGTGTTTTCGATCCGATCGCGAATGGACTACCATCGTAGATCGGCGATCCCATCGAGGCGGCGACCGACTTCCCACCCATCCATTCTAGCTCGCACAATTGCCAAAACCTCGGCCATTGTCGAGGTTGGTAATGTTAGTTGGCATGTTCTAGATTGGCATTTGAGCTATAGTGGCGAGGTGCCTCGGCTTCGTGCTTTCGGGCTTCTGGGGGACCCTTGGAGGTCTTGTGGTCTCATGGCGATCTACTTTGCTCGTCATGTTCGCGGCGTGGTGAAGTTAAATCGAGAAGCGGTGAGAATAGCGGGACCGAGAGTGATATGAGCGTTCATGCTCATCGTTTCAACTCCTTTCTGGTGGTTGTGATTCATCGACCATCTTGTGTTCTCGGCGCGGCGTTTATCACGGCCGCCTTTCCTCATGGATTTCCATGGCATTAGCATCGATTATGGCTACCACCACTTTACGCACGATTAGGGCGGCCCACGATCGATGGCCAAAGGGGTTTGTGTGGGGCATGGCGCCAACACTAAGCACTTTCGACCACATGTGGAACACTAACGGGGAGCAATAGGTATTAATTGCTCCTCTATGGGAGCAATTGGTTGACAAGCGGCTAAATGATTGAGAATAAACATCTTGCTCGAATCTTGAGCTTGATTGCGAAAAGCTTGTGCACGTGCTTGTTCATTCATGGGATAGGCTTTGCCAGAATTAAGTCGGCGACTTCCGACGTTGGTTCAAGCGATCCGTAACTCAAGCCGAGTTGGCCCTTTCTTTGTTGCAAGCGATTTCTCGAATCATCTTGAGGTGGATCAGTTGTTGAGACGAAACCAGCTTCACCAGTTGGTGCATGTTGTGTCGCCACTTGAGATATGGTCATTACCCCGCCTAGTGGTGGGAGGTCGTTTCGTGGAAATTGATCAGGCTGGGGAATTCCCTCGGGTCTGTTACTAATTGGGGGCCAATCTCCTTGAACAGACACATCACCACCAACATTTCCACTTGCTCCAACCTGTCCCTTTCCGTTCTTGGCCATGCTAACAAGATTTGATAAAAAATGAATTAAAATTTCGTTTCGGCAAGCGGAACCAAGCGTCTTTGCCTGATCGGTCTTGGGCCGTTCCTTGCGGTTTGTAGGATATCTGGGCTTATCTGGATGTAAGATCTCCTAAAACCCTGTCAAAAGAAGAATACCTTAGATGGAATGCAAGGCAGGGCCTCGCGAAACCCCTCAGGTGTGAGAGTAATTAAGTATTGAGCTTAGTTGAAAGCAAAATAACAGGGTTTCGGTGTATAGAATAGTGCGTACCTTTCAAATGAGATTTTATGAAGTATATATAGCCTTTTTGGGCGTAAGATCCGGGCTAGGCCACTATCATGGAGATAATTTAGGACTTTAATACCATAAATACGGGTTGACCGCGTAACTGAAGGAATCATGGCTAAAATCTCGGGATCAGTAAGGTTATTTCAAAATTAATATCGAGTTCATTCGAGCAGCCATGCTCCCTGCTCGCTGAGTGATAGACAAATTCCTGCTCGGGATAGATGTATGATGAACACTTCGCAGCTATCCTGCTCGGATAACCTCTTTCTTGGTCTCTGTCATACACGTGACTATCACGTGTTGGCACATGTGCTTGGCTCGTGACCAAAGCTTGGGCCGAGCTCATCAACATAAAAATAAAAACACAATATTAATAATAAATATGATTTGGCAGAAAGAGCATTATTGTTGCCATTTACATATGTTGGAGTATATGTTATTAATAGTCCCACTATAATTATTGTTAGTTAACTTTAATAAACTTTGAACATAAATTTATTTTTTCTTACGAAAATTTTAAAGTTGATATTGCCAATTTTCGTAATATTTCTTTTAATTATAACCTAAAACATAAGAAATGTATATCAAATAGTAATTTAATATATTATCCTAGATTAACTTTTCATTAAGAAAAAAAAAAGAAAACAAATACCAAAAGTCCTTTTTAAAATATTATATTAAAAAAGGGGTGATAACCGGGTCGATCCCATAGAATGAAATTATAATTGGAAAAGTCCATTATTTTTATTTCCAACCGCTAAAGTATACTTTTTATGATAAAATAACGAAGATACCATTAGTGAACAACAAACACGTGCACAAAAGTCAGTTGTCAAATTTCAGCATCACATAACTAAAGAAACGATGTCTAATTAAATAACATCGACGCATGATAGAAAACAACGCCTAAGTAAGTAACGACGATACATGATTTGAAGGAATGATGTCTAATTAAGTAACACCGAGGCATGATTGGAAACAACGTCTAATTAAGTAACACGGAGGCAGGATTTGATGGAACGATGCCTAATTAAGTACCACCGAGACAAGATTTGAAGGAACGAGGTATAATCAAGTGACACTGAGGCATAATTGGAAAAATAAATTAAACTTTGTCATCATATTAAAGAAACGACGCTTAATTAAGTAACATCAAGGCATGATTTTAAGAAACGATGACTAATTAACTAACAGCGAGACATGATTAAAAAAAAAGACGTCTAATTATTTATATACCGCGATACGAAAAAAGAAATTAAAGTCTGCTATCATATTAAAGAAATGACGTCTAATTAAGTAACAACGAGACAAATTTTGAAACAACGTCTAATTAAGTAACACCGATACAAGATATGATGTAACAATGCCTAATTAAGTACCACTGATGTAGGATTTGAAGGAACGATGTATAATCAAGTAACACTGAGGCAATATTGGAAAAATAAATTGAACTTTGGCATCATATTAAAGAAACGATGACTAATTAAGTAACACCGAGACAGGATTTTAAGAAACGGTGGCTAATTAATTAGCTAATAGCGAGACATGATTTTTTTAAAAAGATGTCTAATTATTTATATACCGCGATATAAAAAAGAAATTAAAGTATGTTTTCATATTAAAGAAACGACGCCTAATTAAGTAACAACAAGACAAAATTTGAAGGAACGATGTTTAATTAAGTAACACCGAGGCAGGATTGGAAACAACGTCTAATTAAGTAACACCGAGGTAGACTTTGATGGAACGATGCCTAATTAAGTACCACTGAGGCAAGATTTGAAGGAACGATGCCTAATCAAGTAACACTGAGGCAGGATTGGAAAAATAAATTGAAATATGTCACCATATTAAAGAAACAAAGCTTAATTAGTAAGATCGAGATATGATTGTAATGAACGATACCTAATTAAGTAACACTGAGGCATGATTTGTAGGAAGGATCCTTAATTAAGTAACATCGAGGCAGAATTGTAAATAACGATGACTAATAAACTAAAATCGAGACATGATTGTAAGGAACGATGCCTAATTAGGTATCACAGAGGCATGATTGGAATAACCGATATCTAATTTTTAAATTATTAAACACATGTATTTTTAAACCAAGGCTGAATAGAAAAAATTGTTGCCTAATTAAATTACGCCGATGCTGAATTGTAAGATACGATGCCTAATTAAAAACACTGAGGTAAAATTGGACATATATTTAAGAATGAGAAATTAACAAACCTAACGTGTAAATGATTGTATACCTGGATTTATGAACACAAATATAACATGCATTTTCGAAACAACCCTAATAGCATGTATTTGTCAAGCCAACATGTACAATTGGCCATGAAAGAACGCTATAGCAAGGATTCTCAAAAGAACTCAAAATGATTTCCAATGTAGCTGTGATTGTAACTACAATGGGAATCACAATGAACAATAAAAGAATAGTAGCAGGAGAAGAATAATATAAAAACAGAAAACAGAACTCAAGTTTTACCAAAAACAATCTACAAGTTAATACTTGTAGACCTAGCCTCAAGGTCACACAAATTTCACTTAAAAGAATAATCGTTTTATACACAATATTTGTGAAATCACTAACAAAATATTCTCACAAGACAATGAATCTTGGAGAACAAAAAACCCACATAAACAGGTTAAACAAAAACGTGGGAAGGAAACAAAAACAACTTCCTAAACTGAAATAGGAAGACAAAACAGTTTTTCCAGAATTTCAATGTTACTGCCAATGTTATAACATTGACACCCTTCAGCGAACTGGTGTGGTTCAGGTCTGGAAAACAGCTTCAGAATCTCTCTACTTCTGCTCACCGATGTATGGATTTTATTCTCTCAATCAAGCTCTATGAAACCGTATCCTTGCTCCTCAATATATAGATGTTCGATGCCCTACACAACACGCAAAAGAGACCAACTTCTACAAGGAAAATGTTTAGTAATAAGGAAATATTAACAACCTACCAATCTTGTAAGATTTTGTTACCAAATATGAAAGAATTCAAGAAACTTGGTTTGACTATGATTTTTGCCAAGATTTAGTTACTAAATATGTTGCACCCGAAATCTAATAAAGATTATGATACCAAAAATACCTAAACTAAATCTAATAAAAAAAAATACTAATTCCTAAATTAATACAAACTTAACAAAAATCATATTTTGACTAAGAAAGGTGAAACAAGTAAAAATAGACATGACCTATTTTACCCTTACAGGCCAAAAGCTCGTCTGTTGGTGATTGAGTTTATGTTGTACATCGAGGTTGGAGGTTGGAAGGATTCCTTCTGTTTTAAAATAATAGTTAATTTTCCGATTGAAGTTGAATGGAAGAGAAAGGAATAAGTGAGTTGTAAGGATGTTTATTTCGAATTGGAGGCAAATGAATTATGAAAACTTGAAAAATGGATTGTTGGAAAATTAATTACGATTATTGTTGTTGTTGATGATGCTCCTTTTTTAAATTGGTGCTAAACAGAGCATTCAATGGCTAATCCCAAAGCTTCCCAATTTTCTTATCTCATTCAAGTCGATGAAACAATTGAATTTCAGAAAAGAGAGTATTTTAGGAAAAATATTATTAAAATAGACTTTAGCGGTTGAATTAAAAAAAAGGTAGTGGAGCAGTTATAATTTCAAAAGAGTGTATGAACCGGTAATTATTCCTTCAAAAAGTCCCAAAAATAGATCTTTCATCCAAAAAGTCTCAAATAAATTATCAAATAAGTCATCCCACCTTGCCACTTAAAATATGCGGGTTTGGTTGATGAAAGATGAGCCCGCAAGGGGCGGGCCTAATGGGTTAAGCTCGCACGGGCCGTGTGGTGAGGCGAGCTGGTTTGCTATTTTATTAGTCATGACAATTGATAATTTGATATAGAACGTTGGCAGTGAAATACAAAATCCCAACACCATCATCAACGCTAGGCGGAGAAAGCTCTAAAAAGTGTTATAAAGCTTTATCCCCCATTGGTGAGTACACCGCTTATGCTATGAACTGTTTTATCTTTGTCCACATAGATTCTTTTTATTTTATTTTATTTTCCTTTTTAACAATGTTTGACAAACTAGCCATTTGAGCCATTGTACTTGTTCACAGTGACAAACCTTCTTCTTCTTCTTCTTTTTTATCAATGGTGGATAAAATATATTTTTTCCTATAATTTTTTAATGCTTAAGATGATATATTTATTTATTTTTATTTAGTAATAAATATGTTACTTTTTAAATTTATATTGTGAAAAAAATAATATATACAATAGTGGGCCCATAATATAAAGTTATTACTCCGTATATGTTTATTTACATTATAGAATAAGTTTATAGAAAAAATGTTTATATATTGATAATGTGACATGGATGAAAAACTTTTTAATAGATTTATGGCGCCATGAAATATTCTCTCATATCCCATGTAACACTATATGTCCCATTGAATCTTAGTCAAACACGACTACATGGACATGTTAGGCCAGGATTTAATGGTACAAAAGATGTAAAGGAGGTAGGATAGAAGATTTGAATTCAATTTACAATGAGATGCGCTCCAAGTATCTCAACCCCTTTATCAACTTTTTTTCCAAATTGCAGCAAACTCATTTGGGTCATCTCTAGGCCTAGCAATTGGGTCGGGTTGGTTTAAGGTAGGTCATGGGATAAGGCCGGTCGAAACTCGTCTCACCCCAAATGTTGGGTCTGTTGGGTCAAACTCGAGTCAACTCGTATGTTTTTTATAAAAAAAATTACCACCAAAAACATAGAAAAATGGAGAAGGGAATGTGTCATGTGTAAGGAGGAATGAACACGAACACAAACTGTGCTTCTTCGCTGCTAGTGAAATCAGAAACAATTAATCATATATGAATAAGAAAATTGAGAATTATAACATAAACAAACACTGACTCATGGGTAATTGAGTGTAAATGAAACCCTAAATTGGGGGATGAAGAGGGGTTGAAATCGAACCTTAGAAAAAGAACATAATGAGGGAGATATTTGGGGAAGGGAAATATGATTGTGAATATAAGTAGTGAAATTCACCTACTGGGAAAGCTATCAAGGTGGGGCGGGTCAATCAACAACCCATTAAAACACGCCATTTGGCAGGGCGGGGTGAGCTAGACCACGAATGTGGTGAGCTTGGAAATTGCCAACCCAATCCATCCCATCACATCATGGGTTGTGGGTTAGGCGGGTCAGTCCACCAATTTTTTTCATCAATTAATAAAAAAAAATTTAAAAAGATACCAAAAAAAATTATAATTTTGCATATAGTAGTATGTTAATTAGTTAGTTGATTATTTGCTAAACTTGCACTAGTTGGAGATTGGGTCAATTAGTAACCTATGATATTACCTTGTGTATAATTTTGCATGACTATTGTGGTTAGTTTGAGTTATAGTAAGAATTTGGTAGTTTTGTGGTTTGAACTAGTATTTGTGTATCATTGGAGTCCAATTGTGCTCATTTCTTGTGAGCTAGGGTTTGGTTCACTTTGGTATATTTGGTTTGGTTGGATTTGCCTTGTTACTTGAGTTTTGGTATCTTTTTGGTATTGTTTGAGTCCATGTTAAGACCTGTAATACGTTGGATTTGGTCATTTTGCCTTAGGAACATTTTGGGTTCAGTTGTAGGGTGCAACACCAGCATTTGACGCGACTGTGTCATTCTCTTTGACGCGACTGCGTCATCTTCTGGGAGGTCACCATTTTTGGATGGCCCTCAACATGATCGGCTTGCCTCCCTAGATGTGACCGTGTCAAGTCCTGGGATGGCAACATTTTTTTAACTAGACACGTTCGCTTCATCCCCTTGACACAACCACTTCAATTTTTGGAGGTGCATCTACTTTGAGTGGCTTAGACACACTCACGTCTTGTTCTTGGACACGATTGCTTTTACCTTCGATGTGCTCGCGTCGTATTGTTGGAAGCGATCGCTTCACCCTATTTCCAGCATTTGACTTAGTGGGTAGGTTCCCCAATTGTTGTTAACAACCTGCATTAGTGCTATTCGGTTTAATCTAGGTGGGTTAGTATGACTAATGCTTGGTTTAGCTTAAAAAAAGCCTATTTAGTCTATAACCAACCTATTTCTCAACCAATTGATGTGAACCACCTCTTGTGGTGGAACCAAACTTCACCTCTTCACTTAGACAACATTGCGATGACTTTGAAACTCATTCATCTTCTTCTCCACTAAGCTAGTCAACCACTATAGAAGGGAGAAAGGGGTTTTGAGCTTCTAAGCTCAATTTGTGGATTTTGACTAAACCATTTGCAATACCGACACTATAGAAGCGTAAAGCTTCACGAGGAGATCATTCAAATATCAATCTCTTGCGTTTTAAACGGTAGTTTTTGGTAAAGGTAAGTTATTATCTCTCTCCTTTGTATGTGTAGTTGATATATATGCTAGTTAGACAAAATTCATGCTGTATACATGTTGATGTTTGAGGTAGAAGTACACTACTTGGGATTTTTTGTTGTATGAACTTGTATTTATGTTTTGGTAGTTATTTACCATGTTTATGTTGGGGAACACAATTGTGAGGTTGTGTTCGATGATTCCGCAAGTCGCGGTTATAACATGATAATTAGTATAATTATTAAATGACTCAACGGAGTCGATTTAAAGACAAATAAAATATAACAAGTGATATTTTGAGTTCCTACGATATTTGGGAAATATTTTGGTGTAATTTACACTATGTGAATTATGACATGATTTTGTGTTTATTTATGAGTAAATATATGTTTGGTATGTGTGTTAAGCTCCCTATTTTGAGACTTCACGATTATGTTTTATGGCAAGTTAACATCTACTTGTGCATTACATTGAGTCCAACTAACATATGTGGTTGTGTTAGCAGTACGACGACACATCATGATCGGTAAGGATCATGGTGGGTCGGCGTACGCGTTGAGTTGCCTTCACTATCTACTGTAGCGATGAAGTAACCCCACTTTGGTAGTAATGTGCATAATTTGGGAGGGTTACAGCTTCGTATGACTTGGTTGTGTTGTATGTTCTTGTCACCAAGACATTTTATGAAGGGGTTTGTTCTTGGACACGTGTATCAGTTCAGGCAGAGTTATTTTTTATTAGAAGCAATGACACAACATCAGTATTTGATTTGCGGGATAAGATATCGAGAGCTATGCAATAATGATATCCTTTGTAAAGTTTTTATTTATGTTGAGTCAATGTTCATTATCGCATGATAAACGTGACTTTGTGCAAGTATATGTATATTTGTACTTGGTTGATTGAGATGAATTATGAATTGTTGCATAATAACATGTCTTGGTTGATTTGAGATGAATTAATGCAATGTGTTGCAACTTTTGTCAATATAATTGCCATAGAAGGAAGATATTGACAGTTTGTTGGTTAATTTAGTCTTTATGAAACGAGACATTGCAACCACATTGTCGTTGATGATTTCCACAACTATGCATATGATAACTTACTGAGTTTCGACTCACCTAGTTCCTTTTGTATTCCTTAGATTCTAGCCAGCCAGGAGGTTCGTGATGAGGCCGGGGATACTTACTGATATTAGCAGGTTCTCCGCTGGGTAGCAGTACCGTCATTTGTTAGTTTCGTGGAGGACATGGTTAATAGAGTTATGTAAACTCTATGTTAGGTAGTTGTTGTATTTTTGTGTTGTATTAATAGCTTATTCTTTTGATCCTGATGTGTAGCGTTGTGCTTGTACATTGTAGTACTCGTTGGTTGGTCGCAGTGCCTTTTGTGTACAATTCTGAGCAGTAGTTCAATGGGTTTTTCTTTTCTCAGCTCGTGTAGTAAGTAGTGGTGTTATATAGTAAACTATTGTTGTTGCTTGTGTTAATGCTTATGGTTTAGCCCGTGTTTAACAGAGCTCGTGTTGATTTGTTATTTTGTACACCGAATTATGTATAGGGATTTGGGCTTAGTCTAGTTGTGTTAGGGGTTGTGGGTGGGGTTAGTGAAAATATGGAAATGTCTTAATTTTCAATCAGAATTTTTATGTATATTAAGTAGCAGTGATAGATAGTTGGATATGATAGATAGTGATCGAAGTAGAGAAAGGAAATGGATGGAAAGGGTGCTGGATTGAGAGGAAGGAGCGTGGAGACTTTATTTGCCGACGATGGAAGGAGATATCATTGAGATGTAGAGAGCTTACAGAGTTGGAGAAATAGAGAGGCTCGAAGGATCGGAGATGGCAGTGATCAGCACTGAAGCTGGTGTGAAGAGAAAAGGGTTAGGTGGAAGAGAGAAAGAGAGAGATTGCGGACTCAGTTTAGCGTTTTCCCCTTTCTTTTATTTTTTTTCCCGATTATATAATTAGATTGCCGTGTTAAGACGGATAACCTGTCTTAACCCACGAAATTTAGTGGGTATGGGTAACATGTCTTAACCCGCTAAATATAGTGGGTTAGGTTGAGTTGGGTAATTTTTAGGTTGAGTCGGGTGGGTTAATGGGCAATGGGTTAGCATTGCAAGCCTAGCCATAGCCATCAAAGAAGGGCTTAGCTTAGTCGGAAAGAAAAGATATCACAAGGCTATTTTGGAAATTGAATCCCAAACTGCAGCAAGCTTATATATAAGGCTAAGTTTATAAATGAGGCTAATTCAATAGATCTTTTGCATATAGATATAGTTAGCAAACGAAGGTTAATGACACACCAATTATTTTTATTCCATGACTACAACAGGTTACATTTAGTTTGATTTGAGATTAAACACAAACCAAACCCCATGTATTTATTTTGTTTTGTATAGTATCAAAACAAAAAAGGTAAATTATATTACGAGCTATAGCTTGTGATATTATTACGAGCTTTAGTGTTAGATTCATTTGATGATTAAGTTGTGATGATTTGGAATGTCCATGTAATAACCTAAAAAAGAGCATACTTGATATACCGGTAGAAATCTAAGTAGATTTGATCTAACGGCACTGACACTAAAGCCTCTAGCAATACACAAACTTAAGCTTGTAATATCATAGCTAAAAAATATATTAGTAAATGAAAAATGTACTTTACGATCAACCGTCAAAGTCAACTTGCTGTTAGGGGCCTGATCCAGTTCCTGCAGTAATGAATTTATAGAAGAGGTAGAAGATCCACGAGATTCATAATCTATGTCCTTAAGACAAAAACTGGCACCATGTATGTAATGGATGGGTGATTGCCAATGAGTCTCCCAGGGTTTTGGAATCTTATGTGATTGAAGAGGCCAGACCTTCCAACTTCAATCACCAGCGAATCTGACACGCTGTTGTATCTCTGTTAGGGAAGAAAAGTGGTGTGCACCGAAAGAGAGAGTTTTTTTTTTCATCATGTAAAATATGTTTTCATGCAGTATTTGTATGGCAGTTGGGAGTGGTTGGG
This sequence comes from Codonopsis lanceolata, assembly GCA_013146195.2. Lineage (NCBI taxonomy): Eukaryota > Viridiplantae > Streptophyta > Magnoliopsida > Asterales > Campanulaceae > Codonopsis > Codonopsis lanceolata. Next base: position 164,008,176 of record CM028379.1, read on the forward strand.
TGTGTCCGAAATGGACACAACCGTAGCGGTTGAGGTGTGTCCGTTTCAGACATAATCGTCGATAACCAACCGTTGTCTGAGACATAACTGTTGTGTTGTAATTGTTCTGTCTTAAGGGTGGTAACCGTTAGACAAAACAGGTTCACACACAGTCAGGGTCCAAGCCAAGCCGAGCCGGGTCAGGCGGGCGGGCGGCGGCTCGTGCACGTGTGTTTGGACCTGCACTGTCACGACCCGACCTGGATTCCAACACGAAATCCCAAGGTCATGTCGCTGAAACTAACATAAGAAGAGGACAAGCACTTTTTAAATAGTAGTGCGAGTCGAACAGCTGAGCTAACAAGCTCTAAACATTAACATAAAGCCGTACTAAAATACGGGTTTACAAAAATCGAAGATGTGGAAGCGTTAACCAAAGCCAAAGAATCCAAGAGATACATTATCTCACAAAGGGGAAAAAACAAAACTCGTGTGCCGCAACATTGCAGACGTTGAACAAACCATCGGCACTCCAGGCCGGAATTTCAACAAAGGACCAACCTGATATAACAATTACCCACGGCTAAAGCATACCGGGCTAACCAACAACTATAACAATTTAGAATAAGGAAAAGCCCCAAAGCTACTGCGTGCCCGGGAGACAACTGAAATAAATACTAAAACCACGAATAATGGCACGATACAAGTAATACAACACGTCGGCCCAAGGAAGAATCAATACAAATACCCAAGTACTCTACCTGACCGTAAAGTCTAAATAACTTTACAAAATCGATCTCACAAGAATAGCAAAAGTACATAATATATGTGATGATGCTAAAAAGAAATAGAACTCCACAAGCTACTACTTGCGGAAAGTCTGCTGCAACTAGAACGAACCACATGATTTAATCTCGATCTATCGATCAGATGCGCTCTGCTACAATCACGATCTACTCGACCTCAACGCGGCTACCAATTTACTGCAACTAGAAAACAAAGTATGGAATGAGTCATAATGACCCAGTACACTACTATAAGAGGTATTTAACATATACTCCCTCCGTCCCTAAATAATCGTCTTGGTTGACCCGGCGCACAGTTTAAGAAAAAGTAATTGACTTGATTATTTATATTGGTTTAATGTGTAGTTTCCTTTAATGTTCATGTATATGTGGCCCATAATTAAAGTAGAGTGAAAAAGTAAGGATAAAGTGGTAAAAATGATGTTTTAAAAAGGTAAGTTTCAAAGTGGACAATTATTTTGGGACGGACGAAAAAGGAAAGGAGGACGATAATTTAGGGACGGAGGGAGTAATTATGTAACATAAAAGAGATCATGGTGTCATTTTACAAATGAAAGAAAACCCGTGAAGAGGCGTCATATGGTTTAGATACTCCACATGATAACCATTTCTTCTTACTTACTAAACCGTCCAAATAAACCAGGGTATAATTCCCTGTTCAAACACAAATCAAATGAATTAGACCGTAGTTCCCATAAAAACATCATATGCAAGTATATATAATTATATATATACTAATCAAACTGTTCATAGAATCATTAAGTATAAGTGTGCATATTTATATATATACACATCAAGTCTTTCATAGAATCATCAAGTAGAAGTATGTATATTTAAATATATACATATCATATTGTTCATAGAATCATAATGTACAAGTATGTATACTTACAGATATACACCTCAAGTATTTCAATAATAGACAATCAAGATAAACACGATCAATTAGATCTCATGTTCAACTAACACTTTGTTATCACATAAGTGCCCATAGTAAGCCACATAAGGGATAGAGAAGGTACCGAATCATTGTCGTTGTGTCGCTCCTGCAATCACAACCGTTAAATTGTTTCGTGCTGTTAGATGTATGTGATTGATACATCGACATACCGAGAGATACTCGGGCCAATTTAGCATAATCCATGCGCTCTATTAGTTACGACAATGGGCTAACTTCCCCACTGTGGCCAACAGTGGAGGGTGTGTGAATTGTCTCCGATACGGCGATACATAGCAATCACGAGTCCCATAACTCGTGAAGACGATGCATCGTCCCACCATCAACACATGAAATCAAATAATGTCAGCTGGACTTACATGCAATGCACAAGTAGATGTTTACTTGCCAATTCTCAAGTAGATATAATGATCTACCAAACTCATACAATTATGCACATTGTTACAATAATCACAAAACTACAATAGGAGCTCAATTGAGTCTCTAGATCACAAGTGTCAAGCATGCACACTTAAATCAATTAAAGCTTCAAAAGCTAGTGACTAGTCGAATGGATCATAAATGTCGTAGGATCACACCACGATCCTCGTAAGGTTCAATTGTTCCTTAATCTGGACTCCATTGATTCTTTACTACAATTCCAACCAAATAGGGTATAAATGCTATATGCATTTCTAGCCCTTCTATGTTCTTGTTTAAGGCATAGCTAGGTTCTCATTCCATTTTGGAACCCTAGTTCACATATCTATAAGTCAAGTAGAAGATAGAAGCCTAAGTTGATTAATATCAAATTAAGTCCTAGTTCAATTCAAGTTTATAATGCCACCTATTAGTGGAATCCAAATCTCATTGCAAGTTAACAACCCAATAATAGAACATGCATAAAGGCAAGAAACACTATATGCGTTATAAGTCATATTCATCAAGGATGGAGAATCAATCCTTAGCAAGTATCACAATTATGTTTTCATAAGTCACAATATCTAATAAACATAGATGTTTATTTCTAGCATAAATCCAAGTTAAGTTCTTAACTTAACAAATACCAAATCACATATTGTCCAAGACTACTATGTTAGTATAGGGTCATTAAATCATTTAGATTATAAATAATAAATGCATCCTAGAATGATAATTCATCCCATTGTCCAAAATTCATAGTAGTCCATGAATTAAACAAAACTATCCTTAACAAGTTCAAATATTACAAATCACTCTGCGCAGCAATCTTGCAAATTGCATTAAAAACTACTCTCAACTCCAAATGTACTGAAACTTACTTATTCAGAAAGTAGACTCTATAAACTATAACTTAGCCTTTTAAATCACTTCATTTGGACTTGTATTCATCAATCTATGATCATATCAAGATCAAGCTAATAATCTGTTTTTCTGTTATAATTATTCTTCCCAGTCAACTTATAAATTTGACCATTAATTCCTCACAACTCCAAATTTCATGAATTTTATATATTCAGAAACTAGACTCTTGGAAATATAATTTAACACTTTAAAATACTCTATTTGGATTTGTATTCATCAAAATACAGTCATGTCAAGTTCATGTTAAAAATCCGGTTCTTTGTTGTGACTCATTCTGCTTAGTCAACTTGTAAATTCAACCATGAATTTCTCACAACTCCAAATGAGTGGATAATTGCCTAGTATGAAACTAGACTCTTGATACTATACTTTAGACTTTTAAATTACTCCATTAGGACTTGTATTCATCAAAATACAGCCCCTCCAAGTTCATGTCAGAAATCTGATTTACTGCTGTGGCCTGTACTTCATGTCTATCATACAAACTTCACCAAAAATTTCTCATTGATCCAAATGACACATATCTTACATTTCCAAAAACTAGACTCTTTGAGCTAGAGTTTACCATTTTAAAACACTCCAATTGGATATGTATTCATCGATTTATGATCACATTAAGATCATGTTAATAACCAGTTTCTCTTGTTCAATCTCACTGTCGCAGCCATGGTTCGTGATTTATTAAAAATACTTCCCAATTGCAACAAGTCCATGAACATTAGTTGTTCCAAATCATGTTTAGAACACTTTTAATGCTATACACAAACCCAATCTATTATGTCTAGAGGGCAGCCCCAAAATTTCCAGAATTTAACTCTAACATGAAAAATTCTTTAAAGTTAACAATTGTAATGAATTCCTTCACAAGAATTACTCCTAAGCACAAATAGAACCACATTCATGCTTTACCCAAACCCAAATTAATAAATTAACAAAGCAGCCCCAAAATTTCCAGATTTAAAACTTGTTGAAATGAAGATATCTACTTCACAAGAAGTCTTCCTAAGCATGTATACTACAACTATTATGAAGGGAGTATGTCATTATATTGAACATACAATTTTTCAGGGATTGTAAGCATACCTTAAGCATAGAAAAGGCTGAGAAAAAGGAAAACAAAGTAATGATTAGTAGTCTCCTCGTCGATAGCTACGATTAGGTGGTCTCGAATCCAAAATCGGGTGGTCGGATCTTCGGGAAATCAAGAAATACACACTAATCTCACCTCCAATCACCCACACTCGAGCTCCACCATTGTTGAACACAAATATCTGATGTTAGGAGGTGTAATGAGTGGAGTTCTACAGCCATGGTACACTAAGAGGTGAGAGAGTGAGTGGGGCAAGTGTCAAGCTCTTATAGGTCAATTTTTAAGTGAGATTAAGTCCCTAATTGAGGACTTAGTGCTAAAATTTTCACTTAGGCTTAATCTACTCTAATTAATGTCTAATTAAGGTCTCAAGTCAGGTTTAGTGAAATTCATTAAGGGTCTCTAAGTAAATCCAATAAACAAGGCAAAACTCAAATTTCTGGAAATACCGAGAACAAATTATTCAGTCAACTTTAAAAATGCGCATATAATGAAATACAAGTCCAAAAATTAAGAAAGAGGTATGGTTGGAAATATCTTGAAGTCTAGTTTCTAACACATCAAACGGATCTCAATTCCGAGTTGTCTACAGAAAACTATGGCCAAAATACTACAGCCCTATCATGGCTGAGGCGAAAACACAAGTCACATCGGAAATGAAACACGAGCGGGTTCAAACTTAAACATGACCAAACCAAAATAATACCAAGTTAATCCCCAAGGTCCCCAAGTCATCCAGGGCCAAACCTAGGATCAAAATAATACTAACCGAGTAATACGACAATAAACACAACTGTACGAACTCGTACGACAACACGATAATTAAAATCGCGAATCGGGGAATCAAACTTATGACGAAAACTACTATGAATGTCGTGGCCATGTGTAAACTTGTAAAACATGGTTATTATGAATGTAAATGCATTCGATCAAGTACACCAAGACCTAGGATCTCTCAAAGGTCGCGAGCAAGAACGAAGTACGTAAACGTTTTACCGAGTCAAGTACTTGAGGATTCGGGGTCTTACATGCACTTAGCTAGGTCTTCCCTCCTACACAAAAGTGTAGTTGCCCAAGGGCCAAATGTTAAGCCTAAAAGTTATACTTTATAAAGTAGAATTGTTTTCTTCTTATTCCCAATGTGGGATTCCCCACTTCCTACTTTATATAACTTCTTCATTCAATTATATTGAAACATGTTTCCAACACTTGCTACCTTAATTTTGAGAGTTTATTTGGGCATATGATATTACGAGCTAAACCTTGTTATTATTACGAGCTGAGTTTTAGTGTTAGATCCATTAGATGATTAATTTGCGATGAGTTGAAATGTCCATGAAAATAGCATATTTGATCGTATGACATTGATATTTAAGTAGATTTGATCTATCGACACGAACACTAAAGCTTGTAGTAATACCACAAGTTCGATCTCGTGATATCATACCTCTTTTACTTAAAAGTGTCACTAAATGCAGCCCCCTCCCCAGAAAGACAAAAATGTCCCTCAGCTTAATTAATCGTTTTAAAAAAAAATTATGAGGAAAACATTTTTTTTTTCATAATTCTTTTAAAATAAAAATAATACAAATTTTTTTTTATAGTGTCTCCTGAAATGGGTGACACTAATTACAAAAATATTGTATAGTTTACCGACTTGTTCTATAAATTATACATAAAGTAATTACTAAATTATACATAAAGTAATTACTTAGTTTATGAGATTGATTAGAACTTGCATAGATTTAATATTATAAGAACATTTAGTCAACCCTTTCCTTAATTTTTTTTAATTAAATTTAGAAACATGATAAAAACTTGTGTAACACCATTTTACAGATTTTAGATCTAACACAACCCCAAATATGAAGGAAAGGGAGTTGGGTTTGGTTTGGGCATTAGCATCCCATTTGCAGAAATCACGGGTTACCTAAGACGTCCGACCCCCAATCTCTTTGCGAGCCTCAGGTCGAGCGCCTAACAAACAGATAAAACAACAAAACACAAGCAAAGCCCTCACTATTAACGGGCTAACCAACACCTGATAAAACATAATCAATCCTGCTATATAATATAAACACCGCGGCTTTTGAAAAGCCGAGAAAACAAAAGTCAAAGTCAACGAGCTATTGTCCGTGAAAACACAAAGGCTTCAAGGCCATCTAACTAAAGCAATAGCATATACTCAAGCGCGACGTTACACGTCGGTATCAAAAGAATAATACAATATTCCCAAAGTAGAGTTTACATAACTCCATCCTAAACAACCATGTCCTTACAAAATATAAATAAAGACTCTTGTAGAGCTGCATACCCAAAAGACAATTGATGGTCTACGTGTGTCTCACGAACCTCACGGTGAACTCCCTGCCTTACTGGGATCTAAGGAAAACAAATAAAGGAGACATGGTGAGATAAACTCAGTAAGTTACTGTATGCAGCTACATGGCATGTTGTAATGCACATGTCAATAACAACTTAATCAATCAAGTATAGCAATTCCTATACTTGCACAAGCTACGTTGATCAAGTCATAATGCACATTGACCCAACATAAATAACATATTATCAAGATATAATTAATATCTAGAGAGCTTTATGTCTTATCCTGCAATCAAACTATGTAACTGTGTTGCTGCCACAGTACATGTACTGAATCATGTCTAAACCCAATAATATCCAAAACTAATTATCTTGGGATTTAACCGAGGCAATACTTCTGATGAGTGCACATAAGTGTGATATTTTTAGTTGGTTTTTGTGCTTAAATTATGAGTAAATATTACATTTGTGGTTGTTTTGTGCTTCTTTGATGATTGTAGGTGTGAGGGAAGCTTTCTAAAGAAAAATGAAGCAAAAGAGTTGCGTTGAAGACAAAATGACTTCAGTGGTCGTCACGTGGGCATGTGCTAGCTAAACTAGGCAATGTTGTAGTTGAAGACAAACGTCGGATGGGCTTGTTGAAACATAGATGTTTAGAATTACTTAAACACATTAATTAGACCTTAGAACATAAAACAACAAGTACGAATTAATTAGGACTCACAGAAACTCATATATCTAAGTGAAGTTCAATAGGTTGGTTAATTATAGTCTTGCATGATTAGAACATTAGTTAGTTGTTAGCTAAAATCAATTTGATTAGACTTTAGCAAGTCTAAAGTTCTTCCTGCTAAAGATTCAGCAGGTAAACCTACAACTAATGTTTTGCCACTTTAAATGCAAAAGAAAATAAACTTAGACTAAGGTAGGCAGCTTTCTCAAATCTTATTAATATATCTGCAGTAACTTAGTCATCAGCAGCTAAGCTAGATGTTGATCCCCTTACTTAACAGTTGTAGTTTTCTATATAGTTTTTTACACATGTTGTTAACAAAACTCAATTTTCAGCCGCTATGCTTTCCTATACCTAAATCCCTATCCGCTAAAAACCATATTCTGTTGAATCAATGCGCGTCCATCTAATTTTGAAATCTATGCTTTCAAGAACAATATTTTAAACAAACGATCTTTGAAAAACACTATTGGCGATTCTAACACATTTAATTCATGGTCATCTAAATTCATACGTTAAACTGTTAAAAATAAGACTTTTTATAAAAACATTAAATTGCTCACCAGTTCACCATTGCATTAAATATTCCAATGTAACATATCTTCTAGCCAACCACTCTCTTTAAATATATCATGCTAAAAGATATCTACTCTCCTCATTTTACGGAAGAAGATATCTAACCACTCTATTCTTGAATTTATGATCTTATGATAGGTGATATCTTCCATTTCAGAAATTCTCTTCAAGATCTCCGAGCTTTGAAAGATAGACTTCATCATCACTCTTCAAAGATTATCCCTACTTTCCCAAATGGCTACTTTCAAGTATCTCTATATAAAGCAGTTTGGAGCAATGATTCAAATAGAAGACAGAGAACTAGGTACAAACATTTCACTTATCCCTTTAAACTACTCCCTCCTTGAAATGTTCCAATTCTTATGTAGAAGACATTAGAGAATAGAGGATAGAAGGATTGAAGAAACCATTCTCCACTCAAATGATATTCTTTCTTTGATTTGCTTCAATCCAGAGTTGGACATACATCAGATTCCTTCAAAGCAATTCTTCACTTGATGTGTTCCAGTCCTCAAACAATTGCGAGATGTTCTTTAACCTTTCATTCATTTCTAGTTCTTATTTAGACAATCATTGTATTCTTCCATACTTCTTCCTAATCTTAAAAGAATACTTGATTGTTGCACGAGTATGATTATTGGTCAATCATACTCCTCAAACACTGGCTTTTGTTGTACACAAATCCGTTAGTGATCACTTAGAATTTCGGATCAACTTTTGTTGTACACAAATACCGTTAGTGATCACTTAGAATTTCAATATATTTAGTGTAAAACCTTCAAATTTACAAAATATCAAAACAAATTTGTATTCAACTTTAGTAGGCGTAGTAAAGCATAGTCTGTCATCTGTCTTGTTTTTATCTCTATTCATACACTTAAGCAGCTTCTATCTACTTAAGAGTTTAACAGTTACATTCCTGAATTATTTACATAGTTGATCTTATATTTATTGTACTTCAATTCAGTCCCTATACTTAAGTGATCAAAAGAAAACCAAACCAAATTGTTTTAAGTTCAGCAGCTGTTACCCAAACTGTTTTACGTTCAGCAGATGCTATCTGCTTACATCAGTTGCTGAAAACTTATCTTTTCCACTACAACTTTTAAAGGTTTTCAAAACAACCCTAAAAGTTTTTAAAAGGCTATTCACCCCCCTTAGCCTTATTTCGTTGCCAACTGGACTTATAGGGCATGTGATATCTAATGTGTGGATGCAAGTTTGACTTCCATGACTCAAAGATTTTAGACAACATTTATGTTGGGAAATAAGGGAATTATTTATGTCCCTAAAGAAAAATATTATCTTTAGTCATTATTTTTCTCTTTTTCTTGTAAAGGAAATTCTTATAGTTGGTTATTAGAAGTTGAGAGCAGTTTTTTCATGCTAAAAGTTGCCAAGTAGTGGACTAAGTGGGGGGGGGGGAAAGAGATCAAAAGGAGCTGGGAATTGCTGGAGAAGGACGTCACGCAAGGAGGACAATTCATGCATTCTAGAAGAGAGAAAAGAGAGAAAAACTATAGTTTTCATTGAGAGATCAACAATACTGTTGGAATTAACTTTTTGTTTTTGTAAGAATTCTAATACTATAAAAAGTAATACTCTTATTTTCTTCCATTCTCAACATATTTTTAATGGGTAACCAAAGCCGAATATTAACATATTTTGTAAGAAAACTCCAATAAATTGTGTTTTAGACAGTTTTCATTAAATAATTAAAAATGTATTAAACAATAAAAAAATGGTTAAACCAAAAAATATGACTCCACCCTTCTTAATTATTACAAAAGTGTCGGACCTGTAAAATGTTTTCTATGCAAATTTTGAAGTCATTAAAATGAGTTTTTTAACAGTCTACATTGATCCGACATTTATAAAATTAAAACATGTATTGATTTGTAACATATTTTGTAAGAAAACCCCAATAAATTGTGTTTGAGACAGTTTTCATTAAATAATTAAAAATGTATTAAACAATAAAAAATGGTTAAACCAAAAAAGATGACTCCATCCTTCTTAATTATTACAAAAGTGTCGGACCTTTAAAATGTTGTCTTTGCAAATTTTGAAGTCATTAAAATGGGTTTTTTAACAGTGTAAATTGATTTGACCTTTACAAAATTAAAAAATATATTGATTTATTTGAATACTGACACGTCCCATAATTGACAATGATGTTCTCAGATTAAAAATAAACCAACAACATAAAAAATTGAAAGAATTCCCAATTAGTAGTTATACATATTATTACTTATTCCATTTCTAAAAAATTAAAATGAAAACAGTTTTTCTTTTAGAGTGATCTTAACAACATAAAAAATCTGAAGAAATCGCAATTAGTGGTTATGCATATTATTATTTATTCCATTTCTAAAAAATTAAAATAAAAACAAATTTTCTTTTAGAGTGGTCTTAACAACATAAAAAATCGTAAGAATTCCCAATTAGTGGTTATACACATTATTACTTATTCCATTTCTAAAAAATTAAAATAAAAAACAGTTTTTCTTTTAGAGTGGTCTTAACAACATAAAAAATCGAAAGACAACCCTTCTGGTATGTGATCCTTGTATATCTTTTTCTATTAGAAGGCAGGAGGGCCTGAAATGAAGCGTTGTCAAGCTTTTGCAAAATAAAAATGTCTAAACTACTATTCAAGAGTAACCGTCTATACCCAAAAATAACCACCCACAACTTATCCCACCCCCTATGCTTATAAGTTAAATTATTTAATGAACCAAATATACACATGCATGTGCATGTGCCACTATATATATAGTCCTTTTACTCTTCCAAGCTAAAGACCCATGTGCCTCCTACCATGAGATGAAATAGGGTGCAACATTAAGTACCTAACCACCTTTGTTGGAGCTGCTGAGGCATTAGTGTGATAACATCAATCAGACTACCATCATATCTATTAGCAACATGCTCACTTTTTTTCTTTCCGTACACACCCACAAATAACTTTACAAACATGTATAAGTTTGTTCCCACAACATATTCTGGTTCATGAAGTTATTTAGCATGAGCATCTTTCTGAATTTTATAATATTCTTAGTTTTTCTTGTTGTATAACCAAACTTTAAATTGAACAGAATTCCCAAAACCTCAAACCCACACAAACCCACCAACTAAATAAGTGTGTAAGTTGAAAACAAACTAAAAAACGACACATACAAAAATAAAAAACCAAATGCAGAGGCGGTGATTCTGGGCAACCAAATGCAGATCTTCAAAAACAAAAACCAAAAATAAAAACCAAAGATATATAAACCCAGGAAAAGGGTGTTCAGCCTATGGAGAGAGAAAGATTAAAACTCAACCCAAACCCACCAACTAAAACGGCACACACAAAACGTAATTCAACATCAACAATCTTGACCCATTCATAAACCCCTTCAATTTCAACCGTATGATTCCTGAACGGGTCAATGGTGGACGATCCAGGTACGAAATATTTTGCCTCAAGGGTTGTTAAATTCCAAATAGCCTAGGTCATCGACTGGGAGGAAAAGAGTGGCGAGATCAGCGGCCGGTGGAGAGAGGAGACCAGAAAGTGCAGAGAAAAAGGGAGAAGTTTAGAGGGAGAATCAGGAGATGAATGCGAAGGGGGTTATGGAGAGAGAAAGACACATAGCAACCGGCCAAATCCAGATCTTACAAAAAACCAAAAAGAAAAAGAGAAATCAAAGGAATGAAAGGAATTAAGAACTTACAAAGAGAGAACATATAGAGAAACAGATGAATAAGCAGAGAGGAAGAGATAGATAAAAGGATTGAGGAGATAAAATAGGGATGGATTTTGTGGAAAAATCGTGGATACAAATGGTTGGGATCTATGAGATTAAATCTGGCCAGTAAGTGTGTTTGGTAAAAATCAATCATGGCCAGTAGTTAGCTTTTTATAACTGACTGATCTGTTTTATATTATAGATGTTTATCAAGCAAAGCATTAAGACCCGATTTCGTTTCTATTACAGCATCTCAACCAAAAAAGTGAGTAACTTTCCAAAAAAGTCCTTGATAAACAATACTTTCACTAAACTCACAAGTCACTAACCTCACAAGTCACAAACCCATAGCCTTATTGCAACATGGCCATAGTTAGATCTCTTTTTATTCTTTTCATGGGATAGATGAAAGAGCTTGAAAATGAACTAAACTCAAAAATGAACTTCCAAAATCCGATGCTCAAAGATTAAAAATGGACTGAGCTCGAAATCAAATGATCAAAGCACAAGAGAATTGTAGATATATATATATATATATATATATATATATATATATATATATATATATATATATATATATATATATATATATATATAGGGGATGGGAAAATATTAACCCATTTGCAGAGAAAGTCTTCTCTAGTGGAGAGAGAACGTTTTTGGGGATTAAAAGGTGAGGGTGAAGGAGGGGAGTGGAAGGGTGGAGTATTAATGGAAAGAGAGATCACTGGCAACATTTCTAAGTGAGAGAGAGAAAACGTTTTTGGGGGATTGAAAGGTGTGGGTGGCGGAGGGGAGTGGAAGAATTGAGTATTAATGGAGAGAGAGATAGAGAGCAAAGGACATCTATATCTATATATCTATATATATATAATGGTAGATGCACATAATACTGCTAAATAAGATAGTTTCCCGCCTAAAATCATTTGTAAAAAATAGAACATCACTTTGTTTTATCTACCATGTGGGATTATGAAAATGTACATAATTTCTATGTCTCCAAAATCTAGATAATATTTAACATATTAATTAAAAAAACATAGAACATTAATTTATTGGCTAGTCAAAAACTATTGGAATTCACGAAACCTCTTTATATTTAGTTTTTACTCTTCATTTTTTGGGAATAAATTATTTATATGTTTGATACATGGTAAATGAGCACAAAAGATGAAGCATTTCTTGTGCAGCTGAAATCACTTCCATTGATTTATTTTTGTTCTATATACCTCTCATCTTTTCATTTAGTTTGAGAATCTTTGATTCGTATGCAATAGTCCTTAGGTAAGGCTTCTTGCTATCGGTGTGTTGGGGGCATATTCTGACTCATTTTCTTTCTTTTCTAAAGTAAATTTTATCTTATACATATACAACTAGGGATGGCAAAAGTCTCGTTTTTCCCGACCCGATCCCGACCTGACAAAATCTCTATCCCGACTTATTTCGGGACGGTATTCTGAATAATTACCAATCCCGTTGGGATTCCCGACCCATCTCGACTTATTGTGAGTGTACAGTATATGTAGACTTGTAACTAGTGTGTACTCTCTCTCTCTCTCTCTCTCTCTCTCTCTCTCATTATACAAAACAAACCTTAGGAATTAGGAAATCCCAAACCCTCCCCGCCTCTTCTCTCTCAACTTCGACTCCACTGAATCACCAATCGTCTCATCCCCGTCGGCCATCGTTTCTCTCTCTCTCTCTCCCTCTTTGACTGTAAGTCTCTCTCTCCATCTCTCGCGCTTTTGTTGTGTTGTGCTGTCGGTTTGGCATGATGTGGGGGGGGGGGAGAAATTTAGGGGAGGTGAACCCCTTCTTCAACCTACTTCTCTCCATCGTTATTCCCCTCCAATTTGGTTGTTTATCTAATTGCACTTGTTTCGTTCGGTAATAAAGGCCACATGCTCCTACTCCCTTACTTTTATTTTTACGGTCTCAAGAACATTGTATTTATTCATCTTTTCTAAATAATTACTCTGTTTCTTTAAACAAAATACATAATTATTCTACAGTCTCTAATTTAGTCTAATTTTTTAGTGCAAGTTTTCGGGGATCATATATAAACGTTTTTATTTTTGTTCTTTATAATATTTATTCAATTTAAGTTTGATCATATACTGACACACACACACACACACACACACACACACACACACACACACACATATATATATATATATATATATATATATATTGAATAAATATTATAAAGAACATATTTTTTGTTGTTTCACATTCCAAAATATTTTTTGTTGTTTCAGAACTTTACATTGGTTTGGTTGCAATATAATGCTTCCAAAATTTAAGTTAGGGATGAATCATATGCTATTGGTAGCTGTGTGGACATTAGGAAGCGACTACCTTTAACTTACTCTGTAGGAGCTGCTGCGTAGTCTCTGTAATTTGGATTTTTGGGCAGCTTAATTTTCAAAACTCAGATCAAACGTGTTTACATTCTTAAATTAATATACATTCAAGCTATGACCACAAGTTGATGTTTGATTATTATTTTGATATGTGTTTATCTCAAAATAAATGTCATCTAGTCTAATCTTGAAATTCCTAATTTTATTTTCATACCATCGAATGATTCTAAGTGTAGAAACTAATTTGTATTAAACTGTTGTGTTTTCGTGCGACTGAGTTCAACTTCAACACCTTGCTTATTATAAAGTTAGTATCTCTTGATATCAACTATGCTATGCTATATAGTATTTGTTAGTTATTGTACTCTAGTTCCTTGCATAACTCTTTAATTTTTGCCAATTATGGTTAAACCTACCACTCACAAAGTCTTGGTACTGTATATAATGAAGGTAGTAGCCCATTCTTTAGTGTAATCTATGTAAAATGAATACATGCACATCTCAAAAGTTCACATGATATGTAGTAAAATATATCAAATAATTATGTAAGTACTATAAGTTGGGGGTTTTGGCCCCGTTGTATTAATCAGATATTTCTTTTTTCCTTTAGCGTGTACAGTCTTCTATTTTTGGATTGGTTTGGTTTGCTTGGCCCCTCCCTTCCCTTCTTTTCTTTCATAAAATTTCTTTTAGGTATCTGGTCAACTGAAGAATAATCAAGGTTATTGACATCCAAGTCGGTTGCCGTTTGTTTTCAATTCTTTTTTTTTTTGGCCCACCTAAGTCTTAAGTTGTTGGATTACCTAAATATTGTCATTTGGTTGCATTGAACATTTTCCTTTTGTGTACCTCTTGCATTTAAATCTGAAATCTTAACTGAATATTTTTGTGTGAATTGGCCGTCAACTTGGATCAATAATCATTAATTGAATATTTTTGTTCTATTTTGATTTAGGTTTGGTGACGATTGATGATTCTTATGGAATTGATAGCCCTTCAACGACCACACAACCTGATGCATCGGCTCTCTCCATAACCCCAACAATCCCGGAGGAAACAATAAATGTTGGAACCAAAAGCCAGAGAAAAACAACAATAGTTGTTTGGTCACATGCTGAAATAATAGTAGAAAGAAACGAAAAAAATGAGGTAATTAACGTTGTCAATGTTTGCAATTATTGTAAAACTAGAGTTCCCGCTCATAGTAAACTACAAGGGAATAATGGTATTACTAATCATGTGAACCGTTGCAAATTAAATCTAAAAAATGCAACACAATCATCTCAACCAACCTTGACAGCCTCTTCCTTGAGTAATGTAGTGACACCCCATGTCTTTAACTAAAAAAGGCTTGAAAAGAAGGTTATAGCATTTGTTATTAGAGATGAGATGTCATTTAGGGTTGTGGAAGGAAAAGGGTTTATAGATATGATGAAAGAGGCTCAACCTCGAGTTAAGATTCATAACCGGAAAAAAATGGCATCACTTGTATGAGATTTATTTGCAACAAAAAAAAAAGATAAAGAGTGACATAGGTGATCAAAGGGTAAGTATCACAACCGATACTTGGACATCGGTTCAAAATATCAACTACATGGTGATAACCGCTCATTTCTTAGATGATGATTGGAAGTCGCATAAAAGAATAATAAATTTCACTAAGATCACTTCTCACAAAGGTGATGACATTGAAAAAGTTTTGGAAACATGTTTAAGTGATTGGGGAATATAATTTTTTTTTTCACGATAACAGTTTATAGCGCAAGCACAAATGATAAAGCGGTGGAGTACATGGGGAAAGGCTAAAAGACATGGGTACCTTATTGTTAGATGATTAATACTTGCATTTGAGATGTTGTTGTCACATTATAAACTTAATTGTGAAAAGTGGTTTGAAATTTCTTAATCAGTCAATTGAGTCCATTAGAAATTGTGTGAAATACATTCACTCTTCTGGGCAAGGTTGGACCAATTTAGAGAATCTGTTATTTTGTTGAAGATGGATAAAATGCCAACAGTTCCTATGGATGTGCCGACAAGGTAGAATTCTACCTATATCATGCTTTCTATTGCAATCAAGTTTAAGAAAGTTTTTGGTAGGATGACAGACAATGTTCAGTTTCTTGAATACTTTCAAGAGGTTGAGAAGGAGAAAAAGAGAGTGGGTCCTCCCAACGATAATGATTGGAAGAAAGCAGAGGTCTTTGTGTGTTTTCTCAAAAGGTTTAATGATTCAATATTGCATCTTAGTGCTATCAAGACAACGACATCAACCTTGATTTGGGAGGAAATAGTGTCAATGAGGAAGATTATTAGTAAAACAATGCTTGAAGTTACAAATCCTATGTTGCAAGAAGTTCCTAGCAAATGGAGATTAAGTTCAAAAAGTAATGAGGTGATCTTAATAAGGTGAACAAACTTATTTCCCTTTGTCAAGTTCTCGATCCTCGTTATATGTTTCAATTGATTGGGATTCATTTGGAAGATAAAAGTTTTAATGTTGATAATGCACATTCATTCGTGGAGGATCTAAAAAATTGCCTCTTGGAGTTGTAATATGCTTATAAAGGAAGTTATTCTTTAGAATCTTCATGTGGGGTCAATGATGATGGTGTAGAGAGAGAAAGAGAGTTGATGGAGAGTTTTAAGGATGATCCTTTTAAATTGGATTATCATTTGCAAATAGCTCAAGTAAGAAAAACTCAAAATCAACAAAAGTAGCCAATGAAGTGGAGAAGTACATTTTAGATCCTCTTGTGAATGGAGCTCAAACTTCAATATTTTGGAATGGTGGAAAGGGAATACAACAATATTTCCAATCCTTTCAAAGATTGCAAAGGATGTTCTTGTAATTCATTCATCAACCGTTGCTAGTGAGAATACTTTTAACCTTGGGAGAAGGGTTGTGGATCCATTTAGAGCATCATTGCATCCAAAAATGGTGGAAGCACTTGTGTGTACTAGTGATTGGCTTAGAGGTAAAGAATTTCTTATGTACAAGGAGCCGACGAAAGTTGAAGTCGACTTTTATAAAGATTGTGAAGTAAGTCGTTATCACCTTGTTTTAGCTTTTATTGATATTGTGACTTTCTTTTTATTTTATTTGCATCAAAAGAGACATTAATTTTTACATATGTGAACCATGTTATAGTCATTGACATTTATGGAGAAGAATATGGCTCAATAAGTTGGAGTCGGGTACGTTGGTGTTTCGTACTTGATAATTGTGATGGTTATGCAATGGTTGTCTTTTTAGTTGTTTGTTATTGCTATTTATATAATTTTTGCTTATTATATACAATGCTTATACGATTTTTTTGTTTATATTGTAGGTATCGATACCATCATTCACCCAACATAGTAATGCGACTTCATGTGAATCAATTGAAAAATTCCACAACTCAAGAGGATTGTTGGTGGATATGATTTGCCAAGCCAATAGACTATCTTTCAAGTTTCAAACAATGTATATTTTGTGTTTGCTAAAATTACTTAATGTGGTTTGTTAAATTTATTTTCACAATGTTGTAGTTTTTTTTTTGTCTATCACGTTTCTAAAATCTTAATCATGATGAAGACATTTTAAAAATATTTTAGTGTCAGAAGATATTGTTTATAAATATTATAGTCGGGATTACGGGATTTTTATCTCCCGAACTGTCGGGATCCCAATTCGTCAGGTCCCGACACTTATCGGGAATGGAATTGGGAAGGAAATTGAAATCTCGATATTTATTGAAACAAGATCGGGATGAGGGGCATCGGGATGGGTCCCACGATTCCACACCTATACACAACTTACCTTTTCTTCCCATTAAATTATTTCAATTGCATAAGAAATGTTAAAATTTATGAAATTGAACGTTTACAATAATGAAAAACGCCTATAATTAGCATTGTGCTTAAAATAGGAGTACTTTCATAAGTTTATTGTTTTCAAGTTGTATGTTGATGAGATATATCAATTCATTTTATGCAGATGAGATAAACTGAGGAAGGGATCGAAGATATGGAAGAAAGTCGGATGTCATTACTATTGGAATATGCATGATTTACTTAAAAACATTAAGTCAGACAACCTAAGCAATCTATGTTTCTTAACATAAACTTAATCAGTAGATTGAACCTTTAAAATGGCTATCGGTTGACACTTCAAAGATATTTATCAAAAACAAATTATTTCCTTATTTGCTCAAACAAAATATTTCTAACACCTTTCTTGTTTGTGCTAGGATAATATCTCATGTCTTATATCCTCTACACAAGATCCCTATGATCTCGTAAAAGATACTCTCATCCGATTTATCGGATTTCAAATTCAAAATTTTTCTCCAACGATTTGAAACTCAAAGCAACTCTAGATAAAGACCTTTGAAGCAAAGATTTAATACACTGAAGCATTCATACTCTCTCAAAGCAGATTTCTCACTTGAAGTGCCTCAGTCAAAACATTAGCTAGATAGTCTTATACTGCTTATTCTCTTCTAGTCTTTTGTTTAAGACAATCATTGTGTGGATATTCCTTTCCTCTTTCAAATCTTTAAGGAATCTTTGATTGTCCCACGGGTGTAATTGATTCTCAATCATACACCAAAACACCGGTCTTTGTTGTACACTAATCCATTAGTGATCACCTAGATTATTAATAAAATTAGTGCACTTCAAAAATCCAAATTTGACTAACTTGGTAGTGGACGTAACAGCTTACACTGTGAACCACTTCTAAATACCTTGTTATTTACTCTTCAGCTTTCAGAATTGTTCCAACACTTAAGCAGTTTCAAACTACTTAAGTGTCAGTCGGTTACTTAGTTGTTTTATCGTTTGTACTTCAGTGCATTCTGTATAACTTGTGATTTTTAGAAATCTTCCACTTACCTCAAACTGTGTCAGCTAGCTAACCAAAACTATCTTTTCAGCTGACTGCGTCAGCTACTGATTTCTAACAAGTGTAAATTCATCAGCTAGTTGACACTACATCAGTAGGCTGACAAAAGTAGTATTTTCCGTTGTAACTTTTGAAATTTTACAAAACAATCCTCAAAGTTTTAAAAGGCTATTCACCCCCCCCTCTAGCCTTATTTGTTGCCATCTTGACTTACAATTGGTATCAGAGCTTATCTTTTCAAAAATTATTATTTTCCAAGTTTAAAAACTTGAAAGATCGATCATGGCAACCACAAAAGCTTTCCAATCAAACAATGTTACTCAAGTACCTATTTTTGATAAAGATCACTTTGATATATAGAAAGAAAGGATTACAAGATATATGAACAACATTGATAAGCGGTTGATGGAATGTGTAAGATGTGGTCCTATACAACCCATGAAAATAAATACTAAAGTTGGTAAATATTTTGATGCAGATGATGACAATATAAATCCTCTTGCTGTTGATGTTGAAGAATATATCCTCAAACCTCAATCTAACTGGACTGAGGAGGACAAAGCAACTGATGGGTTGGATGTTAGGGTTGTTCACATTCTATCAAATGTTGTTCTAGATGAAAATTATAAACAAATATATGAATGTGTTATTACCAAAGAAATATGAGATACTCTTATTGAATATATTGAAGAAGATCAAAACACCAAGGACAACAAGCTCTATGATTGCATACAAGAGTTTGATGTCTTCAAAAAGGACCCAAAGGAATCCCTAAAGAATGTTTATGATATATTCCTTGAGGTAAGTAATCGATGTTCTTCTCTTGGTAAAGTATATAGCATGAAAGATTTAAATATGCGTTTTCTTAATAGTTTGGGAAGTATATAGCATGTTAAGGTCACTGCCATAAAGGAAGCAAGAGACTTGAGCAAGACTCATATACATAGTCTTATTGCTAGTCTAAAGATTTATGAAAAAGAAGTTCTTCTTAAAACTCAAGAGCTTGAGAAATTTTTTACAGGTATCTCTCTGCAAGCTCAAGAAGAGACATTGTTAGTCCCAAAGGACACAATACTAGGCTAGAAGGGGTGGTTGAGTAGCCTAGTTACATTTAAAAACTTTAGAGAAAATTTCATTTCGGGAAAATGCAAGCAACTATCAAAAGAGCTATTGCATTGGAAAGATCAGAACAAATATAGACTAAGTCTGCTGATAAGCACTACCAGACTTGGTAGTTCTCTAAGTTTTGATGCTTAAAGGAATTAAGACAAGTTCAGATATAAACATATAAATAAAGAAAGCAAGTTGGAAATAAAGAACTCAAAATTTTGAGATGGTTCGTACTATAAAGAGTACTACGTCTACCACCAAAGCAGTCAACCTTAGATTTGAAAGTGCATTATGTTTTCCACTAGTTTGATAACATAAATCTCTAATGGATCGTGTACAAAATATTTTACTGATGTTTAGTGGGTGAAGTAAATATCTGAGAAACAGAATATTCACTTGTGCTTTAAGAACAGTTAATGTAAAAAACCGTTAAGAAGGTAATAAATGAAAAATGATTGAGCAGCCTTCTTGTTGTTGTTGAGGACTTCGTTGATCTGTTGAGGATCTCTTGAATGCGCTGAAAGTAAGAATTTGTAAGTTGTTGAGAATTTTCAGAGCATTAAGTTTTTCGTCTTCAATGACATCATTTATAAGAGAGGATCCTTGAGACTATTGTGGAAGAAGAAGAGAGTAACAACTATAGTAGGTTGAATGCATTAAATGCAAAGAGTCGTTAGGTTGAATTTCTTTCATCCAGGTCTGATCAGGTATGGGAGACGAAGCAGGTATTGCAGAGACAGCTGTAGCAGAAAGTGGTTCAGACCTGTAAGAGTTGGTATAGTCTGCAGTAACCTTAGAGAGTGATATGTCAGACTGTATAACCACTCTGTCTCACTGAGCTGCAATTACCAAAGAGGAAATTCTTTTCCTTTATCCATAAAACACGGATAAAGAGCCTTCAAGAAGTCAACTATGAATATCTTTTTAGACAGATATTAATTTCAAATATCCTGAAAGATATTTCTTAAGTGAAATACGAGCTAGACATCTTGGTTTCACATCTTCAGATTTGGTTGAATCATCTTCACAAATATAGGTAGATAATGTCTACTGATGAAGTCTGCTGATGGCGTTGAAGGCTTGCTGAAGATTGTTGGTGACGATGTGCTTTACGAAGTCTAATAAACTGTTACAAAAGCTAAGTCCCAAGCTAAGTTGTCACGCTAACTAGTACGTAGCACATTTAGCCACTTAGGCAAATAACTAAAGATTAATGATTGACCATAAGCAAATCTAAATACACACTACTAGAAAATTAGTTTTACATGATTGTTGGTTGCGATGGCTTTTGAAATCATCACATAATCTTCTTTTTCGCAATTGTTTTTTTCCATCGCTTTTCTGCAATCGCCTTATGTATATGCGATTGCTTAACAATCGCCAGTGCCATCACCTTTGAATATTTGAGGGGAATTAGTTATTATCAATTAAACCTTTTAGAGAAAGGTTATTCTTGGAAGAAATTATTTATTAGAGTTTATGTATCTTTATGGTTTATAATTATTAAGTATATATTTATATTGTTAGAGTTTTATAAATTTACTTTGTTTTAATTGTTTATATAGGTAGAATTTATTATTTAATTGTTTTATCTTTCTTAGTATTTAATTTGATTAATTAATAATTATTTACACCTTTTATAGAAAAGTTATTTTGAAGACTTTGATTATATTTTGGTTTAGGGTTTGTATATAGTATTATGTTTCTAGGGTTTGTGTTGTGTTGCTTGTACTCCTTTAGACATAGCTAACCTATTCATTAATGGTATAGAATTCATGTAAATATGGTAAGTCAATATTACGTAGATTTAAAGTCTTTATTTAATACACTAACCTACTAATTGTTTATAGTAAGTTTGTTTTCTTGTTGTACAAGATTTCTATGTACTCTTGGTGTTTATAAATATAAGAGGACATTCACCATTGAAGATAACGAAAGTACCAACTTAGAAGAGAGAACACAATATAGAGAAGAGAGAAAAGAATGCGAAGTACTGCTGCTGCATTCTGAATGAATTGTTGAATGAAGCTACATCGAAGCTTTCATTCACTCTGTCATCAACACAGTCTTCTGTTAATACCTCCTACCTCTTTGTTAAAAACTCTTGAGTGTGTATTAGTCTAGATAGTCTGAGATGTTTAGGTTATTCAAAGCCATATCTACTTCATATAAAGTTCTTGCATAAATTCCACTTTGTTAGTCTTTTGTTGTAATGAGCTTAAACCATTTTATTATTGCAATATTTTTAGTCATGAGGCTTGATCAAATATGTTGATTTACTTATTTGATCAAAAGTATCTCTCGTGTTGATTTTCTTTTTACTTCTCTTTACTGTTTTATTTTCTTTATTTCTGCAGCTTACTTTTACTTCAATGATCTTTTCAATGAACTCTTCATCGAGCAGTTCATTGATAGTTTTTCTTTAAAATATTTTTATTAAACTTTTTGTTCAACTGTTATTGTTTTGTGTTTTTGTTTTTGTTTACAGTTTATTAGGTAATCTATATAATTCTAGCTACAATCAATCTTTCAATTTGTATTAGAGTCAACTCTTGACGCACAAAGAGAATGCCCTTTTCTGATTATAGCCATGATGAATTATGGGTATATCAAGGTTCCTATTCTTGATGGTACCAATTACTAAAGTTGGAAAAATCCTATGAGTATATATATCAAATCAATTGATAGGTGTGCTTGGGATTCTGTCCTTAATGGTTGGTCAACCCATTTAGATAATAAATGATTGTTGCCATTACCTGAAAAGGCTTGGTTTAAAGAAGATCGTGTTCTTGCCAACTTTAATGACAAAGTTATAAGAGTTATTCTTAAATTTCTTGAAGTTTATATATTCATATTAATTACCAATTTCAGTTCTGCCAAGGATACATGTGATGCTTTTCAAAGTCATTGTGAAGGCCATGAAAGTGTGAGGCGAACTAAACGTTTTAGACTTCAAACCAATTTTGTAAATATTGGGTTTTGAAAATTTTAAATTTACCCTGTTTCATTTAGTACATTTTTTATAATTATTTTATGTGATTATCAATTTTTGCATTTCAGTAACTTTCACTAAATGGACTAACCTTCAGCTTCAGAAAAAAGAAGTTGGAGTACATGTATGTCATCATACCAAGAACAAATTTACTCTTTTTTAAACACAATTAAAACATATATTCATTTATTTAAATATTAACACCATCAAATACTGATATTCTCCACTCCTCGCGCCGTGCCATAGGCATGAGCACAAATACTAGTCACTATAAATAAAGGAAGTTGACTTTTGACCTATTTTTATAGTACATGTATAGGGGTGGAATTTGGATGGGACCCGTCTCAATACCCTTCATCCTGACCCCGTCCTGATAGAATTCGAGATTTCAATTTTTTTCCCGATAAGTGTCGGGACCTGATGAATCGGGATCTCGAAAATTGAAATCTCGACAAATTGGGATCCCGACAGTTCGAGAGATAAAAATCTCGTTATTCCGGCTATAATATTTATGAACAATATCTTCTGACACTAAAATATTTTTAAAATGTCTCCATCATGATTAAGATTTTAGACTGTATATTTACAAGTATACTTGAATATTTACTTAATGGTGTGTATTGATGAATCTGTCATTATGAACAAAATGCAGTCCTCACTCGCATGAGAAGAGTTGCACTAAGTGCAGGAACGTGATAGATAAAAAAAAACTACAACATTGTGAAAATAAATTTAACTAACACCATTAAATAATTTTAGCAAATACAAAATAGACATCGTTTGAAAGATAGTCTCTTGGCTTGACAAATCATATCCACCAATAATCCTCTGGAGTTTAAAAAACATTCACAATATATATATATATAATAAGTTTAGTCGGATCAGGAATCCCGAAGAGATTGATAATTATTCCGAATACCATCCCAAAATAAATCAGGATGAGAAAAATCCCAATAAAGTTGGGATTAGGATTATGTTGGGGTCGGGTCGGGTTGGGAAAAACACGACTTTTGCCAGCCTTATACATGTATATTTATGTCCTTATGTTATTGGAATTCCACAATAGGTCATGATAATTATCATATATTTGATGCATCATAGTGTAAAAATAGATGTAATTTAAATTGATGTATTGTGGTGTAAAAATTAATTTAATGTGATGTGTTTAATTATGTGATCTGTAGCGCATCTCAGGCTCATTAAGTATCATTGTTTTTTTTATTTCAAACAAGACTATTTCCAATTTAAAAATAAGGGGATTAACTATGGGTAAATACTTATATAAAATGGTTTTATAAATATTTTTTATAAAACAAATTTTTTTTACTAAATTTATTATGTATTGATGAATTAAGATATGAGAGAGTAAATTCCATCTTACGAATTAAAATGTTTAAGACAATTTGAAAACTTGGGAAATTGACAAACTCGAATTTACGCCGATATTCAAATGTGTTTTGAGAATACCATTTTTCGGCCCGACAATCTTACCTCAAGCTTACCGCAGTGTGAGAAAAAAACTCCCAAATATTAAGCAATAGAAATCCAACGTGATTCACACACCCGACAAACGCGAGTGAGTGTCAAGGAATCTTGCCGGCCACTGCTGACGCCGTAGTTGCATTCACTTTTTCTTTCCTCCTCCAGCTATCTCCATCACTTCCCCCCCCCCCGAATCCCCATTCTCACTCTCACGGTCTCACCAAACAATATACTCTTAATACTTCACAAAGTACAACATTTTTTTTGATAAGCTTAAGCGAAAATTGCTCTGGCAATAGTACCATTCTTCAACCCCCAAAGTCCACTGGACATATAAAACACACTCGCACACAACATTTGAACTCGTACGGTGAAAGAGAGAAAGCCGAAACGAAACCCTAATTTTACACAGATAAAAAATGGCGTCCTTGACCGAACGGGACAACTGCCTCTACATCGCAAAGCTAGCCGAGCAAGCTGAACGTTACGACGGTAACCTAATCTCTTTTTCTATAGATCTAGGTTTTACGATGCTGTTCATTTCAAAAGACCTAGGGTTTTGACATTTTGAC
Source organism: Codonopsis lanceolata (assembly GCA_013146195.2). NCBI lineage: Eukaryota > Viridiplantae > Streptophyta > Magnoliopsida > Asterales > Campanulaceae > Codonopsis > Codonopsis lanceolata. The sequence goes on from CM028379.1 coordinate 164,033,107, forward strand.
TTTTTTGTGTGTGCAGAAATGGTGGAGGCGATGAAGAAAGTGGCAAAGTTGGACGTAGAATTGACAGTTGAAGAGAGGAATTTGCTATCGGTAGGGTACAAGAACGTGATTGGTGCAAGGAGAGCTTCGTGGAGAATCTTGTCTTCCATCGAGCAGAAGGAAGAAACTAGAGGTAACGAACAGAACGCCAAAAGGATCAGAGAGTATAGACACAAAGTTGAATCCGAGTTGTCTACTATTTGTAGTGATATCATGGCTGTTATTGATGAGCATTTGATTCCTTCTTCGTCTGCCGGTGAATCCGCTGTGTTTTTCCACAAAATGTGAGTCTTTTTTGGTTGGATTCGATCATTATTCTATTTTGGGTGCGGTTTATGTTGATATTTATGCATATTTTGATTTTTAAGAGGTTTAATGGTGCGACGGTGGCAGGAAAGGGGACTATTATCGGTACTTGGCCGAGTTTAAGTCGGGTAATGCAAGGAAAGAAGTTGCTGATCAGTCGCTTAAAGCTTATGAGGTAGTTGCTTTAGCTCTTTATGATTTGTTAACAGTTTTTTTCCTCCTTATGCCCTTGTTTGTTTCTTCTGATTGGCTTCCATTGTAAAAATTGTGTTCTGTTTTTATGTGTTGGGAATTGGGTCATGCATTTTAATTTGGGAAGAACTTCTAGTGTTTTTGTTTTTGATGATGTATGAGATGAAAACATATTTGATAAATAGGGTTCAAAACTGAGAACTTTGGACAACAATTTAATTTTAGCAGATTTTGTTGAAAATTCAGCATTTTGGTTGGTAAAAAATTGGTTGCATAATGAAGCAGTACTCTGTTGGGTGAAGTGCGAATATGGGTGTGTCTGTGACTATGGCATGTATTGTCTTTCTATCAAAAAAAAAAAACAATGCTGGAGTATGGGGGGCATCTATGTGGGTTGTTCAACATGGTCACCCAATTGTGTATTTTTTTTTTTGCAGACAGCTACCAGTACAGCTGAGGCTGATCTCTCTCCTACCCATCCTATCCGCTTGGGTTTGGCTTTGAACTTCTCTGTTTTCTATTTTGAAATCCTGAACTCTCCAGAAAGGTAAATGTGTAATGTTATCTTCCCACATTATGTAAGAAGCTTTTGTACATCCTCTTCAAACCTGGTTTTTTCTACCTATATTTATATTTTTAAAAGTTAACTGCATGGAAAGGACACTTAAATGGGGTACCTCGTGGTACGTTATGGATACCTATTTTAACCTGATAACTTTTTTTCAACAGAGCTTGCCATCTTGCAAAGCAGGCATTTGATGAAGCTATCTCAGAGTTGGATTCTCTTAGTGAGGAATCTTACAAAGATAGCACATTAATCATGCAACTCTTGCGGGACAATCTCACCCTATGGACTTCTGATATCCCAGAGGATGGAGGTAATACAATTCTCTTGCATGGACATTTTGTTTAGTTTATAGTGTTTGCGAAATGTGATGTAGTATCTTTCTCTTGACGTTACTGATTGGTTGAGTAAGAGTCCTTTGAATAAAGTTACTGAATTTTTGTGTCTGTGTTTGTGTGTTTCTGGCTACGTCATGGGATACTGTCGTTGTCATGAGGAATACTTGTCTCGCACTGTACGCTGGCGTTGTCATAAGGAATACTTGTATCGCACTGTACGCTGTCATTGTTTCGAGTTTTGTTTTGAACATAGTAATTTCAATATATCACTAGTACCTCCTGATACAATGGTTCCTGAATGAGGGATTTCTTGTGGTCTTGGTCAGGTTTGAGCTGGTTCCTCAATTTTCTTCTTCATTTAAAAGTAGTGATTAAGGATAAGTGACAGGCAACTTAATATCTACCTAACTGTAAATTTTGTTAAGGTAAATCACTACTTATCAGTCTCTCGCTCTCTCTTTATATATATATATATATATTTGTTTTATTTCTTGGGGTTCCATTCTCTTATAGTTGGGTTTCCTGTTAAACTTTATTCTTCTTTTCCTCTATATGGAGTTCTTGAGCTTTGCACATTAAAATCACTACATAACTTCACTTAAGTTTCATTTTGCCATCCATTGTTTCTCTTTTTATTTTATATTGCAACTCGGAAAGCACTCATATTGACATATTCACTTTAAAACTGCTAAGATGTGTACAAGCATGTGGGTTGCTAATGAGATGGAATAATAGTTATTATGTGCGACATACTTAGATATGTGAAGAGGTTAGAACCTTTAGATGCTCAGATAAATGAAGATAGGATGCTGGGCTTACTCTTGAATGGTGATATAGGAGTGGGCGGAGTAATACCATAGAGAGTAATTTTGGTTTAGATGGGTACAAGAAGCCACAAGATAATAGTCAGTCTTCCAAATGGACGTACATTTGCATGCATGCCACGTGAAATGGTGGCACTCATTATTGTTAGGAGTGATACTTTTTGTTGATTATTATTATGTCATCATGTATTCTGATGTACATTACATTGCACTTGGAGAGGTCTGCTAGAAGACCTGATTGTGGGTGTCCATTTAGAGGATTCTTGTAGTTCTAATGTTTGTTCGGTGAATGGAATATGATTGTGGCCTATTGCAATAATTGCATGTCTATGAAGGTATTATTAAAGGTCATCCTTCTGTGTTTTCTTGAGTTTGTTTTGATTAATTAGTCTCCTATACTATAGGAAATAGGAATATAGGATGTAAGTTAACCTTTTTTCTTGAACAGAAGTCAGAAGGCCAATCAGATGAATTACTAGGGGATCATGGGCCCAAATATGTTAGGACCTGGAACTCATTAGAACTCTACAAGAAGAAGTTTTCTTTGGATTGTAACATTCCAAAGAATGATCCAAGTAATCTTGGGAATGTTATTTTGGTATTTTCTTGGATTTATAAGGCCAAATGGAGGTCTAATTTACTTTGAACATGTGGCAAGGAAGACATTAGCAGGCTGGGATGGTGTATCCTCCAGTGGTCGTCTCTTATTGATGTCAAGAAGCTGAACTTTCTGGTTCTCCTGAAGAAATGTGGAGGAAGGATTGGTGTTTAAAATGGCATTCCTCTTTAGTTAAAATTTTGATACATTAGATACAGTTCTTTTGCAAATGGGTAATTGGTTAACGACTAGTCAATAATTTTTGCAAGTCCACAGGCACAGTTTGTCAAAAAGTTAGTCTTGAAAAGTTGGTGAGAAAGTTGCAATGTTAATATAATATGTCTCTAGAGTTGTTTATTTCGTCTTCTCCTTTGTTCCCGATCTTGATTATGTCTATCAGCTATTCCGTGGCATCAACATGTACTGATTTTGTTCATTTCTTTCTCTTACAACAGAGGAAGCCAAGGCCGATAAACCTGATGAAAATTCAGACTGAAGTAAGGAGTGGCATGCTGTCGGTTGCAGATGATGTGAGAGAATATGCTACCTGAGTGCCTTTGGGGGGTGGGGTGGTATTACTTATTAGTTTAAAGAGAAAATCAGAAATCTGCCTCTTGGTTTTTTATTGTCTGGGTCTAATTGTTCTGATGTGTTCTTGGTCTGACTGTGTATCCGCAACAGGCTTGCCTTCCTTGCGTGGTGTACCAAATTGATTATGATTTTTTTTTCAAGCTTCAGTCTTAATTTTAAATGAAATAACAGTGGTGTTGGCTTTACTGCTAATATTTTGTTCCTTTCGTGGAGCATGCACAAAGCCATCTCTATATATGACAGTGCAGTGCTAAAATATCTTGAAATTTACCAGGTGTTGTTGCTTCACAGAATACAAAGGAAATGTCGGTAGAAACAAAAATGTACTCACTAAATGAGTGTTTATTTTTAGTTTTTCTTATAAACTAGGGAATTTTTTTAGGTAAAAACTTATGAAAGATGGTCTTACGGATATATTTTGTAAGATAGATCCTCTTTATTTAATTCACCATGTGTTGGTGGGTTGAGTTGTGAGAGAGTGGAGTTCTGTTTTATGAATTAAGATTCGTAAGATCGGCTCACAAGAGATCTACTCATTTTTTTAAGGGATGAAATTTGGGTTGGTTCCTCGTGGTGAAATTATAATTGGAATAGTTCATGATTTTTTTAAAATTGAGAATACCATTTTTTTGGCCATTGTACAAATTGGGGAAATCTAATTTGACTAATGATGTTTCATAACGATCAAATTAACCAATCAATTTTCAATTTGGTTGTAATGTAGTCCTTGCCGTTAGCCCTTTGTTCAATTTGATAATTTTACGTTAGTGGTCAAGCTACGTGGCGTCTGTGGCATCTACGTGGAATTGTTCAACCGTATATTTTGATAAGTATATATACGGTTGTTTACGTAAGCTTGGGTGGGGGTAATTTATACGTGAATTGGTGGGAAAATCAGGCCAAGTAATTGGTGGGAAAAACAGAGAGCTAGGGTTCCTTTACAATTCGAAACAAGTCAAGCAACCATCGTCAAATCTCCCACAGTACGTTGCATAGCTTGGGTTCGTTTGCTTGAAGAACGAGGTGTGTAAACTAATTTTGCTCTTTTTGTAATCAATATCTTCCTTCTGTCAATATCTTCATTTTATGGCAATGACTTCCTTCTATGGCAATTTCTTGTCCCGTTTTGAAATTAGGGCATTTCCAATGTGCTAGGGCTTAAAAAGAGTTTCAAAATTTTATAATGTAACCCCTACCTCCATTGTTTATTGTATGCAGCAGTACTGTCTTGGTAACACCCCCCCCCCCCAAATTGTTTATTGTTAGCAATGTTGTCTTGGTGACCCCCCACCCCCAATTGTGGTCATGTAGTGTTCGTTAGTGTTCTTGGTCCCCCACCACTTTAACTTTCTGTAAGGCTTTGTCTCACACTTTAATCAGTGATAGTTTTTTCATTTGTTTTTCTTCCATGCAGAATGGGTGAAAATGTGGCATTGTGTATTCATTATGATGGCATAATTAGGATTAGTCCACATAGACATTATGATATGGGTAAAGAGATAATGTATAAGGATATATTGTGTGAGACTTTGACACTTTCTGTATTGAAATGACTGATTATAAAACATTGCAAAAAACCAATTGAAAAAATACACTACCAAGTGTCAGGTTATAATATGGATGATGGGCTTAGGTTAGTGTGGAGTGATGAGCAAATTAAGGATTTACTAAATGCTGGTAGAGTACCCATAAATATGTTTACATATATGTTGAGCATGACAATGAAAACATTGAGAATCCTAATAATGATGATGATGATAGTGAAGATCCTGATTATGATGGTGATTCTGAAGATGATGTGGCTAGCTTGGATCATATAAGTGAAGATAAGGATGAGGTGGTTTATTTTAAGGAGAAATTAATTGAATGTAAGAGGAAAAGGATGGCTACTGAAAATGTGAGTGAAAATGTTGCTGAAAATGTGAGTGAGCCCCCCTCTGATGATAGACCACCACGTGTTGAAATTAATGGTCCAAATACAAATAGTCAGCCTATGCCAAGAGCCCCAAATGATGATTACATGGAGCAGATTAAGAATTATGGTGGTGATATGGATCATAGTGGGTACCACAGTGAATATTTGGAGTCTAGTGACTATGATTCCCCCCAATTTTGATAGTGATAATGAAAAGGACAATGAGTTAGATGTTTTGACTCATTACCCTATTTTTGACCCTAAAACCAAATGAGACCACATGTACCTAATTCTTGGAATGAAGTTTGCCAACACTGTCCAACTAAAACATTATTTAACCTGTTATGCAGCAATTAATGGGTATGATTTAAAGTGGGTCAAAAATGAAAGGATCAGATTATTAGTTGTGTGTAGGCAACCTCAGTGTAATTGGAGGCTATATGCCAGCATGATACAGAAAGCGAATTCAATTCAGATCAAGTATTTGAGAGATACACATAAGTGTGTGAAGAGGTTCAAGCTGAAAATTGCTGGTTCAGCTTGGATAGCCAAGATGTGTTCAGCTGAGATTAGAAATTCTCCAAGGTGGAAGTCCAAAGATATGAGAGCTTATATTTTGAAGGAGTACAAGGTGGATCTAACTATCAAACAATGTTTAAGGGCTAGAAAAATAGCATTGGATGAGGTTGAAGCAGCTTTGAAGGAACATTATAGCAAGTTATATGATTATCAATATGAGTTGATGAGAAGTAACCTTGGAAGTATAATAGTTTTTGAAACTAAAAGGGAAGAATCAACAGGGGATGGACTGCAGGTTTTTGATAGGTTTTATGTGTGTTTTGCTGCACTGAGAATGGGATGGATTGCAGGTTGTAGGTCTGTCATTGGCCTTGATGGATGTTTCTTGAAGGGTTTTTGCAAAGGGCAATTACTTTGTGCTGTGGGTAGGGATGGGAACAATAATTTTTTCCCTATAGCTTGGGTTGTTGTAAACACAGAGAACATCAGCACATGGGCTTGGTTTCTTCAATTACTGAGCAATGACATAAGATCCAACAAAGGTAATGGACTGACTTTGATCACAGATCAACAAAAGGTATGACATTATTTTAATTATTTGAACTTCTTACATTAATGATTATTGTAATTATATGAACTTCAGTTACTGAGCAACTATATCTTTGTTGAATAATGGGCTTTTAAATGCCATGGAGATTGTATTTCCTGAAGCAGAGCTTAGAAACTGTGCTAGGCATGTGTATGCCAACTTCAGAAATCATTACACTGGAGTGCAGCTCAGGAACTTGTTTTGGAGAGCAGCAAAGGTTGGCACATTAGAGGAGCTTCATTTCATTATGGCTGAGATGAAAGAAATCAGTGAAGCAGCCTATCAACACTTGCTTACAAAGGAAGAAATCAGTGAAGCAGCCTATCAACACTTGCTTACAAAGGATCCTAGTAAGTGGTGTAGGGCTTATTTCAGTTCTCATAGTAATTGTGATAGTGTAGAGAACAACATGACAGAGTCATTGAATGCTTACATTTTACAAGCTAGGAATAAGCCAATAATCAGTATGTTGGAAGACATTAGGGTGGCTGTGATGTGTAGGTTAGCTGAGAAACAACAGATGTTTATGAAGCTAGAAGACAAGATTTGTCTTAGAATAAGAAAGAAATTGGAGATTCTGAAAGATAAACATAGGGAATGGAGCACTGAGCATAATGGTCACAGTAAATTTGAGAATAAAAAGGGAGGAGATGGGTACTCTGTTGATTTGAATGAGAGGGTATGCAGTTGTAGGGTATGGCAGTTATCAGGCATACCTTGCAGTCATGCAATATGTGCAATTTACTACATTGGGGATGACCGTGATAATTATATAAGTCATTGGTTTCTAAAAGACCAACAATTTAAGGCTTATCAATATCCCATGGAACCTGCCAATGGAGTCAATCAATGGAAGAAATTGGCAAATGAGAAAGTGTTACCTCCCATTACCAAAAGATTACCTGGGAGGCCAAAGTACAATAGAAGAGGTGAACAATGGGAAAAACCTCCACGTAGAAACCCCAATACACTTTCAAAGAATGGAATGAAGATGAGATGTACTAATTGCAATGGAGATGATCACAATGCAAGAACTTGCAAGAGTCCTAGAGTGGAAGATGACCATGCACTTCAGTTGAGGAGGAAAAAACAATGCAAGAGAAAGCAAAGGGAACCTGTTACAAATGTTGAGACAAGGCAAGCAATATGCAAACTACTTTTTCACAATTTGTTTTTATAAGCTTCTGTTTAATCACAACAGGTTGTTTACATTTTTATTGTTTTTGAAGCTTGAACATTGAAGTGACAGATCAACCACCAACTGAGAATTTGGGTGAAGAAGTGCAGCAACCAACAACTGACATTTTGGGTGAGGTTCAAGACCAAGCAATTGATGTTGGAAGGACAGAGAAAAGAAGGTGTGGGCAGCCTACCAAATTTATGCCTAGAAGGAATGTGCCTAAAGGGTTTGTGGTAAGTCTTAGCATTAATTATGTCCATTACATTCTTAATAGTGTTATGTCTTAGCATTACCATTTACATTAATTGTGTTATGTCTTACAGCCCCTAAGACCAACAACTGCAGCCACAATAACATCACCAACTTCAAGGAAGTTGTATTGGCATGGTAGGCTACTGCAGACTATCAGTGACTTGAGAAAAACCAATGAGGAGTATGAGTTGCTATTGACTGGTCCTTCTCAAGGTAGCCAACCACCAATGACCCCTCCACCAAATGCCACCCAATCATCAAGGCAGTCACCAAGGCTTAAGAGGTTGAAGAAGAAATATGACTAACAATGTCTTTTGTTGATGATGTATCTATGTAGCTGAGAACAACAATACTGTCTCTAGCTTGTCTTTTTTTTTACTTTTGTTGATGATGTGAATGATTCACAGAGTAATTACTTTTATATATGTTGATGTCTTTTGAACAAAGTGAATCAGTGCATGGCAATGATTTTTATCTATGTTTATAATTGTGTTATGTCTAAATTTTTTGTTGTTGATGTTGGTGACATTTGCAAAAAAACAGAGTCTGGCATTTGCAGGAAACAGACCATGACAAGGTAGTCACCAAAACAGAGTCTGACATTTTCAAGAAACATACCATGACATTTACAACAAGACATAACCTAACATTTCCAAGAAACATTAACATTAACCAAAAGATATTACAACTTGCTGGATATTGCCATAATCCTTACTAGACACAAAAGACATTACAAGATCCATCAATAAGGAAGCAACATCTTGCTAGATATTGTTGCCTTTGAACATTGCCATAATCAGGCCAACAACCACTACCCAAGTTATCAACATTGCAGAAAAATACCATTGCTCTCTCTCTCTCTTGCCTTCTGCAATCGTTCTTCCAATTTTTGTTTCAGTTTTGTTTTGGTTTTCTTCAACTTTTCAACTTGCTCAACCACTTCTTTGTGTTGCATTTCAATGGAGCTAAGTTGTTGCTTCAATTCCACTATTTTTGATCTCAGCCGTTATGGGTGCCCCGGGAATCGCCCGGGCCTCGCGCGCCCTTGGATAGGGGTGCGCGACGTGTGGTGCGGACACCACACTTTCCATTCCACTCTCCCTTGTCTAGGGGAGGACGGAATTAAAAATGCGGAAAGGGTGCTGTCAAGAAGCGCGTTGCATACGCCTTGGTCACTTCAGTGATTTTTTGGTCCGTTATGGGAGCTATGAGTTTTCTGTATCAGGTTATCCATTTTTTAGGGGATAACAGGATGCAGCAAAGCATCACCCTTTTATTCACATCTTCCCTTGTGTAGGGGAAAATGGAAAGTGCAAGAAAAGATGTTGCGGGCCCCACTATGGACTTTATGAAAATTGCCTTAAGGCCTATTTCGGATCGCTATGAGTGCTTTGGGTTTTCTATATCAAGTTATCATTTTTTTAGGGGATACCAGGATATAGGAATACATCACCCTTTCATTCCCATTCTCCCTTGTGTAGGAGAAAACAAAAAAGTGCAAGAAAGGATGTTGCGATGCCTCACTGTGATCCAAAAGGTTTTGATAGAGTCGCCATCTTTATTTTAAGAAAAAAATAAAGAAAAAACCAAAAATAAACCAGAGATAAAATAAAACGGGTTCGGAGGCTAAGTTACGAGTTGGGAAGGTGCTAGGGACCCAACTCGCCCTTTCGATCTCAAAAACAGTTTTTGGCTAAAGTATGCTTTTTGTTATATTTATCTAGCAAATAAATAAAACATTAAAAGAAAGAAAAGAAAACAAATACATCCGATGTTTACATTATTTACGGACTTGCAGCCACTTCCTTCCAATAATTTACAAATACACTTCAAAATATTTGGCCAGACAGCATTGGAAATGGAAATTTATGAGAATGCCCTGGATTTCTGGGTCCTTTCCCTGCGGTCAGATGAGCGGGACTGGTTCGAGCACATTTATGGGTATAGGTGCCTGCTATCGTGGCGGACCCTTATCATCAACTGGGATATGCTTAGGGGAGCCTCCCGATTTTGGTCAGCTCAAGAACATCTCTTTAATTTTGGCATGAACAAGATGTGCCCCACTTCTGAAGAATTCTGTGTTGTAGTGGGGATGATTGCTGTCGAGCCTATTGCTGTGCCTTCTCCACGGAGGTGTCCATATATGGCAATACGAGAGCTCTTTGGTAGTACTCGCGCAACTACTCTAGGCTTTTATAATGGAGTAAACTTTGATTTGACCGTCTTTCCTGGGGCCTTTATAGAGTACATGGAGGATGACGTTGATCATTTGAGACGCCGGCTGTCGTCTGTTTTTCTTTGCCTTGTGGGGCGGTACCTGCTGGTGGGCCAGCCCGGGTATATTGACGTGCGTGTCGTGGACCTAGTATTGCAGGCTCGGGATCGTCGGGTGAATATCATTCCGGTGATCATGGTAGAGACCCTGGCGGACATCGATGCCTTTGCAAGTGGCGATGAGCTATTCTCTACTGGCAGCCCTCTTCTGATCCATATGTGGATAGAGGAGCATTTTAATTGGGTGATGGGTCCACTGACGACGGGAGCAAGATATGATCCGGGGCTCTATGGCTTTCAAGGTCATTATGCCTAAACCAATTTTTCGGAGACCGATTGGGTTGAGAATTTCTTGTGCCGGGGCTCCATGGACATAATATGGGTCATCAGCCATTGGCAGATCCGTCGCTTTCTTCAGTATACCGGGGTTGATGCCCAGGTCATTATGCTGGGTATTGAGCGTACGCCCTTTTATCGGGCAGACAGATTTTGTGCCAATTTGGCATGGAGCAGCTTATTCCTGACCCGAGCCGTCCTGTGGCTGTGGAGCTGGAGATAAGTAGGGACTTGGGCACCGTTATCCAGAATATATGGCAGCTGGACTTTGACTCGCTGGTGGTGGCTTACCTCTATTCTGATTACATGCTCCTCTCCCATGAATACTTGTCATGGATCATGGTGGCAGCTCAGGGGCCTTCCCGCCTGATTAGGCGAGCACTGAGGTGGATGCTGGGTCGTCGAATAACCAGTGGTTTGGATGCTCGCATGATGGAGATAGGCGAGGACATAGAGAGTTCGGGGCTGGTGGTCCCTCAGGCCTTGCAGGAGGACTTTAGGCGTGTTCATGGCCTTGATGCCCGGACGACTCCTAGTCCAAATGAAGCAGGTCCTAGTAACGCAACTCCTCGACTGAGCACTGCAAGTCGGCAGAATAATCCTTGGGAACCAAATGAGGTTGTCCCTCCCCCTCAAACTGGCGGATGGGGCACTGCTCTCAAGAATGATGACGCTGGTCCGAGTAACACGGCTATCCAAGATAATGGGGATGCCGATGATGAGGACGAGGACACTTCTGGGGGTTCTCACGCTGGTGAGACTGGAGCCTCTTTTGTGCCTCGCAGAAGGAGTATATGGGCCAGGCTAGGCGGACGTCGCAGGCATTGATGGACCGCTTCAGGGCTGAGCTGCAAACAAAGGATGGTTTTGGGGGAGACATGGGGGATAGATGTAGCAAGTAATAGATAGAATGTACAGGAAATCAATGTATAATCTAAATATCTTAAGCAGTTATTCCTAAGTTGCACCTTAGGACTTTATATTATGTTATATTCTGGTATTTTAATGCGAGCTCTTGTCGTAGTTTTTCTTTTCTTTGTCAGTCAAGACTCTGCATGTTGAAGACTGGAGGTCGGATGCTGAGGATTTAGAAAGTGCATTCCCTCTCCTTTTCTCCTGATTCATTTTGTTTATTTGCTCTTACTTTTGTCTAGGCTTCCCTTTCGGGTTTTCAACCTAGCGAGCCCTTATTTCTCCTTTTTGTCGCTTTTTTTTTCATGCTCTAATTTTTGCCTAGGCCGCCTTTTCGGGTTTTTAACCTAGCGAGCTGGAGAGGGAAGCAACTGCCAGATATATCGACTCAAGCATAATACCTTTTGAGCTTGTCGAGGTTGAAAGACTGAACAAGATCCTCCCCTTCTTGGTTCGTAAGGAGTACTGCACCTCCTGACTGGATTTCTTTGACAACATACGGTCCCATACAAGGAGATTTCCATTTTCCCCTAGTATCAACACAACTAGGGGGTTTTTCTCGAAGCACTAGGTCTCCGACTTGGATGTCGCGGCCTTTGACTTTTTTATTGAAGGCTCGGGCTATCCGCCTTTGATATGCTTGGGTGTGTTCTAAGGCCAGTAGTCGACGTTCATCGATTAGGGCTAATTCTTCGTATCGCCCTTTGACCAAGTCAATTTCTGATATGCCAGATTCCATCATCACTCTTAATGACGTAATTTCAACTTCTATGGGCAGCACTGCCTCCATGCCATATGCTAGAGAGTAAGGAGTAGCCCCAGTGGGTGTGCGGACTGAAGTGCGATAGCCCCAGAGAGCTAGCGACAATTTTTCTGGCCAATCTCTTCCTGTGTCAGCCATTTTTCTGATAATGTTTTCTAGCGTTTTGTTGGCTGCTTCAACGGCACCATTTGCTTGTGGCCGGTAGAGGAGGATTTATGCTTTTTGATTTTGAATTCGTCGAGCAGACGATTCACGTTCCCTTCAAAATGTGTGCCGTTGTCGGAGATTATCTCGAAAGGCACTCCGTATCGATATATAATGTTGGTCCGGATGAATTCGGAAACCATCCGAGCATTTAGAACTTTATAGGAAGAGGCTTCCACCCACATCGTGAAGTAGTCGACGGCTACCAGGACATATTCGTGGCCATTGGATCCCTTCAGGTGAATTTGGCCTATGACGTCGATTCCCCATGTTGAAAAGGGCCAGGGGGCTGTGGAGTTATATAAGATGTGCGGGGGCACGTGCTGCAGATTTGCAAAACGCTGGCACTTGTCGTAATGGTGCACCCACTGAATGCAGTTGGTTTCTAGTGTACTCCAATAGTACCCCTACCAGATGACTTTTTTGGATAACATATGGCCATTCATGTGGGGCCCGCAGGTACCACCATGAAGCTGGTCCATGATTTGCTCGATTTTTGCTTGATCGACGCATAATAGATTCAGGCCTTGATAATGCCTTTTATACAGGCTGCCACCGCTAAACACGAATTGCGATGCCCATCTTCGCAGGGAGACTTTCCCTCTTTTGTCCAGGATGGGAGAATAGACCCCTTTCTGAAGCAGATTTAAGATATCAGAATACCATGGCTCGTGATCTGCTTCAGGAGCAACATTAATTTTGAAGCATTATGCTAGAGTGACCTTTTTCCCAACTATGAATGGCTGGACATTGGTTTCGGTGAGAATTTGGACCAGCGATGCCAGAGTGGCCAAGGCATCAGCAAACTGATTTCTATCTCGCGGCAAGTAATGAAACGAGATAGAATCAAATTTGGTGGCAAGTGCAGTTAATTTGGCGTGATAAAGCTGTAGCCGGGGATCCTGGGTCTTCCATTTCCCTTTGATTTGATTTATGATCAGGGCAGAATCACCATAGACTTCCAAGTCTTTGGCCCCCTTTTGGAGAGCTTCTTTTAGGCCAACGATACAAGCTTCGTATTCGGCAGTATTGTTCGAGCACTCGAACTCCAATCTTATGGCCAATGGAGTGTGGGAATCTGCTGGGTCGATTAGCAAGATTCCTATGCCAAAACCTCTTTTATTTGCGGCTCCATCAAAGAACATTTTCCAGTTGGTGTCGTGGTCAGTAATTTCCAAGACACCTTCGTCTGGGAAACTAGGCTCAGTTGCATCTTCTGCTTTCAAGGGCAGATCGGCTAAATGGTTTGCAATTATGTTGCCTTTGATAGATTTGAGCGTGACATAGGTTATGTCAAACTCGTTGAGAAAAAATGACCACTTAGCCAGTCGACTGGATAGTGATGGCTTGCCGAAGATGTACTTTATAGGATCTATCCTGGAGATGAGCCTGATGGATCGTCCTTGCAGATAGGTTTTGAGCCTGTGTGTTGCCCAGACTAGGCCGGTGCAGCTTTTCTCCAATGCTGAGTAATTTAGCTCGCTTCCTTGCAGCTTCCTATTTATGAAATATATGGCGTTTTCAATGTAGGAATTTTCTTTTTCTTGGGCGAGCATAGCCCCTACTGAAGTGTTTGTGATGGTTAAATATAGGAGGAGCGGTTTATGTATATGGGGAGGAGCTAGCACATGTGGATTGGTAAGATAGACTTTTATTTTTTTCGAAGGCTAGCTGGCATTTCTCATCCCAGACTTGGTCAGCATTTTTCTTTAGGAGTTTGAAGAGGGGCTCACATATAGATGTCAGCTATTTGATGAAGTGGTTGATATACTACAATCGGCCCAGGAAGCATTTGACTTCGGTTGGGGTTTTTGGCCGCGGCATCTCTACAATGGCTTTAATTTTGGCTGGCTCGATCTCGATGCCCTGCTCAGTCACCATGAATCCCAGGACTTTGCCTTTGGTAACCCCAAATGTGCATTTGGTGGGGTTAAGCTTAATTAGATGCTTCCTTAACCTTTCGAAAATTTTTCGAAGGTTTTTGATATGATCACCGTTGGTATCCCTGGAGTGCACGATCATGTCATCGACATAGACCTCGACCTCTTTATGGATCATGTCGTGGAAGAGGGTGGTGGCAGCTCTTTGATAGGTAGCCCTGTCATCCTTTAGTCCGAATGACATGACATTGTAGCAGTAAGTTCCCCAGGGAGTAGTGAATGAGGTCTTCTCCTGGTCTTCTACTGCCATTTTGATATGATTATAGCCCAACATTCCGTCGACGAAAGATCTTATTTTGTGAGCAGCGACGGCGTCTACCACAATATCAATATTGGGTAGAGGGAAGTCATCTTTGGGTGACGCTTTGTTGAGGTCGCGGAAGTCTACACAGATCCGGACCTTCCCATTGGGCTTGGGAACGATCACTATATTGGACAGCCAGATCGGGTATTCTACCACCCGAATGAATTTGACATGTAGCTGCTTCATAATTTCTTCTTTTACTTGCAGTGACCATTCTGGTTTAATTCGGTGGAGCTTTTGCTTGATTGGCCGAGCATCCGGATATATGGGGATCCGGTGTTCGACGATGGCTGGGTCCAGCCCGGGCATATCTTCATAGGACCAAGCGAATATGTCTACGAACTCTTTGAGGAGATCAATAAGTGCTACCCTTTCAGAGCCTTGCAGGTAGCTGCAAATTTTGATTTCTTTTGTTTCATTGTTCAGCCCCAGATTGATAGTGGATAGGTCTTCAGTTGCTGCTGATGAATGATGCCTTTCCTGGTGCTCAATTGTCTTTACGAGCTCAAGCAAGTAATTTTTATCTTTTGGGTCCATTTCATCAAATGACTCATTATTATAATTATTTAATGCGTCTTTTAATGTAGGTGTAACTAAGGAATAAGCAAAGACATTAAGATTATCATTAATAGCAAACTGTATAGGGTTATTTACATTATTGAGGACTTGTGGTTTAAGATCCTCAATCTTAGGGTGCGGATCGGTAGATGACCAATCCGTAAAGCTAGGGGAAGGAAGGGGAATAGTATATCCGAAGCGGTCCACTAGATCTGCGGTTGTCAAGAGCGGGCCGGTCGTAGTATACCAGTTCTGCAGAGGCTTATCAATAATAGGCTCAAACTCAGCAGGGAGCTTTTCATAATTAGTGCCTCCATCTATCATACCCAAGAAACTGTCTTCCAGACTTTATTGGAAACTCCTATTTTTTGAAGAGGATATTTACAGCACCTTTATTCTGGCTAAATTTATTTGCCCTTTAGACCTTCTTTGTTGGATTGGCCTCCAAGATTTTTGTGCCTAACACCATGATTATTTCATTATCGACGAGGTCTTGTATGTCATTCTTGAGCACATAGCATTTGTTGGTGAGGTGACCACTGCAGCGATGGTATTCATAATATTGGGCATGATTCCACGTGCTAGGTAATGGGTTGGGAAGTCGAAAATTTGTAATGGGTTTAAGTATCCCATGGGCCCATAGTGTTTGAAAGATTTCGTATCTTGGGGCAGGTAGCTCATCATAATGCCTTGGAATTAATTCTTTCCTTCCTTTTGGCTTAGGTAAAACACCTGGCTGAGATTTGGTTAAATACCAGGGTTGGGTCTTTTCTCTCGGGTAATATTGCACTGGGATTTGGTTGCCTGAGCTCGGATTCAAGGGAGGTTCTTTTTCATGAGCACAGATTATTTCGGTTGGGGTTCCCGGAGCCATTTGCTGAGAATAGGTATTCGAAGGATCGAGGGGAAGGTAATCCTTCTGGTTATGGTAACATGCATTTAAGTGAAGAAGCTCAGAGTTGGTTTCTGGGAGAGGTGGATTAAGGTTATTTGGGATGATACCACTTTGGGAAATAATTTTAGGCTCTGGCTGGAGGATGGTACTTGGTTGAGTTTTAAGAGCTTGGAAAATGATTTTTTCTGTGGTATCAGGACAATTTATTTCAGGAAGGGAAGAGATATCAGAAGTAGATTTTAGGCTTTTAACTTGCTGAGAAATGGTGGCAAAAGTTTCTGCGACATTTGCTAAGAGCTTACCAACCACTTGGTTTGTTACCTTTTCCACATGCGCATCCAATTCATTTTTTAGCCAGTTTTCAAATCCAGGAGGAAGTGCATATCCATGAGTTTCTCTTTCCGGTTCTGGACCATTTTGCCCGTTGCTGGTTTCAGCCATAACTTGTTTATTTTTAGCTGCCATTCTGCTCGGATCTGTACCCTTTGAACTGATTCTGTCCTTTTCTGATTTACCCCTGACACTTTCTGATCTGATCTCTGTGCCTGTTTCCCGTATCAACCGGCTAGTACTATCCCTGCCTTTCCAAATTCAGGCCATGTTACTGAGGAAAATGGGTTTTGAAGGTATCAGAAGGGCTGACTGAAGGCTTTCTGGGCTAGGAGTATAGTGCGCCTGTAGACACCCCAATTTCGTACCCCTGGTATGTGACTCTAACATAAGATATCAAGAACTGTTAAAACTTAACAAATGTCAAGTTACAGGAGTTAAAATGCGAAAGGCAAAGCAGGATGCGCGAAACAGTGAACTACGAGGGGTGAAAGTGTGAAAATGAAAGTTGAATAGTGCCTTTGGTGCCACCACATCATGCTGTTGGTGTCGCACCAAAGGGCCAATTGGCCGCACCAAGGAGTTTCACTGTAGCTTGTCTCAGTGAACGAAAAGTACAAGTTTTGAAGCCCGCGGTACAACTGGCTGATGCGGCTGGAAGAAACTCAGAAATCCGGATGGATCCCTGCTCTTCGACTATAAATAAAAGACCCCGGCTTCTCATTTCAGTGCTCAATGTTCGCGATAAAAATCGCAAAGAAATTCTCTCAGTTATTCTGTCAAAATATTAGTACGAGAGGTGTGAGATAGGTGAGTGGCAGCCCCTAAAGTCTCCAAACCCCGTCCAAACTCCGCCAAAATAAATATCCATAGGTTATAAGTGATCCCTAGCCTAGTTGTTAGGTATCCACCTCACTTCCCCGGCCCAAAAATCCCAAAGTAAGCCGTTACTCTGCCCGAGTAACGAGCTGAAAAACCACAAAACTAAGCCGTGGTTCCGCCCAACCAAAAAGACCAAAACCTACCAAAATAAGCTGTCACTCTGCCCGAGTTGACAAACCAAAAGTCTCCGAAATAAGTAGTCACTCTGCCCAAATCAAAACAACAACCACACAACAAACAACAAAAAGGACCCCCTCTCCTTGAAGGACAGAGCGAGCACACTACCGCTCTAAAAGGTAAAGCCTTTAAGGGCGTTATTTATTTTGTTTATTTACTTTTCTGTCTTTTATTATTATTAAAGTTGTTATTTAAATCCGGCACAATGTAGCCAATATAAGCCGTTGTGCTGCCCGGATTAGAATAGGAAATATCATGTAAAAGAGCCGTTATAATGACCAAATATTCTTAAATATATCTGTAATTATTGTAAGGAAATGACTGCGAGTCCGTAAATAATGTAGCCATGGATGTATCTGTTTTAATTTCATGTCTTTTAATACTTTATTTATTTGCTAAATAAATATAACAATAAGCATACTTCAGCCAAAAACCACTTTTGAGACCGAAAGGGCGAGTTGGGTGCCTAGCACCTTCCCAACTCGTAACTTAGCCTCCGAACCCGTTTTCTTTTTCTCTTGTTTATTTTTCTTTTCTTTGGTTTTGCTTTATTTTGCCTTAAAATAAAGATGGTGACTCTAAAACTTTCAGATCCAGTGGTGCCTCGCAACAATCCTTCTTTGCACTTTTCCGCTCTTCCCTAAAAAAGGGAGAATGAGAATGGAAGGGTGATGTATTCCCATATCCTGATATCCCCTAAAAAAGGGATAACTTGATGCGGGAAACCCAAAGCTCCCATAGTGATATGAACGGGCCATAAGGCTATTTTTAATAAAATCCATAGTGGGGGCGTCACAATATCTTTTTTTGCACTTTTCCGTTTTCCCCTAAAAAAGGGAAAATGAGAATGAAAGGGTAATGCATTCCCATATCTTGGTATCCTCTAAAAAAGGGATAACTTGATGCGGGAAACCATAAGTTCCCATATTGGATACAAAATCCACTAAAGGCAACCGAGGCACATTCCAACGTGCTAACATAGACAGCACTTCTCTCGCACTTTTGATTTCGTCTTCCCCTAAACAAGGGAGGGTGGAACGAGAGCAGTGGATGTCCCGCATCCGCATGTACGCGCACCCCTATCCAAGGGCGCGCGGGGCGCGGGTCGCATCCCGGGAACCTCACAGTGGCGACTCTGATGGGGAGTTGTTTTATTTTAAATAAAATGGAGGGCTAGACTCATAAAATAAAACTTTTTGTTTTTATTTGTTTCTGGCTGCAGTATACTTGTTATATTAATTTACGCATTTGATTATAGTGTTCCTATATATCCGTGTCTATATTTGTGGATATGATCCTCCATCTTGCTTGGCAGTTTGCTTCGATAATTACATGTGTGTTTAAGAATATTAAAAAAAAATTCAAAAAAAATATATATATATATATATATTCAAAAAAAAATTCAAAAAGTCAAAAAAATATATTATATATGTTACAAATAAATTCCGGGCAGAACAACAAAAGAGCCGGGACTTTATTTTACTTCCGGTTCTATATTATTATTTCTTTCAGTTCATTTTCCTTTTCATTTTATTCTGTACATTTATACATATCTGCATTCATTCAGTCATTTTATTTTGGGGACATATGACCAAAATTTGTAATTAATAGGGATAGATATTTTCCCCACTTTTCTTTATATTTCTTAAAATGGTGTGCTTGCTTGCTTGCGCTCAAAAATAAAAAGCTGAGAAAATCCACACATAACAGCAAGACATGCCATATCTGCTTTATTTTTCTGTTCATATATCTGTAAATAAATAAAGACTTTACTGCTTTTTAGATACCGCACACATGTGCACACATATAGATATATTCCAAACTGTTACCCTACACCATGGCCAGCCTACCCCTGCATAAGCCAACGTTAGAATGCATATAGTTTTTCAGGACACTTCACAGACCGACCGGCTTTTTTTGCATCTTTGAATTGTGGGTCAGCCCCTGTAAAAAAAAATAATAAATAAAAAAGTCAATAAAAAATTATATATATATTCAAAAAAAAAAAAGAAATGCGCAAGTTCAAAAAAAAAAGTATATATATAATAAGTGCGCACAAAAAAAATATAAATAATAAATAGGGGCTGATTTATAATTCTCAGATGCTCGACCTAGACCATTTTGAATGGTGGATCTTGGAAAGAGTCTAGGCCCTTCGCTCGGGACCACCCTCCGATCTGGGGAGTCGAAAGGTGTGGAATACGTTGGTCCTATACTCTGGAGAAAGAATCCACTGTTCCAGGAAAAGTCCTGAGACTGACAAAATAAAGCGGGGCTTATCCGGTCAATTGTAGGGAACAAAGGTAATAATAAAATATACTAATAAAAAAAGGCACGCTGTACTCCAAGCCCAGACAGCCTTCTGATACCTCCAAAACCCCATTTTCCTCAGAAACCTGGCCCGAATTTGGAAAGGAGATAATATCTTGGCCAGGTTGATACGGGAAAGTAGTGCGTAACTCGAATCGGAGGTATCGCCAGATCAAACATGGGCGTAACCGCCTCGGAGGGCACGATCCGAGCAGATGGCAGAAAGTGAACAATCGCCTATGGGTATGCATTCGGGGCTCTGTGGTATGTTCCGCCTCCGCAATGCAGAATGGTTTGACCAAAAGTTGGGTGCAGCGATAAGTCAAATGGCTAGTCTGGTACAAAGCTTAAAATCTAGTGGTGAGGTGAACTTTTCCCCTACAGTCCCTCAAGAAGCATCCACGTCTCAGGTGCCTCTAAACCCAACTCCTCAGCCAAACACTAGCCCACCAAATACCACTATCCCAAATCCCAATCCTCCACCAAGCCCCTACTACCCAAATATTTATCCTTACCCGTCTTATCCACCATATCCTCCCCCAAATACCCAGAATCCAAACGACCTCGCTTTTCCTATGATTAACCCACTCCTAAATAGCCCACATATGGACCCAAAAAGCTTTAACCCACCAGACCAAGTTACCACTTACTTACCTCCTAATGACCTGGTCCTATTAAAATGATAACCCGCCTACCCAAAACCCACCAACCCAAAATCCCTACACTGTCCAAAATCCATCAACCCATGATCTTTATCCAACCCAATACCCATATCCAACCCAAAGTCCTTATAATGCCCAAATTCCACCAACCCAGAATCCATATACTACCCAAAATCCCTACCAAAACCTTCAACCAGGAAATAACCCAGCCTTCCTTAATCCAGCCAGTATATACCAAAAGCCAACTCCCCCAGCCACCAAAATGGAGGCCGACATGGAAAATATGAAGGCCATGATGCTTAAACTTCTTAATAAAGGGGAATTTTCTACGCGGGCCCTAACATTGCAACCATCAGCAATACTGTCCTTAAAGTTCAAAATGCCCGACATAGAAAAGTTCGACGGAACTGGATGCCCTATATCCCATTTGAAGTCTTATTCCACCGGCATGCAGTCAAGGGGAGCTAGCTTTGAGGCTATGGCTTTCAATTTTCACCTCACCTCGATAGAGCCGCCAAACAATGGTTAATGTTGTCCGACGCCAGAAGCATTCATGAATACCGGGACCAGATAAAGAAGCCTTGAAAGATACAAAGATAATACCACCGAAAATAGAAGGGACCTTGAATCGTGCACCCAACGGAAAAGGAAACCCGCGCCGAGTTTGCAATGTGGAAGAGAAAGTCGGGCACGCACTCGATGCACGATCCGCCGAAGTCATGCCGAATGTTCATCAAAAACCTCCACCATTTACTTGAACACATGTACCTCCCTATACCAATTTCAAAGAAATAGTGGAGATAGGAGCCCGTATGATGATGAGATACTGATCGGCCAACCGAAAACCAATACGCCTCCTAGTTCTTTCCGTTACTCCAAAGGAAAGACAACACGCACGCCATCTCAGCCGTCAATATGGTAGGAATGCCTCAACCCCATTTCTACCCAAAATTATAGCTCGCTCCATGGTATTATGGGTCGACAGTCTGTCAATACAAGGGAGCAAATGATGGCCCGACCGTAAATTTCAAAATCGTAATATGGTAAGCCAAGATTATGATGAACCGCAAGCTCCCCAGCCCGTGATATCGCAGGCTAATGGCACAAGGAGTGTTGGGCTTGGAAAATTATAAGCCACCTAACCCCCGCCTGTGACTTGGAACCATGCCAAGCAAGATCGTGAATATCATCGCCCAAAGGGTCACCTCACCGACAAATGTTACACCCTCAAAAATGCTATCCAGACTTAGATGATAAGGTTATTGAAAAACCTCCACCTGCACTCAAATGTAGTCAATAACCCTCTACCTCAAATCAATATGATTGAGGTTGATGAAAACCCTTTGTGCCCAAGTTTGAAATAAATAAACATCCACTTCCATATATCCTCATTCCTATTCCTCCATCTTTATCCATAAAAGAGCCTAGTTGTAATATGCTCTCGGGACACCATCCTTGGTAGCCAAAACACCAGAATATTGAAAAGCCACTGGGTTGGTGGAGATGTTAGCCACCTTACCCGATCCGGCCGAGCCTACCAACCAAACCCCGAAAGAGGTGACCACTCCGAAAAGATCAAGCAACGTATATCGCTAAACGTACGTGGAAGATATTCTTTATTGACTCGATGAAGAAAACTCAAGCCAACATTTCCATCCGGGCTTATCAGTGCTTCTAAGACCCACCGTGATAATCGCTAAGTCATTAAGTCAGCGGTCATTCTTATTGAAACCTCCCCAAATGAGCTTACTCAAATGATCGGGAACATCCATTTCGAACGTAATAATGTTTACCGATCTAGACCTCGCCAAGGAAGGAACCAACCACATTGATGCTCTTCATATCACCGGGAATTTTGGAGAAACGTTCCCCGAAGTTTTGGTAGATAATGGGTCTTCACCGAATGTATGTCCCGCCAAGACATTAGCCAAGCCCGGGATAAAGATATCGAACTCACTCCTTCCTCAGCACAGCTAAGGCATACGACAACACCGCCGATGTGTCTTAGGGTGGTCACTTTAATGTTAACTGTTGGGCCCTTAAACATGCGCTTGAGTTCCAAGTCCCGGATATACCACCCACCTTTAGCCTGTTGTTGGGACGCCTGGATTCATGGGGTAAAGGGGTAGCCTCTTCATTACACCAACGTGTCAAATTCATCCACGATGACCACATAGTAATTATTCGCCGATAAGATCGTGAGAATAAGGAAAGCGAGGATATCCCAATCCTCGAGATAGAACATGAGGACACCGGTATTTTTCTCGCTGGCTTTGAGGTTATCCCCCAAGCCGTGGTCAACGCCATTGAATATGGCCGAGAAACCGACATCATTGGAAAGAAAGTCACTTCCCTAGAAACATGGTCCCTTTAAACATGTTCCGAAAATGAATTATATGCCCGGTCTAGGTCTCAGCAGTAAATCAAGAAGGACTAGTTAATTTAGTCCAAGATGAACTTAAGGAATGTATCCTCCTTTCTGCCTAGATACACGCCTACTCCAAAGAAGTAGCCATTACCATGAAACGTAAACGTGAGAAAAGAAAGGCGTAAAAAGAAAAGCTGCCCTATGAATATCCCCTCTCCAACCCTATAGAAAAACCTTAAATGGTTACTTTGTACGTAGGGGGAAATCAAGCCTATCTCATGTTTCGAACCCCGGATAGACCGTAATGGGAAAAGGTGCCCCCGTTGGGAAGTCTTTGAGGATGTCAAGATTCTCTCGTATAATATGGAACAAAGTTACCCTCGAGCCCCGAGCCCCGTAGCACCGCATATAAATCTGCCACTATTGAAAATACTTGGTCTATAGACCAAGATGATTATGCTTTGGCCCCGCTAGATGATGACGGTCTAGGAGACAACTTTCTCGGTATGATAAATAGAGGCTCGATTATGAAAAGCTCCCTCGCCGAAGTTCGAGTCTATTTCTAATAAGCCTCTCGCAGTAATTGGTACACCACAACCGGTCCGCCTCCCGACACCCGCAGACTTGGTAGACCGCTTCGGATATACTATCCCCACTCCTTTCCCTAGCTTTACTGATTGATCATCTACCAATCCGCTACCTATAGTTGAGGATCTTAAACCCTGTGTCCTCAACAATGTAATAACCCCGCAAGATGCTTTTTAATAATAATATAAATGTCTTTTGCTTATTCCTTAGTTGCACCTACTTTAAAAGACACATTAAATAATAATACTATGATAATGAGTCATTTAATAAAATGGACCCAAAAGATAAAAATTATCGCTTGAGCTTGCAAAGTCAAGGAGTGAATGTAGCCATTCATCGCCAGCTATCAAGACTGTCCCACTATCAACCCGGGCCGACAATGAAGTCAAAGAAATCAAAATCTAGCCTACCTCCAAGGTCTGTAAAGAAAGGCACTCATTGATCTCCTCAAAGAATTCAGAGATATTTTTGCCTGGTCCTACGAAGATATGCCCCGCCTGATCCAGCTTTATAGTCGAGCACCTGATTCCCACATACCCGGATGCTCGCCTGGGCCAAACAAAAGTTCGCCGCATCGTTTAATGGTCACTACAAGTCAAAGAAGAAATCATGAAACAAATACCAACTTCATTCGGTAGTTGAATACCCGACTGGCTGTCCAATATAGTGACCTTTCCTCAAAGCCCAACTGAAAGTCGACCTGGTAGACTTCGCTGACCTCAACAAAGCGCCGCCCAAAGATGACTTCCCACGCCCAACATTGATATTGTGGTAGATGCCGCCGCAGCTCACAAAGTCCGATCCTTCGTGATGGCATGGTCCGCTACAACCAAATCAAAATGCAGAAGACTGAGAGAAGACCTCATTCACTACCTTCGGGGACTTATTGTTAATCGCCATGCCATTCGGATTAAAGAATGCCGAGCCACTTACCGTAGGTCGCCACCACCCTCTTCCTTACCACATGATCCATAAAGAAATGGAGGTCTATGTCGATGATATGATCGCGGCATTCCAAATGACGCCAACGGTGATCATATTAAAGATCTTCTAAGTCTCTTCGAAAGACTAAGAAACACCAGATGAAGCTTAACCCCACCAAATGCACATTCAAGTTACCGAGGCAAAGTCCCGGGATTCTTAGTAATCGAGCAAGGCATCGAGATCGAGCCAAAGAAAGATCAAAGCCATCCTAGAAATGATACACTGAAAACTCTCACCGAAGTCAAAGGCTTCCTAGGCCGGCTATAAAGACATCACCAAGCTTCATCGACAAATGACAACCACGTGAGCCCCTTAAACTCCTAAAAGAAAGCCACTAGCCTTCGAGAAAATAAAAAGCCTATCTTA
>CM028379.1:164057967-164122249 GCA_013146195.2 Codonopsis lanceolata
TTCATATAAGCTTCTTCGCAAGTTCTTCGCACACTAGCTAATTGATGTCCCAGATCATGAAGAATGTATTGGAAGAATACTTTGATGATTGATCAAGCAACTTGTTGAAGTCCATCTCCTCTCCGGATTTAGATAATAACCCATTTACTTCAAGATACTTACTTTGTTTCATTCAAATAGTTCAACTATTCTATTTTGAGATGTTTTACTTAAAGAGTCCACTTTAAAAATTATTCCTACAATCTCTATAACCTTTCACCCTCACTTTTAACATGTGGTATAAACATCTGACTATGTTCAAGTATTTTTGTAATTATGACCAACTATAATAATTATACTTGTATATCCCATTATCCCTTAATTACTAGACTTTTTCAAATATTGATTGTTTGGGTGGGACAGAGGGAGTATTTGTTAAGAACACCTTTACCGTTGTTGAGCGTGTCCCTTTGTAAAGCTTGAAGAATACCTCGCTTAATGGCACATAACTTTATGAAATTATTACAACCTTTGCTGAACCTTCGCTTTGGACTATAGATTTCTCAACCATCTTTCTTTGTACTAGGGCGGGGTTACAATGAGAACCGCAGGAGTTGGGCGTGAAGAACTTTTGGAGCAGTACTGCTTCTGTATCTCGTCTTTATGGGGTGCGGGTAATTTTGCGAAACTTGAATTCATATTCTTCATCACAATCCTTTCATTGTTCATTCTTATGAAGATTCCTTAATTTCGCTTTGTCCGAATCAACTAATAAATAATGTTGTTGTGATCCGAATCTAAGGCACTGAAGGAGGCTGGAGGTCGTGGCAATTACGTGATTCAAGGTATGCCTTGGCTTTGTATGTAACTTGTCTCTTCTCTCCCTCCCATTATAAGGATCAAAAGGAACTATGCAACCGAGTACCTAGGTCTCCAAATGTGATATGAGGGTGGAAGATTAACTCTATGTGCATATCTTGTACTTATGAGAAGTATAGATGTGTTGTTATAGAAAACAAGTGAATGTGGAAGTTTTCTGATGAAAGTTGGTTCGTATGTGCTACAAATATTATTCTCTGCACAAACACGATGTTGCAAAGATGCTTGCTCTCAAGATCTTCTCCTCATGCTCATACACCTCCCTCCTTACCTCAAGCAGCCAAGAGATTGTTTAAGTAGGCCTAAAACCGACCCCCTCCTTCTTCTTTGCATTTCCTACTCATTATCTTCTAGAGAATTTATTTCCCCTTCTCTCAAAGTCTTAAATGAATGGATGAATAAAAATAGTCTTTGTTGAATCATTAGCTTATTACCGAAAACAAATTTTATGCACATGCTCTGTTGATTTGTGCATTTCGTGTACTCAAAGAGAGCTTCAAAATCTATTGTGCAATAAATGATGGAATTATCAATCTTATTGATAAGGTAAAACTTTACATGCAAAATTATCTTAAATTTTTCGTGGTGTGATTTATTTTGAAACCGAACCCCTAATTCCGTGTTCATCTCATTTTTGAGATGCCAAGACATGAAGCTATTAAAGCCCGGATATTTATAAAAAGAGGCAGTGATATTTTGAATGCAATTTCATTTTTACCGATTTTCTTGGTTGACGGCTGCTTGTAGGACCTGGTTTAATATAAGCATGAATGGTATCTCAGTATCATATTCCGTAGAAAGGATGTTTAGTTTTATCTTTTGTTTGAATATATATTATTAACACGGAGACAATTTTTCTCGAGTTCGGGTAGCCTTTCGATTTCTATGAAGTCTGCAGGTTTGGAACTTGCTAGAAACTTCCATTTCTGTCCCGAGAGAGGTAATGTGTTAATTACATCCGACATTCCTTGTCGATGTATTTTGGAAGATCCTTTAAATGCCACAAGGTTGACACTTCTTTTATCTTTTCCACCACCACGCCTCTTTTCTTCTTACCATGGAAGAATATATAAGAGAGGCACCTAGGATGGTTACTACTATGAGAGAGCCATTGGTTAGTATATGTGTTTATGAGAGACAATGATTGAATCAACGCTTTTTTCAGAACGAGGGAAGAGACCAAGAGGCTTAAACTGCTAAGATAATCAAGAGGCAGAGCAAAGGAGACTTGCTTCAGAGTATGAACAGAGGAAAAACCAAAGGATCCTTCGAAATTGAGGAGCGGAACTTGAAGAGGCTCAAGCTTTGTTAAAAACAGAAGCAAAAAGAAGGGGAAGAAACCAACCATGAGGTCGTGAAGTTAATATTTGTTGTATTTTTCGCATCCGGCTGACGAACCAACCGACATTCTATGTTTTGTGCGTGACAAGTTAACCAAACAGACCTTAATGGAAATGGCCTTAACCGAACAGCCTAAGGGAGAGGAGAGGCAAGAGATGGAAAAGAAACTACACAAGCTTGGTAAAACAATGGATTATTTGGAGAGAGCAAAAGAGAAGAGGCAGCTCCTATTATTGAAGCCGCATTTCAACAACGCTTGTCGGAAGAACAGAGCTTCATGAACGCTCGCAAAGAAGTTGAAATTTCCTAGTCCAACACGCTTTTGTTCTAGTATATATCATTTTGTTTTTCACTTTCTTATGCTCCTACATCCTAAACTCTTGTCGGATGATTAAGCAATCTTTTGGCCAATCTTATAAGAGAAGAAAACTAATTAGCATGCATGCGGTTTGTTATGTTGTTGGGAAAGTTGTATTTTCATGATTTACGCTTTGTTATTCAAGTGTTTGACTACAACAATGATATTATGATCGTGATGGATCTAAACAAAAGTGTTCTATTTTACAGTCAAACCTCCCCGATCCTTCACAAAGTGTTCTTATGATCAAGAAGAAGCACATTACTTCTCATAGCTTGCATGAGCCGTAAGGTGAGCTACGATTTTTCTTGCATACATGATCGACTAGCTAACGAATTTCTTTTTTCTATTATTTTCGTATTCTTTTCCCCGAGTCTTGGAACTTGTTGCAGCTCTCTTGTATACATTTCTCTATTGGAACAAAGAATCAAAGTTTGGGGATGCTTTGGAAATTATTTCTGGGAACTTGGGGTCACTTATAATGATTGAAGTTGATACACTACGCATACAGTACTTTCGCCATCTTTTATTTTTATGGTCGCTTTCTTTGGTAGGTGGTGTTATTTTGCATTGAAAAGGGATAGTCGGGTTTGATGAGTTACCGCAAGTGAATAAGGTCTAGCTAAGCACAATGGTCTGGATCATATAGTAGTGAGAACATATCTGCTCACTTTTTAATGGAGGCATCAGATTGATGGACTTAAAATTATTACAAGAGTTGTGCATGGTTAGTCAAGATCTTTTTCAAGAATTCAATCTAGGAAATATTTCATACAGTTGTTGTTGTTCTTACTAGCAGATTTGTAAAGCATATATTCTCTACAATTTTCGGTTTTTCCCCCCACAAATTACATCTCTACTTTGCTCCAATTATGATAAGTTTTTTTACTTACACCTGTTGTTAGCGCTAAAATAATTTGATCATTTCAGAGGTTGAGTGATGCAACCCTTCCTTGGTAGTTGCATATGGAAACCATGTCTGATGCCGCGATCACAGCTTTCATTGTTACTATTGCATTAATTACATGAAAAGGTTCATCTCTAGGAATAATCACTTTTTCTCATGATCACGCTTCATTGATGGAAACCACTCTTTCCTTCTCTATGTCATCGATCTACAACCTCTCAAATTTTGAAGCTAACTTTTCTTCCAAATTTGATGTCTGATCTTTGCCTTCTCTTATGTTAGAAGTTTGGGCATATACCTCCCCTGTACCATCTTTCTTTGTTACGTGAGCACTAGTCTTTACCTTCTTTCTCAACTCGAACTACTTTCATTAATCACTTCCCTAGCCGACCACTTGCAATTCCCACAACTTCCGAAAGATAGCCGAGCATCATCAACATTTACTAATCCACTAATAGCTGAATTTCCGCCTAATGGCATTTTCATTTCCAAATTTGGCGCCGCTAACCCTGTTTCAAACTTCTTTTTCCAACTGTAAGATTGGCAGCCGCATATCTCTCACTTTTAAAGGGACCGCGTGTTAACCTTCTCAAAGATTCTTCAGCAGTAGGAGCACACTCAACCTCAATGGCCACATCTACAAAAGTAAGGTCTCCCCTTTCCTTCCTAACAAACCTCTCGCAAGCTCCTACCCGTCATAAGTTTGAAAGTTTCTAGATTTTGAAGATGATGACCGACCTTTGGCTTCATTTAAATCAAAGGTTTCAGATGGACCTCCCGCACTCCATCTTGCTTTGAAGAACAAGTACTCCTACTAAAGTTTGAGCTTTTTGGAACTTCTATCTTTAATAACTTTAGGCTGCCGGTGAACCAATCAAGATCTATACAAGGTGGTCCATTATCGCTCGAGTCTCCATCCACAACCAACTTTAGTGGCGTTGACCTAATCTGCAGCTTTTTTCATGGCCGATGTTTCGAGTGGACACAATTCGCTTTTATTCTCACATTTGGTGGCACTTCGAGTAAAACGCTTAGATGATTTTTTCGAGTGGGACTTCTTTAAAAACAGGTCTCCTCTTTGCTTCCTCACGATATCTCCTTATCTTTCTCTCCCCGTCAATTTTAAACCTCTTAGATCTAGAAGATGATACCCCACCTTTGTCTTCCTCTACAATGGAGGTTTCAAAGAAAAACCTCCTCAATGCCTTCTTGCCTTGATGAACGGATATTCCACCGCTCGATCTCTTTTTGTACTACTATCCTTATCAACTGGATTGCTTCGAGAAAACAGATCGTTGAGCTTTCAAGAACTCGGCAAGGGAAATTGAGCCTCTTCGATTGTTCTTTGATGGCTGAAGTTCCTTGGCCGATTGAGATGCAACTAAAGAACTTTGTGTCGCAGCCTCTACTCTGCTTTTTTTCCAACACCCTTTCCAGAAGACCGATGACTATTTTGCTCATTGTAACTCACAACACATTCCACCACCGCAATGTATCCGCTTGCCTTCAGATCGAGGTCCAAAAAGAAATGTTAGTCAACTCTTGTTTAGAAAAAGAGAGGTATTGATATAGGCCCCGGAGTTACGTGAACGTAGTGGTTTCGATGGTTACAAGTGTGGGTATCCGACTTGATAAAAATGTAGGATTTTACACTCTCATTTCTGCTCGCTTGCCAAACCCGTATTGTGTCATGTCAACATTGTATCCTCGGTGCAATGAAGAGTTCATGTTATAGTGAAAGGTACAGCAGAAAGTTTTAGTTTACTTTGTCATTTGCTTTCTCTCTAGGCTGCATCGGCTATGGAGTGGATGAACCCATTAGGATACTAACTTCAGTTGCCAAACTAATTTGGGATTCATAATTGTGAATAGCGTATGTTTGCTTAAAGTTTTGATGTTGTCTCGCTCAAGGTGGTCTAATTAAGAGTTACATTTCTTTTGGTGTAATAATATCGAAGTTTCAGTGAATAGCGCTTAATTGATCACATGTACGATGCATTTCACTATTAAAGAAAGTTTTGATACAAGAGTTTTGCCCACCATTTTCTATTGGAGAAGGAAGTGATAAATATTTGTTTATAACATCGTAGAAATTTTACGACCAAAGTTATTAAATGGTGTATAGCTGTTAAAACCATGTTCCTTTTTCTACTCTACCAAAGGGAATTGATTTTGATTTCAATTTTCAACATGAGAAGTACATTCATTAGTTACATTTTGGGGCACCCCAGGATTTATAGTTGATCACACTACTTTTTGGGACATTCGATGACTTGATATAGGCCCCGGAGTTACGTGAACGCATCGGTTTGTGAACTTCATCTTGCTGGGCACCAATACTTGTATAGTTCCAGAAATAGTGCTTACATTCTCGCTAAGGTTTTTACTTGATTACGTAAACTTCAGCAAGTGATTTACACTCATTTGGAAATGCAAAGCCTTATTTTGAACTCTTAGGAAAGTTCAATGTTTGTTACCGAAACTCCACAACTTGAATCATTCTTTATTAGAAATTGAAAGTTACCTTGCAAATGAAATCATGTAAAGTAACTTTAAAATATTGAAATAATTGCTCTTCTTCTGCTTTGTTTCTTACTGGTTTTCCAACATCATATATAGCAAATTGAACTCGAGTCTAACTGCATACTAGGTGGTTTATAATGCTATGAGTGGCATAAATCTTAGTACTGTGATATGTCTTTCAAGTACGCTAAAAAGCATACTACTTATGGTTACCGGTTAATGGTTTCGCTTCCTAAGTTTTTACACTCACTCTATTTAATTTAGTTATTGCCGCTTCTATTGTAGTTGTATACTTTCCTCGGAGACAACATTGGACTCTCTATCCTTGCTTCCCGCTTTGTGAAATTCTTTTGAGATGCCCAAAGATCATTCCATTTCACCCAAAGAATCTTGTTTATTTTTAGCTTTTGGTAACTTTCCTAACCAATGCTAATCATTGAAATCTTTAGTTACTTGTTATTATTCATACTCATTGTTTCCTGTTTCTTGCGATTTTGTACCTTGATGCAGCCTTTTAAATTTGGCTTTTGCACTGAGTCTACTATGTTTCATAATTATGCACGCTTCTCTTCTTTCGAGCAACACAACATCATCGATAGAGGTAATTGAGCACATTGAACTTTCTTCATTTATCAAAATTTGTTCATCCCTAAGCATTGCCTCCCAGTATGAGGCCCGATATTCTCGTCGTGAAGATTGGTTATGCATCCGAGAGTTGACGAGTATGTAACTGAAAATTGGTTGGCGTTTGAAGTCATAATGATTTATGGAACTTGTGAAATTACGCAGCCTTAGCTTCGATCGTGACTTTAAATTATTAGTTATTTATAGATACAATTATGTTTGAATGCATTGGCCGTGGTAGTGTTACCTTCTCCCACCCTCCCCACCCACCTTTCTTTATTTATTAATATAGAACATGCAAGGCATCCCCAATCATAACTAAGATGACAAGATGCTTGTTATGCATATACCATTCTCATCAACTTAACTTGGATATGACTACTTTCCGCTTTTACATCTACTACCTAAGCCCCTTATATTAGGCTTTCTCTCGTATTGCTAGAGCATTTAGTTTAATTTAGATTCAATGGTTAAATGGAAAATCATCTTCTCTAATCACTTCGTTCTTTATCTTTTCTCACATTTGCTATTAATGAAATGGATTCCTTCTTGTTCATTTACTATTGCTTGATGATGTAAAAGTATTGGAGCAGCTTGCTTGATCCGGTATTTTATATACTTATCATTCTTGGTGGTTTTAAACAAAGTTGCGTTTTGCTCTCTGTTATGTTTTCCCTTCTTTCAACATTTTCCTCATATTCTCGAGTAGAGGTATATTTTCTCGTGATCCAGAATTTTTGCTTCAAGTCATACAACACTTTTACATTCAAAGATTGGCCTCTATCTATTAACGTGTGTATTTCTTCGCAATGGAGTGAGCTTGCTTAAGTTCTGCTTGCACACCCTATGGTGAAACTTCTTTTTCCAAATTCTCCAAGGATGGCATGTCTGGTTAAATTCTTTTCCTGATATTTAAATCTTATATGAATTGTGCAACATGTCTTTGAGTAATATTGGAGTTAATTAATCGAAGTCTTAGTTTGCTTGAATGTGGCGATGATGAAACTTATGTGACAAGTTGAGATATTTATGAGTGTAGCTTTTCTTTGCCGCAGTTCGCGTAGATATTCGGTTTCTTCGAGATCAAGCTTTCAAATCAACATAAGTCAAGTCCTTCGCTAAAGCAACATTGAACCATCTTTCTCAAAGATTGTGAGGCTTCTCTACGCTTTCTTCGGTCCCTGTGCCAACAAAAGCTATTTCGGGGACGTGTAGTTAATAATAAGGTTACCACCGCCTTTTCTTTGCGCTTATTAATCAATGTCAAAAAGGTATCTTTTCCTCGCTAGAAGCCCTGTAGACGTCGACAAATGAATTTATTGAAAGAAAATGAAAAAAGAAAAGGTCTGAAATGTTTCTGGTACCATTCAACTGGAGTAATTACCCTAGGCTGGGGTTGCACAATATGGTCAGTACATTAATAACCAGTTTCCCCCTTCATGCAGTTATTGCATCTCTGCGAAGTCGAAAGTGTATCGTACTTGGATGAGGTTGCCAGTAGCCCATGGAATCCTGGGTCTAGCGAAGTCTGTTGCATTGGAGGTTTGTTTTCCAGAGAGCTGAATATCTGATGTAGATTTAGTTTTGCTTTTGAGGTAATGGCATGGCTAGTTGGGACATGTTCAGTTGAGTTTGAGTTGTGTTTACGTTCTTTCTAATTCTAATTTTAAAAAAAAGGAAAAACAAGAGACTCATCTGAAAAGCTTATAGAGGGGGACCCAACAATGTATATCAAGCTAACACTCCCCTTCATGTGTGATTGGCTCACACGTGGAGAGATAAACAAGAATTCCTCACTCGGGCATCAAAAACCAAACAAGGTGCCCACATGAGCTCTCATAATAATAATAATGACTTGGGTAAGAATGCAAGCCTTGAACCCCGTCATGGCCATCCCAATCGCATCTTTCTCTCTACAAAACTCTATTCTTCGCTGCATGACATCTCTTTGCCTTCTGAACTTCTCAATCTCTTGGATCATACCAGCCCTTTTTCCGTACAATCTTCTCTAGTTGAACTTCAGCATGGGAAAAAGATTTTTCCAAAGAGGAGGTTTTGAGCTTGTTGGAAAGTTCATGTTGGAGTTCTAGAATTGAGCTAAACGAAGCTGTTTTTAAGGTTGTGTGTGATTTGACCACTTTATTTCTCGGTGAATCAATCATGTTATGAAAGTTCTGCATAAGTACTGCAAATGGAGCTCTTAGTTGCTGCTTTGTTGTTCTACAGTCCTGGAGTATTCCTTCTCCAAGATCGCAATCTTCGGTTATATCAGCAATATGACTCCTCCTAAACAAACAGCTCTGTAAATCTCTAAAGCTGAA
Source organism: Codonopsis lanceolata (assembly GCA_013146195.2). Lineage (NCBI taxonomy): Eukaryota > Viridiplantae > Streptophyta > Magnoliopsida > Asterales > Campanulaceae > Codonopsis > Codonopsis lanceolata. The sequence continues at coordinate 164,066,900 of CM028379.1, forward strand.
TCTCAATAACCTTTACACGGATAGTGAAACTTGCAACACCAAGTGTACCTCATCTTTTTAAGGGGCACTGTAGTTTTTGATATTCCATCCGTATGTTTTGCATTCTGAAATATGACCCTTTTGTTGTTTAGTTTCTGATATTCATAACAGACTGATGGTCTTGAATTTAGTATGCTGGAGCTGTTTTTAAGGTTATAAACTGGTCAAATCACACACAATTTACGTCCCCTTCAGTCCATAGCCACCACTCTTTGGCAATTTGTGTTCCCTCCAGTTCATGCTGACATGTACGCGTTTTGGAGCCTAATGATGTTCTTAAATGTTATTTTCAAAAGTTTGGCAGGACAAGACCAATTGGTTAGATTAATTATTAATAATAGTACCATATAGTACCCTCAAATGCCTATTCTTTTAGGGGTTATTGACTTTCTCAAGCATATGTATTTATTGCATATAAATCAATGATTTGGCACGTGACAGGAACTTGACTGCCTTATTGAAACACACACACACGCACATGATAGGAGTTGTTGTCTTGCCCATTTCGATAGTTCTGATTATGGACGGTCGTGTTTATTATTTTTCCGTCGAATCACCGCTAGAGAAAGAAAAACCAAAAACATAAACTAAAGGATGCGGTTTCAAAAGAAACAAAGAAGAAGCAGCAGCCTTTGATAGACATTCCTTCTCCAACATCATCCAGAAGAGCCCAACATGCAATGTATATGCAAAGATGCTTTCGGGGATTATCGACCATGGGACTTTCAGGCCAACTAGGCGGTGACATTGGTGGCCTCACAGAATTGATATCCTTGTGAGTTATGTTAATCATTTAATAGGGCAAAGGAAAGAGTAGTATCAAATTTCTAGTAATTTTTTATCGAAGTAATTACACCTCTGTTCATACGCAATGGTGAAGTACAAAAGACATAAAAGCATTCACATATGGATTAAAAAACATATTGTAGCAGATTGCTGATTCTCTTGATATTTATTTCAGGGACCTATCATACAACAAAGGCCCTATAGGTTCACTCTCTCCGTGGTTAGGAGATCTGCAGAAGCTAAATACTCTGTGAGATCCAATGGACTAGCTCTTTTCACACTTTTGTTATTCCACTCTATCTGAAGTCAATTTTTTTTGAGGTACACGCGTATATGCATGCAGATTTATATAACTGCTATCTTCATTTATGTCTCTCAGAATTCTAGCTGGCTGTGGCTTCAGTGGTAATATTCCATTTGAATTGGGGAATCTAGCAGATTTGTCCTTCCTGTAAGAACTTTTAAATCAAGTCGTGATCATAACTAATACTAAAATACAGAGGAGATATTTTTCCCACTTAACTCATTTGGATCTACTTCTCCTTCATAGAGCTCTAAATTCAAACAACTTTACTGGTGGCATACCTCCTTCTTTGGGTAAGCTCTCCAAACTCTATTGGACTTCGTAAAATCACCGACAGGACCTTTCCCTATTTCAACAATTACCAATCCAGGCCTGGACCAGCTTAAAAATGCCAAACACTTGCGAGTATAATAGGTTTGCAACCTTCTTTCCTTACAGAACATTTATTAGCATTTGTCTTATTATTGTAAATGGGCAGCCATTTCAATAAAAACCAGCTTTCAGGGCAATTCCAGCCCAACTTTTCAGCTCGGACATGGTACTAATACACATGTAAGTTGGCCTTAACCTACCGTTTATTGCTCAGTTTGCAATAACAGACGGCCAAATATTGGACGGGAGAAAGACTTCACTTATGCAGAGCTCTGGAAAGCCACAAAAGGATTCTCGTCTAAGAACTTCATATCAGAAGGTGGATTTGGTTCTGTCTATAAAGGCATTCTGGACAACGGATTGACAGTTGCAGTTAAGCAACACAAGGACGTGAGTTCTCAAGGCGAGAAAGAGTTTAAATCGGAAGTTCGTGTACTCAGCAAGGCCAGACATCCGAATTTGGTTAGGCTGTTGGGGTCATGTTCAGAAGGAAGTCACCGGTTGCTTGTTTATGAGTTTGTCTGCAATGGTTCGTTGGATCAGCACATATTAAGTATGAAACCAACTATGTTTATATACTTCAGTTGCATGTGCATTCTGTATTGAAATTCCATCCTTTCACGGGTTTGCTAATTATTCTTGTGAAAATGAATATCACAGTACCTGCTTCTGAATCTGAACTGACTAAATAATATGTAACTGTAATGCGATTGGCTAGTGTAGGTGGGAACAGAATTGGATGCATATTATTTTTTTAAAAAAAAACAAATTTCACAACGTTTCTATAAAAAACGTTGTTAATGACAATTTACAACGTTTCTATAAAAAACGTTGTAAATGATATATTACAACGTTTTTATAGAAACGTTGTAAAATATCATTAACAACGTTTTTTATAGAAACGTTGTCTATAAATTTTACAACATTTTTTAGCTACCGTTGTTATATCATTTTACAACGTTTTTAACTCAAACATTGTCTTATATCTTTTACAACGTTTTTTAGAAAACGTTGTGAAATGTTTTTTACAACGTTTTAAAAATGTTGTCTGGCAGTTTTTGAGACAATGTGGGAGGTCAAAACACAACGTTTTTTGCAACGTTTTCAAAAACGTTGTGAAATAAAGTGACCTATTACAACGTTACATTTAACAACGTTTCAGAAAACGTTGCGAACACTCTTTTACAACGTTTTTAAAACGTTGTAAAAAGTCATTTTTGTTGTAGTGTAAATTGTCCTACGATAGTCTTGTCCACTTGCAAGAAATTAATTAAAATAAGACACGATCAAGTTTTTGGCGCCGTTGCCGGGGACAAGCTAGTTTGCGTAGTTAGTTTGTTGGTAGCGTTGTTTTAAATTCAGTTTTTATAAAAATAAAAATACAAAAAGATTTTATTTATTCTTAGTTGTTAGTTTTTAATTGTTTTATTTGCCTTTATTATTTTATGCACAGTCGTAGATCTCTAAATCCTAAACTGGCAGAATTAAATCAAAATATAAATAATCTTGGAAAGAATTAGGAAGGTCCTGATAATTTGGAAAACCAGCCTGTCAATCAAGAACAGTTGAATGGAGAGGATCCTCTGGTTGATTCTCCAATAGATAATAATAATCAAAATCCTGAAAATATGGTTCCTCCGATAAATGTGAATCAAAGAATGGAAGAACCTGCTGATAGAAATATGGAAGTAGTAATCAATCAAAGAACTATAAGTGATTATGGGCGTCCTATGTTGTATGCAACACCATCATGTTTAGTCTTACCAGAAGCGGTAAGAAATTTCGAACTTAAATGTCATTATTATAATATGATGCCTTCATTTCATGGATTTCCATCTGAAGATCCAGTAAATTTTGTTAAAGAATACGAATTCATGATTGAAAATTTTCCATTAGGCGGTTTAACTGAAGATCAAATAAAAATGAAATATTTTCAATGTGCATTAAAAGATGTGGCGGGAAGATGGTTTATGAATCTAACACCTAGAAGTGTTTATACTTGGGCTCAATTATATGATTTGTTTATGGTTAAATTTTATCAACATGCATCACTTTCAGAATACAGGAAACAAATTATGTCTTTTCAAAATGAACTAGGAGAAACATTCCATGAAGCATGGGATAGATTTAAAAATTTACTTATCTTGTGTCCTCATCATAATCTATCTCAAGATGTGTTAGTAACTCAATTTTATCATGCTCTTTCGCCTGCATTACAAACTATGGTTGATAGTGCGGCCGGTAGTTCTATTAATAGAATGACACCAGCTGCATTAGAAAACTTGCTTGAGATGTTAAGTGCAAATTCTCAACAGAAAAGTACAAGAGGTAAAAGTAGAAGTTTATTTCAAGTTCAAGAAAAACCAGATATGCAAGCTCAATTTGAACGTTGACAAATTCAAGCAGTATGTTCTATTTGTGGATTAAATTCTCATGCTACTAATTTGTGTCCCTCTAGTGCTGTATATCCTGAACAGATTAATGCAATGAACATGTACCCGCAAAGACAAAGGAATGATCCCTACTCCAACACATATAATCTTGGTTGGAGGAATCATCCTAACTTTTCATGGGGAGGAAATAAGCCATTACAGCCTCAACAATTTCCTAAGTAAGGACAACTGCAGATTGAAGAAGTTCCAAAGTCAGAAGGATCGAATAGTGGTCAAGCTGCTGTTAACAAATATTTGCTAGAAACTGTGGAAAATTTAAGAAATGAACTCGCAAAATTTAAAGAAAAAGAAAGAGAAGAAGGGAAGTTCCCTAATCAGACAGAACAAGCAAAAGCTATCACTACTCTGCGAAGTGGTAGAATAATTGGAGAAGAGGTAAGTAACCCTACTCAATCTACTGATGTGCCTGATAAAATAGATAATTCTGGCAAAGAAGATGAAATAGATAAAAGTGAAAATATTCAAGCGAAAGATAAAAAAGTAGAAAAAGAAATTTTAAATAAAGATAGTCAAGAAGAAGTTACTCAAGAAAAAGAACAAGAGGCAGAACCTCTTAAGGAACCATATGTAGCACCACCACCATATGTTCCTCCAATACCATTCCCTGGTAGACTTATGAAAAACAGAATGGATAAGCAATTTACGGAAATTTATAACATGTTATTCAAAGTGAACATTAACCTCCTTTTGCTTAATGTTATTAAAAACATTCTGTCTTATGCTAAGTTTTTCAAAGATCTTCACTCTAGAAAACACAAATTTGAAAAGAATGAAAAATTTATTGTTTCTGAAAACGTGAGTGCAGTCTTACAATCTGAACTTCCTCATAAATTAAAAGATCCTGGTAGTTTCAACATCCAAGTCTCCTTGGGTAGTTCTAAAAAGATGAAAGTTATGCTAGATCTAGGAGTAAATATTAATTTGATGCCTTGTGCTGTCTATAAACAATTAGGATTGAGTGAACTGAAACTCACTACTATGTCTTTACAGTTAGGTGACCGTTCGGTTAAACATCCTTTAGGTATAGTAGAGAACATTCTAGTACAAGTAGATAAATTAATCATCTCAGTCGACTTTGTGGTTCTAGAGATAGAAAGAAAGATATGCACTAACAATGAAGTCCATATTCTGTTAGGTAGACCTTTTATGACAACTGCCAATACAATTATTAATGTTAAGAATGGTAATCTCTCAATGTATGTTATGGGTGAAACTGTAGAAATTTCAGTTTTTGATGCGTTAAATAGACCGAGTGACATGAATGCATATTTCTCAATTGATGGAATTGAAAAACTGACAACTCAAACCTTTGAAGAAAATTTTGAAGACGATGACTATGAGAAAGATACGTATATAGGATTTGACGATAGAACTTTCTATCATCTAAAAGCCGAAATAGAAGAGAAGGAAAGATTATAAGAGAAGGAAAGACTAGAAGCTCTTAAGAGTAAAAGTGAAGACAAGAACAAAGTGGAAGATTCCAAATCAAAAATTAGTCCTGCTAATATAAAATAGATGAAAATGACAATGAAGATGTAGAAAATTAAAAATCTGATTTTGATGAAATAGAAGAGAACTCTAAGGAGGAAGATGAAGAAGAGACAGTGAAACCTGAAATTCTTAAGTTTATTCCGTCTGTCAAATCTCTCCTGAAGTAAAATTAAAGGCATTACCGTCCCATTTAAAATATGCATTTTTAGGGGAATGTAAAACCTTACCTGTTATAATTGCAGCGGATTTGACAGAAGAACAAGAATCAAGCCTGTTAAAAGTTCTATGGACACATAGAGAAACTATAGATTGGTCTTTAGCAGATTTGAAAGAAATTAGTTATTCTATGTGTATGCATAAAATTTACTTAGAAGAAGGTAGTAAACCTTCTAGAGAAAGACAAAGAAGACTTAACCCTCACATGGAAGAAGCAATTAGAAAAGAAGTGCTTAAGCTTCTTGATGCGGGTATAATTTACCCGATATCCGATAGTAAATGGGTTAGTCCAGTCCAAGTAGTTCCTAAAAAGTCAGGAATTACAGTCGTTAAGAATGAGAAAGACGAGTTAGTTCCCACACGAACTATAACTGGTTATGGGATTGGCATAGATTTGAGGAAATTAAATCCAGCAACAAAGAAAGATCACTTTCTCTTGCCCTTCATTGACCAAATCCTTGAAAAATTAGCTGGTCATGAATATTATTGTTTTCTTGATGGTTTTTCTGGCTATAATCAAATTTCAGTAGCACCAGAAGACCAAGAGAAACCCACTTTTACATGTCTCTTTGGTACCTTTGCGTTTATGAGAATGTCATTTGGACTTTGTAATGTCTCACCTATTTTTCAAAGATGCATTATTTCTATATTTTCCGATCCAGTGGAAAGATGTGTAAAAGTATTTATGGATGATTTTTCAGTATTCATAAATTATTTTGATCATTGCCTAAAAAATCTAACATCATTATATAACTTAGTTGTTGTCGTATGTTTGATGTAATTTAGTTACAAATTTCTAATTTAATTTAGTTTAGTTTCAACCACATCCTTTTATTAATTCGTTTTAGGAGCAGTGTCTATCAGAAAGTGGAACTCCTAGCCTGGATTGGATTGTAGAATTTAATAAAGAATTGGAAAAGCAGTCCACAAGACATGACTGATATCAACTCCAAACTCTAATGCAGAAAACTTAGGAAAACAAGAGCTAGCTCCTGCATCTCTACAAATACATTTTTCTCACCCTCTTTTAGAATAGTCCATTTTCATAACAAGCCGCGAGTAAACCACAATGTTTTTATTCTCACATATTTCCCATGACCGAGTTAATATAATAAATAAATGCAACCTTACCTTGGGTTGCAAAATGAATACTTGCATGTAAAAAAATCACGGTATCCACGGGATTAATGGAAGAAGTCAACGTCAGAGCGACGACATTGTTAGATTTGGGTTTTGATTCAAATCTTGGTTTCAATTTAATTTTAGATATACTTTCCGGACAAGAGTAGCAAAGCCTCAAAAATTGATTCAATTTTTTATTCGATTTTTAGATGTGGGTGTTTTATTCAATTTTGGATGTACAATGGGTTTTAGATGTGAATTTTTGATATGGGTTTTTGATTCAGATATGGGTTTCTATTGATTCAATTTTAGATGTGAGTTTTTTTATTCAATTTTGGATCTGAGTTTCAAAAGAAGAATTCCTGTCAAAATTTTGATATGAAATTCCTATCAATTTTGGATCTAAAATTTGCATTGAATTGAGAGTAAAGATGGAAGCGAAGAAGAAGGAGAGCAATAATGGGAGAGAGAGGGGGGGAGTTGGGTTCTTATGGGTATTCTTGTCATTAAAACAAAAAATAAATGGTAAAGTAATGATAACGATGAGGGGGCGAATCTGACTAAACAAATCGAATTTAGGGACCAAATGAATAGATTTTAAAACCTTATGATCAAACTTAAAGTTTGTGTTAAATCGAGGGACCAAATTATATATTAATCCTAAGAGTAATTTAGTCGTATTGTAAAAAAGTGGACGAAAAATATAAAGGTAACGGTGGAGAGGGGAATCTGACCAAAAAATCGAATTCAGGGACCAAATGCATACGTTTTTTCAGAACTTTCCTTTTCAGGAAAATACGTTTACCATTTTACCTTTATTTTTTCTATTTACTTTAATTATGACCACATACACAAGAGTATTTAAATGAAATCACACATTACACTAATATTTATAACACAATCAATTATCTTTTCTTAAACGGTGTACCGAATGAAAGAAAACAATAATTTAGAAATTGAGGGAGTATTACTAATGAAATTTTTTATACCAATTAGGAAATTATTATAGATTGTCTATCATTTAATTGTTACAGACATTAATAATAAGTAATACTCCCTCCATTTCAGGCAAAGGAGTCCACTATTTCATTTTAAGATGTTTTACTTAAAAAGTCAACTTTCAAAAATAAAGGCATAAGAGTGTAATTTGATTATTAATTAGTACTAAAAGTATCATTTTCTTAAAAAAGTTTGAATTTCAAAAATGGATTCTTTGCGTTAATGGAGGGAGTAGTACTCATAATAGTATAATTATTAGTTACAATGATTAGTTATATATCCTGTCATAATATTAGAAAGAATAACCTATATCTAATCCAGAGTGATTAGTCAAAGATAATGACTAATGGCATCCTTAACTTCTCATTTAAAATTTCAAATTTAAAAAACCCTATTACTTGGCACATCCAAAATGAAGATAAATCCAATGTGATATTAGGTGGCAGACCTTTAGGCATCCTCAGTTCCTCACTAACTTTAATACAAATGCTTAGGTCTGGTAATTAGGTGAGTTGAGTTGAGTTTGAGTTGGATTGGAATGGATAATAGGTTATAACCGATCAAAACCCATTAAAACTCAAATATCAAATAAGTTGAAATGAATTAAATCGGAACGGGTCGTATTGTAATGGGTTAAAATAGGTCGTCCCGTCTCAACTCGAGTTTTCCCAAAAAAACTTAAACTTATAGCATGAAAAGTCATGAGTTGAAATGGGTAACGGGTCCGACCCGCTTTAATCCAATACAATCCGTTAATATTATTGGATCGAAACGAATTACCCGTTTTAACCCAAAAATATTAATAAATTGGATTAAGTAATTAGTAAGTTGGGTTGGTAATGAGTTGTAATTGTCGTACTACACATTTCATGGTTAAGATTTGGCCCAACATGATTGGGTTGAGCAGATTTAGTTTTTGATTCAAAACTACGTAGTTTTGAAGTGTTGGCTAAATCTCAACAATAAAACGCAGAGTTTGTGGTGTTCGTTAAATCTCATCCATAAAATGCAGGGAACTCAATATTCTACTAATAAACATGTTGAACCGAGAATTAAGGACATGGATATGATTTTGTTTTGGTAGATTACATATATTCCCAAATCCCAACTTTCTTTTTTGTAAATACGTTTGCGAAACTATTTCAAAATGTTATTTTTTTATAAATAGAGTAGTTATAAATACAACACATTTTTAAAACGTTGTATTAAAACACTTTAAAAGAGAAAATATTGTATTTTTATCAATGTTTTGATCAAAACACTCCACCAAACAAGCACTAATTTTAGTTGGTGGTACGAGCAGCACCGAAAGTTCTAATCTATGATACTCCCTCCATTCCGAATAAAAAGTACCCGTTTTAAAGTGACGACACCACACCCGGAACGGAGGGAGTATATAATTAGTAGTACAGTACAGATGATCTGGAGTTAATATTGTGACAACAAAAATCATCTCAAAACATAGAACTTTTACATGAACTATGTCAAACAAACAAAGTGCAGAAAGAGAGAGAGAGAGATGCTAGCAAAACGACCTTGTATAACTACTTTTACAAGGTACATCTAAAATCTCAATGAACAAACAAAACACAATGAATTACTAAAAATAGAAAGAAAGCAATGCTAGGAAGAAATTAAGAAAGTAAAGAAAGGAAATCTTTATTGTTTGAAACTAAATTCTTTCTTCCTTGATTAATCTTCATCAGGAATGATATCAAGTTCTTGAAAGACCTCAGCGCACTCAGGAAGGGCTTCCCTCTTCTTGAACCCTATAGGGTTAGCATGGCGGACTGTTGAAGTAATGCCATTATTTGTAGTAATTGTAATTTTGGAAGTCTCGGTGGCCCAGCTTGCGGTGCTAACCTCGTCACAATCGGGGTTCGGGCTCTGAATGAGTGTGATCTGGCACACCTCATCCTCGTGATCTCCCTTCACGTCGAGATGGTACGTCCCACTGTTGTCGGTTAGACCCTCAGCGGAGTATGTTACATGTCCTGTTTCGGGTTCCTTGCACTCCAAACGCACCTTAGCACCTACAAGCGAAAAATGTTTGATAGATAGACTAATGCAATATCTGAAACTAAACTTGTCAATCAAAGATGAAAAAGAAATGAGCTAAAAGTTAATGTAGGTACCTGGCATGTACTGGCTGAGCCTAGTTAGGAATTGGGCACGGCATGTGTCGCAATAAACCTGACCCTCTACGACGAAATGTTCGTCTTGGGATTGAGCGATGGCGACAACGAAAAACGAGCAAACAAAGGCGGTGAAGAATATGGAAGCCTGGAATGAATTTGCCATTTTTATGGAATAGCTAGCTTGGTAGGAATATGTTTTAGCAATGAGACGTGTTCTATATTTATAGCTATGTGGAAGATGGGGAAGATGGGGATGATGTATTTTGAAGTGGTCATTCCCTATAATTTCTACGTTGCAGTTATTATTTTGAGGTTGTTTTGTTGATGGGAATCCACTTATTTGTGGTTGCTAAAATTGTATTTGACTCGCTCTCTTGTGAACAATTCTGTTTCACAATACACACACACACTCTTTCTCACACACTGCAGAAAGAAATAGATGAATAAATATAAACTACACAAAAACTTGGGTAAATTATCTGATCCATTGTGTATTAGTGTGGGTTAAACTGTGAGAGAGTGAGTTTTATTTTTCGAATTAAGATCTGTAAAACAGTTTTACAAAAGACCTACCTCTATAATATTGCTCAATCTATAATACAATATAGCTCATAGTCGTACACGTGCAATTGATTAAAGCAATTTAGGGGCTGAGATTGATTCCTTTACTGAGATCCTACGGTCATTATCATTCCCTGAGTTCACATGTGTGAACGGCGGTTGAGCAACTACCCCATCTCTCTCTCTTTCCAACTCCCCCACTATTCACGGTTAGTGGCCGCTAATCCCTCCTCCACCAAACCCACGTCCTTTTTCTTTTTGATATTTTAATTAATCAATCAATTTTATGCAAAAAAAATTCGTAAGTTTTGTAATTTAAAATATTTGTTTTTTTTCTTTTTAATTGTTACCATAATTAACTTAATCAATTTATTTTTTGAAACTGAATCCCAATTTAATTTACATCTAAGTTTTGAATATTTCTATTTTATTTTTTTTTCTTTTTAATTGTTATCGTAATTAACTTAATCAATTTAATTTTTTTCGACCCGCAATTCGTATACAAATAAATTTTTAAAAAAATCGTAAGTTTTGTAATTTAAAATATTTGTTTCTTTTTTCTTTTTAACTGTTATCATAATTAACTTAGACAAATTATAAGAAAATATTAATTAATTTCCACATAACTGCTTTATTTATTGATAAATTCACAAACTGACGTCGTGTCATCGATACAAGTAAGAGTACTAGTATATATTCAATACTACTCCATTTGAACAAAAAGTCATTTACTTTTTTGAAATTAATTATGTTTCACCAACCGAAGTTCACTTAAGGGTTAAAAAAACGTAGCGATATAGGTTTTTTGAACACATGAGCAAAGCTTGAAAGGTGAAATCATAGTATTAGTATCTTATGATACGATACAAATACGAGGGTCGATACCTAACTTATGTACATATCGTATATGATAATGTATTTTACGATACGTTGTTCGTATTTTACGATACAATAGTATATATTATGATACATTGTTGTTTATAATATAGACATACACACATAAAATTATATAATATTATATATTTTTCTAAAAACAATGTTTCTATAAAGTCGGGAAATAAGGAGTATTATATATATTGAATAATACTTCCGTATAAATTACTGAAAATACTCCTTCCGTCCCTAAATTATCGTATTCCTTTTCTTTTTCGTCCGTCTCAAAATAATTGTTCAGTTTGAAACTTACCTTTTTATAACATCACTTTTATCACTTTATTCTTACTTTTTCACTCTAATTTAATTATGAGCCACATACGCATGGACTTTAAAGGAAACTACATATTAAATCAATATAAATAATCAAGTTAATTGTTTTTTCTTAAACTGTGCGTCAGGTCAACTATAACTATTATTTAGGGACGGAGGGGAGGGAGTATAATTTTTGAGTCTTATTATGGTTTTAATCATTAAAGTTTTGTCAAAAGTTTAATGATTACGAATGTATATAGTTATTCTCACGAAAAAAGAGGGATTAAGGTCCCAGGTTTTTGGATCTTTGAGCAACTTGTCAATTGTAACCCAATACAATTAATTGCATTGGATACAATTTCATCCTTCAGCATATGTTCGAAATTTAATTACACTCAAATATTTATCATACGTCTCAATTCGAATCGATTTATCGATTAAAATGTATATAAATAAAGTAAAGTATAATATTAAAAGTAAAGTAAAGTATACATTTTAATCGATTTATCGATTAAAATGTATTTCTTCTTCGCTATCGTTGTCATTGTCATTGTCATTGTCGTTTCCTATTTCTTCCCCTACAGAGCTCGCTCTACATCCCAAGTTTCCTATTTCTTCCCCTACAGAGCTCGCTCTACATCCCAAAACGCAATCCATCTAGTTGAATGAAAGAAGATATGTTGAAGATAGAAAGACTACTCGCTGGAAGAAATTAGTTTTCCTGTTCCATCCCATCTCATTATCTTAGTGTTTTGAGGAAATCATTTTCTGTTGGTGTAGGCGGCCTTATATGCAGTTTGGCGTCTTGGATTCAATCGCATTCCTGTTATAGGGTAGGAGCTTCAATCTGACTGCAATTATGAAAAACAACATCTTATCCTTCGGGGTAAAGTCAGGGGCCCAGGAGCATGTAGATCGAATCATTTTCTCATTTAGGACTCCATTTAGTTCGCGATGGAGCCTACGACCCAAACATCACAGCCTACTATGCAAGCATCGGAACGTACGACGCAAGCATCGCAACTCCAAGAAAGATACAATGCAGAAAATACAGCATCACAAGAAAGGTACGATGCAGAAAATACAGGCATCGCAAAACTCTAACGCAACCATCGCCCGTTGCTATGTTGTCCCCTCCATTTATGTGTATGCTTAGAACTCTAGAAATAGAGTAAGTTTTACATTCCTGTAATATTAGAAAATAAAATGTTTTGGTTTTACTTTAGAAGGGAGATGAGAAATTGTCTACAAAAGAAAAGGCAAAACACACAAATGGGCCACTCAACTTTACTCCTTTTTGCAATTCGGCCACCGAAACTTTGAATTATCTATTTTGGCCACCCTACTTTCATTATGTTGCAAGCGAGCCCATTTTCTAACGCCCGTTAGACAAGGACGTGAAGTTTAAGTCAAAATTTCTATTTTACCCCTGTTAATATCAAAAAGGGGGACAGTTCATCTTCATCTTCTCCCAAACCCCAAAAAAAATAAATTCAAAGAAACTGAAGCACAGTACATGGATCAATCTGTCAATTTCGCCAAGGGCTACGCCAAAGTAAACCCATCTGAACTTAACAGTCCCAATCTCCCCCACCGCAAGGCCACCCAAAACCACCGGACTGTCGTCTTCTTCTCATTTGTTCTCATTTTAACTGTTATCATCGGTACAGCCATCGCGCTCTTGCTTTACAAATCCACCACTGAACCACAGGAGTCGTCCTCGTCTCCGTCTCTCTCTTCTTCTAAACCCGACGAGTCAATCATATCTGTTTGCTCTGTGACTCAGTACCTCGATTCGTGCATTGCCAGCATTTCCTCCATCATCGCTAGCGACGCCAACAACAACTACAAACCCGACCCAGAACACATTTTCAATGTGTCTCTGCAAGTCGCCGTCAATGAACTGGCCAAGCAGTCATCTTCTCTGCCTTTGCTCACCTCGATTCTGGCGAAGCAGCTTCCACCTGATCACATGCGTCTCTTTCAATCAAGTACCTGCCTCAAAGATGAAGCGGATGAGCAGATCTCTGCCTTTGGTCAACAAATCTCCCTCCACTATTGCATCTCTGTTTCAGATCTGGTAAAGATCTGGCGAAGGTTGCAGATTAGACGAAGATTTGTTTGAGTCGATGAGGTTGAAAAATGACAAGCCAGGGCATTTTATCTGTTGGGGGAGTGCTATGAGAAGAAGTAGATGAGGGAGGAGAGTTTTCTTCGCTGGGATAGATGGCAGATGAATCTCTCATAGGATGCACCATTGATGAATCTTCGTTGAACTGGGCAACATTGATGAACTGTGTTTTAACATGGTTTTTTCCTATTTTACCCCTAAAGTTAACGTTCTGGTCTAACGGGCGTTAGAAAATGGGCTCGCTTGCAACAGAATGAAAGTAGGGTGGCCAAAATAGATGATTCAAAGTTTCGGTGGCCGAATTGCAAAAAGGGGTAAAGTTGAGTGGCCCATTTGTGTGTTTTGCCCAAAAGAAAAATATAAATGTTTAAACCTCCTCTGTTCTTGAAGTATACATTATACGTGAAGAATGTGTGAGGGTTTGTTTAAATTGGTGGAGTTGCGTTGTCTTGTTATTTTTTATTTTGAAGTAACCTTTTCATCGGAGTTTTTATTGTGATAGTACATAGACGAATTTTACTTGAAAAATGCAGAAGAGAGAGAGAGAAAGTATAGAAATGTGAATTCGTCAAAGGGGGTGAGAGCGAGAATAGCACAGAAGTGGGATTTTTAGAATAAATTTATGAAAAATCATTTTACTAGTTGAATAAAAAGAAAATGGACTGGAGAGGTTATAATTTATTTAAAAGGTACTGATGTGTCCAAAGTTTTCTGGATACACTGGGTCGGTCCAATCAAGATACCTGGCTTTCAACGTATCTTATGTTCTCCCAAAGCCCAAATCTGCAACAATAATAGCAAACCGTGAACTAGGCAGGGGCACCCCCTGCAAAAGCCTCCGGCGCAAGAATCAGCACAGTAAAAACAACTGAGAATGTATTTTGGCAGAGTTTCGGCTCGAGAGTAGAAATTGCATACCTTTCCCCTTCATTTTCTGGGGGTTTTATAATTGCCAGAGAGCGCAACTGCTCTTAGCTGCCCTTAACTGCTCTTAACTGTCCATTAATGGTGGTGGCATGAATGGCGGGCACATTAACTTCCCCATTAATTCCTCCATTAAATATAACGACCTGAAGGGAGAATTTCCCAGACATAACCGTCCTCAGCTTAGCTGGAACTCTTGCTCGGACACAACCGTCCTCGACTGATAACTAATCTTGCCCGAACATAATTGTCCTCAACTAATGGCAGCTCATATTGGCGAGCATAGTAGATCATGCCCGCGCTTTGATTCTGCTCGCTGATTAAGCCCCCAGCTCGCTGAGGGTTGAGGTCATGCTCGCTTGTATAAATAATGGCCACGTGCCTGTCATGTGACCCAAAACTTGGGCCAATTGGGCCGGGCAGTTCAGGTACCGACGCAATTATCTCAAATTATAACCGCCGAAATACCCTTTTTTTTAAACCGCAAAAAATATTTTATGTTTTTTTTCCTTCTTAAAATGCCTCTCCTCATGTCAAGTGTGTTCGTGCGTAGAAATTAAGCAAATATAGGGGTGTCGCGAACACAGAGTAGTTTTGCATTTAAGCGATAATTGCATATCCTTTATTTTCAATCATATGCTTCTGTATCAAATGGATAAACCTATTATGTTTTTGCTTAAATTTAGGAGAGATACCGTTGTTTTTAAGGTTTCCGTTAAATTTCGTTTTGATGATTTGGTTCAATCGGTAATAGGTAAATATTCGAATGTTGAATCTGGTAATTTAAGTTTTAATAATTATGTGGGATCTCATATCAATTGTTGTTTATCAAATGATGAAGATTGTGAAAACATGGTTTTGTTGACGGGATTGTTATTAGCTAGTGTTATACCCATCGATGTAATTGAAATTTCTAATGTTATAAGTTTCGGAATGAACATAGGAGTCTTGCAAGGTGATGAATATTTTCAATCAGGCTATGCACAAAAGGATGCACATAATTTATGTCGCGATGTAGGCCAACACAGTTACAACACATCATTCTCTAATCAAGATTATGTGCATTCTAATCGTGATGCATCATTTTGTATAGCAATGCCCAAATTTGAATAGACTTCAATTGTGCATCGTGATGCCTAATTTTTGCATTGTGATGGCAAAATTTGGGTGGGTATTTTTGCATTGCGATGTCAAAATTTGGAAAGACTTCAATTGTCCATTGCCTTCAATTGTGCATTGCAATGCCTAAATTTGGACAGACTTCAATTGTGCATTGTGATGCCCAAATTCGGATAGACTTCAAGTGTGTATTGCGATGCCCAATGTTTACATTATGATACCAAAATTTGGGGGGGGGGGATTTTTCCACGTGTCTTTTGTTCATTATGGGTATCTACATCTTTTTCCCACAAAAAGTGTACCTTAGTTGTTTAAAAAAATTATCATAGACTTTTCCGATTAACATTTCACCAAAGGGGACTGACCCAAATTTCACCTATTCGATTATATATAGCTGGGTTGGGCCTATTTATGGGTTGCTATTGGCTCAAAGCATGTCCCGTGTATTGTTTTTATTTACGTTTTCGACTACTTAACTTTGCTAAGGATGCATTTGACTTCGTAATTTAGAAGTTTGATTTTGAGTTTTGGGTCTCCTTTTGTTAAGAACTAAAATTATGAAAGAAAATTAGAGAGATTAAAAAGAGAGACTTTGAACAATTTTCATCATATCCTTTATTATTTATCATTAAGACTATTTATAGTAATCTTGTTAACTTGAACACAACAATAACCATAAGTGGGGAAAATGGGAAAAGTGTGGAAAGTGAGGAAGTGGGAATTAACCGTATCATCCCCCCCCCCCCTTTTAATCATCCTTGTCGCAAGGATAAAGTCCGAATAAGACTTTGGGATACGTTGGCTCCATGTTACTTTTAGCAACATCTAATCGATCGTGCATGGCTTGACCTCTCAGTATAACTAACTTGAGTCCAACTTCAAGGCTAAACGCTCCAGCAATTGCAAGGATAGTAAACTTGCCCAAGCTTAGACCCCATGTAACATCGACTTGATCAATTTTTATCGAACCTCCCTCGTCAACTACTGCAACAAGGCATGTTACAAAGATAGTTGACTGTACTTAAACCAGTTGAATCCAACTTTTCTTTTGGTCCATTAATGCAAGCATCCAAGATATCAAACCCAAACATGTCATTTACTTTATTGTACACCACTGTATGTACATTTTGAGCCTCCTCACCCATTCCAACAGCTTGACACCATGAAAAGGAAAGAGGGAAGTAGCAGGCACATAATCGTGCGAAGCAAAATTGGGAGGTTGACGTGGTGGTGGCGCAATGTTGGGGGCTTGAGAACGGGAAGCTCGCAATGCTTGCAATTCGTTAAGCACTGTTTGCAAAATTGAATTGATTCTGAGGAAATAGGATTTGTGTCGGGTCAAGGCTTCATAAACCTCGTTACGAAACTCAGCATTGGATTTTTTCCAAATGCACATGATTGGAACCGGCTCTGATACCAATGTTAAGAACTAAAATTATGAGAGAGAATTAGAGAGATTAAAGAGAGACTTTGAACAATTTTCATCATATCCTTTATTATTCATCATTAAGACTATTTTATAGTAGTCTTGTTAGCTTGAACACAACCATAACCATAAGTGGGGAAAATGGGAAAAGTGGGGAAGTGGGAATTAACCGTGTCAACTTTTTGTAATGATTGAGAAAAAGAGTATAGAGAAAAATCTACTATGACCAAAAAGAGAAAAAAATTAAAACCACAATTCAAGTTAGTATATAAATCAATTTACTAAATCAAAGCAAGGAGAAAAAGTGTCTTTCATATCTCATCTTCTCACTCGTTGCTTTGAGCGGTGACGGTTTGCCTCCAAAGGCATTTGATATTCGCTTGAGAAGAAGTGTCTTTCATATCTGGTCTACTCACTATTTTCTTTAAGTGATGATGGTGTGCCGCTCTTTGCGTCGTGCTATGATGGTTTGTCTCGGAAGACAATTACAGCCGTAGATCACTCCCAGTTGGTGATAGATAGCCCATCAACTGTTTAATATTCTTGATATTACATAAATCTTGTACCTTAACATTTCTAAAAATAAAATCTCTTCCGAATTATCAAAAAACATGATCAGATATATTTTTTATACGCCCTCCGTCAGTCCATCCTTAAACGAGTGTCTTTATGTAAAACTTTGCTAATTTTACATATGGTAATTATCATAACCTAGTGTCGACTTCTAATAACACAAGGACATTAATATACATGTGTTACAAAAATAGGTCAAAAGTCAACTTCCTTAGTTTATAATGACGTGCATCAAGTAAAGCATTAAGACCCAATTTCTTACTTTTACAACCTCTTGACCAAAAAAGTGAGTAATTTCCCAAAAAGACCTTGATAAACACTACGATCAATAACCTCACAAACCCTTAGCCTTATGCGTCGTCCTCTCTTTCCCTCCCCTCTCTTTCCTTTCTCACCCTCTCTATCCCCACTTCACCATGAAACTCGACCTTCGTCCTCCGCTTCCGCCATCATCGCCAGATGCCTTCGTCTCTCTCTCTCCCCTCTTTATATATCTCTTTTTGATTGTTTAAATGACGGCTTCAAACCCTAGGGTTTGATTGACTTTGATCAACCGTGTTTCTCTCTCTATCTCTCGTTCAAACCCATTAAGTCGTTTTGATGGACCCATGAGTCAATTAATCGACCCATAAGTCGATTAATCGATCTTTAAGTCATTTCGATCGACTCATGAGTCAATTAATCGACAATTTAGTCGTTTAATCGACTCAGTAAAGATATTTCAAGGTTTTCGTAGAAAAAATGTCGTTTTTTATATAATTCTGAGGAAACATAGTGAGCAAGTCACTTTTTCAAAGTTTTCAATCACTGTATACCCTTATAATTTTTTGTAATCAGAAAAAGGCAATTCATGCATTACAAAGCATGAAAGTGCATTATTTTGTTCATCACAATAATGCATGATTTCAAGCATCGCGATGCATGACATATTTTTCTCCAATTACAAAAAAGCATAAAGGTATAAAACGGTAAAAAATTATTCAAATGGGATCAACACATATTTCTCCTTAGTTTTGAGTGAGGCCATTTTAGTTATCAGTGGCTTTGATTAGGCCATTTTAAAAAATGATTAATCATGGGCCGGTACATGTGAAATTATAACTGGATAGGTCCATTATTTTTGTTTTAAACCATTAAAGTACATTTTTATGGGAGAAATGACGAAGATATCCTTAATGAAGAAAAGGCGTAAGGACAAAGCATCTGCCCAAATTTGGGCATAGCAATGCAAAAATTTGGCATCACAATGCAAATTAAAGAACAAAATCGTGTTTTTAAGGAAAAAGAATGGGTGACACTGAATCTTCACCCCCCCCACCCCTAAATTCCTCCATTGAAAATGGCAATTCTCACTTTGAAAATGACAACTCACATTTAATTATTGTTGATAGTTGATAGCTTTTAATGAAATAGAAGTAATGACAACAACCCATTCGCATTCCCTCTCTTTTTCTTCTTCCAGATGGAGACTTGGTGTTGTGAGATTCAATTCTCTCTCTCTCTCTCTCTCTCTCTCTCTCTCTCTCTCTCTCTCTCTCTCTCTCTCTCTCTCTCTCTCCTTCTTCTTCTTCTTCTTCTTCTTCTTCTTCTTCTTCTTCTTCTTCTTCTTCTTCTTCTTCTTCTTCTTCTTCTTCTTCTTCTTCTTCTTCTTTCGATGGTGTTTGGAAAGCTTGTTCAACACAATGCAAGCATCAGAGTCCACAATGCGTCGGAGTCTACAATGCAAATTTCATGGCCATAAACCACAAGGCCTAAACTCCCAATTTTCTTCTTATAAATTTCAACTTCTTACCCGACGATTTGTGGAGATCTCCTCAAAGTGCCCATAGGTGACACATTCTTCATTTTTTCTCACTTTTTTTCATATCTACAACTATGCATCATAGCTTTCGATGCAAGCATCAAAGGTTACGATGCCACAATTACAATGGCTTTGTCTATACATCTTTTATTCTTTAAGAGTATCTTTGTCTTTTTTCCCAAAAAGAGTACTTTCGCAATTTAAAAAGGGAATACCACCTTTTTTACCACCGTACAAATTGGGAAAATCCAATTTGACCAACGACGTTTCATAACGACCAAATTAACCAACCAACTTTTAATTTGGTTGCAATGTAGTCCTCGCCGTTAGCCCTCCGTTCAATTTGATAATTTTACGTTAGTGATCACGCTACGTGGCATCTACGTGGAATTTTCCAACCGTATAATGATCACGCTATCTGCACGTGATCTCCTTCCTGCATTCAAAAATCATGATTTGGCTAGGGCTCTTGCCAGTTCTCCCAAAAAAAATTGATTACACTCGTTCTTTCTGTGTAGGTTGAAATATATCCTTAAAGATCTATTCCATTTCTAAAATTGAGGTAATTATTTAAGGTTCAGTGCTCAAGTTCGTGAAACCATGGAAACCCCAATTTTTGAATAGAAGCAATTGGAATCAAATGTCTCTGCAATTTGAACAGGTATTGTAAAAGTGTTGTTCAAGCACAGATGTGGACATCTTGGAGGGATGAAAACCTGAGTAGAAGGTTCATCGGATGTCCGAACTATAAGGTTAGCTCAATTCTGAGTCAACTGATTTTTAATTTGGATATGATCGTATTTTGGATTTGTGATCAGCTATATTTCATTGAAATGTCTGCAATTTTTATGGAATTTTTTATGGATCAGCTATATTTTATAGAATTTGGATATGATCGTATTTTGGATCTATGATCAACTATATTCCATTGAAAGGGAATCCAACTTTGAAATGTCTGCAATTTTAGCTCCATTATGTTTTTTAATTAAAAGTCCCAACTGATTGCATACTAATTTTAGCAAATTGACTACTATATGTAACTTGCATTGGTCATGGATTTGTATTGATTTTATGAATTTTACAGGATCGAGCGAAGCACTGTCATTTTTTTGCTTGGATTGACCCATCATTGCTTGAGAGGTCGAAAAAACTCATCATTTGTGAACGGCTTTAGACACCCAATTTCATACCCCTGGTACGTAACTTTGACATGCGATATCAAGACCTGTTAAAACTTAACAAATGTCAAGTTACAGGGTTTAAAAATGCAAAAGACAAAGCAGGATGCGTAAAACAGTAAAATGTAGGGACTAAAAGTGGCAAAAAGAGGCAAAGAATTTAGCAATGGCGCGGCTACTAGGGACCTCTGGCACGGTGCCCAAAAATGCTACAGTGGCGCCCAATGTGCTACAGCGTGCCCAAACTTAACGCATTACACAATTTATTCAGCACGCGGTACAAGCAAAAGCATCACAAAGAAGGAAAAGTAATGACTGCGATGTCCCTCTCTCAGCCTATAAATAAAGGACTCCGGGTTCGCTTTCAGCACAATCGAAAACACACAGAAACTCTCAGCGTTGTTGTTATGCCGTGAGAATAGTGAGCGATCGTGAGATAGTGAGCGCCCCCTCCTATAAAGCCTCGAAGCTCTGTCAAATTTCCTCCAAACGCAAAACCAACTGGTCAAAGTGATCCTTAGCCCCCCAGCTAGGTATCCACCCTATTTCCCCGGTCCAAAAATCTCGGAAAGAGCAGTTGCTCTGCCCGAGTAAAAAAGCCAAATCCGTCAGAAACAAGCAGTTGTTCTGCCCGATTTTCGCCAGCAGCAAGCACACAGCAGCAAAAACGCAAGCAGTTGCTCCGCTCGTTTGATGGTGGCCAGAAGCAACCTTCGGAAGCAGTCACCCTGCCCGAACCGCAGTAGCAGCAGCAGCAGCAAAGCAAAAAAAGACTCTCTCTCTCTCGAGAAGGACAGAGCGAGCACACCACTCTCTAAAAGGTGAGCCTTTAAAGACGTTATTTTATAAAAAAAAATATTATCCATCCGGCCCAATATAAAAATATAAACCGTTGTGCTGCTCGGATTTATTTAGAAAATTGCATTAAAAAGACCATTATTATGGCCAAATATTTTTAAGTATATTTGTAAATTGTTGGAAGGAAGTGATTGCAAGTCCATAAATAATGTAAACATCAGATGTATTTGTTTTCTTTTCTTTCTTTTAATGCTTTATTTATTTGCTAGATAAATATAACAAAAAACATACTTTAGCCAAAAACTGTTTTTGAGACCGAAAGGGCGAGTTGGATGCATAGCACCTTCCCAACTCGTAACTTAGCCTCTGAACCCGTTTTATTTTATCACTGGTTTATTTTTGGTTTTTTCTTTATTTTTTCCTTAAAATAAAGATGACGACTCTGTCAAAACCTTTTGGATCACAGTGAGGCATCGCAACATCCTTTCTTGCACTTTTCCGTTTTCCCCTACACAATGGAGAATGGGAATGAAAGGGTGGTGTATTCCTATATCCTGGTATCCCCTAAAAAAAGGATAACTTGATATAGAAAACACAAAGCACTCATAGCGATCCGAAATAGGCATTAAGACAATTTTCATAAAGTCTATAGTGGGGCCCGCAACATCCTTTCTTGCACTTTCCATTTTCCCCTATACAAGGGAAGATGTGAATAAAAGGGTGATGTTTTTCTGCATCCTGTTATCCCCTAAAAAAGGGATAACCTGTTACAGAAAACTCATAGCTCCCATAACGGACCAAAAAATCACTGAAGTGACCGAGGTGTATTCAACGCGCTTCTTGACAGCACCCTTTCTGCATCTTTAATTTCGTCATCCCCTAGACAATGGAGGGTGGAATGGAAAGTGTGGTGTCCGCACCGCACGTCGCGCACCCCTATCCAAGGGCACACGGGGCGCGGGTGGTTCCCGGGGCAGCCACAGTGGCGACTCTGCTGGGGAGATCGTTTTTATTTTAAATAAAAATTGAGGGCTAGACTCAGTAACAAAACTTTTTTTTCTTTTGTTTCTGGCTAAAGTATGCTTGTTATATTTCCTTAAGCATTTGAATATTGCGCTTCTATACATCCGTGTATATATTTGTGGATATGATCCTCCATCTTGCAGCAGTTTCGTTCCAGTCGCCATTACAGGTATATTTAAAAATATATATCTTTCAAAAAAAATATAAATTTATGGGCAGCATAACAAAAGGGATGGGGCTTTATTTTATTTATCGCTTTATTTCTGCTCTTTATTATTACTCTGTCCGCTTTATTTTTATTACACAAAAAAAGTATGTACATTTTATTTCATTCTGTCATTTTATTTTGGGGACTAGGGCAAATTTGTAATTAATAGGAATAGATAGATTCTCCGCTTTTCTTTCTATTTCTTGATGTGATTGGTTTGCTTGCTCGTGCTCAAACTAAAAAAGCCGAGAAAATCTACAAATAACAGCAAGACAGGCTATATCTGTTTTTTATCTGGAAAAAAATTTACTGCTTTTTAGATACCGCACACACGCGCACGCATGTAAATATATTCTGAACTGTTACCTTACACCATGACCAGCTTACCCCCTGCATAAGCCAACGTTAGATTGCATATAGATTCTTAGGACACTTCATAGACCGACCGGTTTTTGCATCTCTGAATCATTGATCAGCCCCTGAAAAAAAAAATTAAAGAAAAAAAAGGGAGATATAAAAAAGAGGAGATCGAAAAAAAAAAAACTAAGCAAAATCAAAAAAAAAAAAAAGTGTGCAAGTGAATAGGAAAATAATACACAGGGGCCGATTGATTATTTACTGATGCTATGCTTAGACCATTTTTGAATAAATACACAGGGGCTGATTGATTATTCTCTGATGCTCGACCTAGACCACTTTGAATGGTGGATCCCGAAAATAGTATAGGCCATTCGCCTAGGATCAGTCCGATCTTAGGGAGTCGAAAGGCAGGTGGAATACGAGGGTCCTATACTCTGGAAAAATAATCCACTGTTTCAGGAATAGTCCTGAGACTGTCAAAACAAAGCGGGTGCTTGTCCGGTCAATTGTAGGAAAATCAATAATTAAAAAAATACTAATAAAGGCGCTGTGAGGTTCCCGGGGTGCGACCCGCGCCCCGCGCGCCCTTGGATAGTGGTGCGCGTACGTGTGGATGCAAGACATCCACTGCTCTCGTTCCACCCTCCCTTGTTTAGGGGAAGACGAAATCAAAAGTGCGAGAGGAGTGCTGTCTATGTTAGCACGTTGGAATGTGCCTCGGTTGCCTTTAGTGGATTTTGTATCCAATATGGGAACTTATGGTTTCCCGTATCAAGTTATCCCTTTTTTAGGGGATACCAAGATATGGGAATGCATTACCCTTCCATTCCAATTTTCCCTTTTCTAGGGGAAAACGGAAAAGTGCAAAAAAGGATATTGTGACGCCCCCACTATGGATTTTATTAAAAATAGCCTTATGGCCCGTTCAGATCACTATGGGAGCTTTGGGTTTCCCGCATCAAGTTATCCTTTTTTTAGGGGATATCAGGATATGGGAATACATCACCCTTCCATTCCCATTCTCCCTTTTTTAGGGGAGAACGGAAAAGTGCAAAGAAGGAGTGTTGCGAGGCCCCACTGGATCTGAAAGTTTTAGAGTCGCCATCTTTATTTTAAGGCAAAATAAAGCAAAACCAAATAAAAGAAAAATAAACCAGAGAAAAAGAAAACGGGTTGGAGGCTAAGTTACGAGTTGGGAAGGTGCTAGGCACCCAACTCGCCCTTTCGGTCTCAAAAGTGGTTTTTGGCTGAAGTATGCTTATTGTTATATTTATTTATCAAATAAATAAAGTATTAAAAGACAGGAAATTAAAACAGATACATCCATGGCTACATTATTTACGGACTCGAAGCCATTTCCTTACAATAATTACAGACATATTTAAGAATATTTGGTCATTATAACGGCTCTTTTACATGATATTTCCTATTCTAATCCGGGCAGCACAACGGCTTATATTGGCTACATTGTGCCGGATTTAAATAACAACTTTAATAATAATAAAAGACAGAAAAGTAAATAAACAAAATAAATAATGCCCTTAAAGACTTTACCTTTTAGAGCGGTAGTGTGCTCGCTCTGTCCTTCAGGGAGAGGGAGTCTTTTTTGTTGTTTGTTGTGTGGTTGTTGTTTTGATTTAGGCAGAGTGACTGCTTATTTCGGAGACTTTTGGCTTGTCAACTCGGGCAGAGTGATAGCTTATTTTGGTAGGTTTTGGCCTTTTTGGTTGGGCGGAACCACGGCTTAGTTTTGTGGTTTTTCAACTCGTTACTTGGGCACAGTAACGGCTTACTTTGGGATTTTTGGGTCAGGGAAGTGAGGTGGATACCTAACAACTAGGCTAGGGATCACTTATAACCTATGGATATTTATTTTGGCGGAATTTGGACGGGGTTTGGAGACTTTAGGGGCTTCCACTCACCTATCTCACACCTCTCGTACTAATATTTTGACAGAATAACGGAGAGAGTTTCGTTGCGATTTTTATCACGAACATTGAGCACTGAAATGAGGAGCCGGGGTCTTCTATTTATAGTCGAAGAGCAGGGATCCATCTGGCATTTCTGAGTTTCTTCCAGCCGCATCAGCCAGTTGTACCGCGGGCTTCAAAACTTGTACTTTTCGTTCACTGAGACAAGCTACAGTGAAACTCCTTGGTGTGGCCAATTGGCCCTTTGGTGCGGCACCAACAGCATGATGTGGTGGCACCAAAGGCACTATTCAACTTTCATTTTCACACTGTCACCCCTCGCAGTTCACTGTTTCGCGCATCCTGCTTTGCCTTTCGCATTTTAACTCATGTAACTTGACATTTGTTAAGTTTTAACAGTTCTTGATATCTTATGTCAGAGTCACATACCAGGGGTACGAAATTGGGGTGTCTACAGAGCCCCTCAACGATGGAGTCTACGGGTAACCCAAGGCTTAGTGAGTAGACGAACATCGTTGATAAACAATAGACTCTCCAATTTCGTTCATTTAAAAACGGGAGAGTAATGCAATTGGTAGCAGTTATAATGCGCAGTTATCATGCTATCCAAACTCCATAACCTAGACATATTTAGTCGGTTATAAAAGTTATCGTAGTTTTTAAGCAGATATGAATTTAAAGTGCTCTAATGGTCGGACCTACTAATGTAGGCTGCCTACGTATTCCCTATTAAAGGAAATCAGACCAAGCGTAGTTCAGACCAAAAACCTAAACTACAACCAAGTGAGGATGTCATGTTCTTCGGGTCAAGACCCGATCGAGAACACAACAAAAAAAGGATTTTTGTGTTTTTCGAAAAAGCCGTATCCAACAGTCTAGAACGGCTGTCAAATACGGTATGAAGATTTGAATGTTTTTTCTGGAACGACATTTCAACCGGTCAAAACCTTGTCATTGAAACATGTTAAGAAGAGTTTTCAAAATTATGTCTGGCTGATCAATGTCTTGTTTCCAAACATAACTAGAAAACTTTCAAATTTCCAGAAAATTGCACTCGATCGATAAAAATCCGTCGTCGAGCACGACAAAGAAAACTTTCTTCAAGTATTTTCGAAAATTGTGAAGTGGAAAACATTCTTTTTCCTTTCCTTTTTTCTCGCTCTCTCTGTTTTTTTTTTCAAATATTCCTTTTTTTTGTATTTTTGAAATATTCCTCTTTTTTTTGTATTTTTGAAATATTCCTCTTTTTTTTGTTTTTTCAATATTCCTCTTTTTTTTTGAAATATTCCTCTCTTTTTTTTCCAAATCAAAACTCATTTTGAAAACGAGTTTTTCTTTTATTTGGAAATCAAAGCAAAACTTTTTTTTTTCTTTTTTTTTTTAAAAAACAAACTTTCCTTAAAAGGAAATTATTCTAAAGTCAAGGTAAGAATCATCAGACGACTTACCTTTTGCGCCAGTGTGGTCGCCATGATTCGGTGATCTTGGCATTTTTGCCACTCTTGCTGGGGAGTTTATTGTTATCTTTTATTTTATTTTTTATTTTTTTTTCTTTTCTTTTCTTTTTTTTTTCTTTTTTTCTTTTTTGACCCGCTGGGGATATTATTTTCCTTCGTCGTCTGGTGGATGGTCATTAATTTTGGTCAACAATATTAGCTTTGTTAACTCTCCGTTAGGCTCAAGGACCATTTTGGAAACTTTGAAATCTGAGGACTAAAGTGTCGCAGCTTCAAACTTTGGAGGGGGAAAGGGAAAAATTCCCTTTTCCTCCCTTTATCATGGACGGGAGTGAGGGAGAGAAGCTTACTGCTTCTCCTTCTTTTCTTTCTTCTTTCTTTCCTTCCGCCATAGCTATTGTCTTCCATTCCTTTTTATTATTATTTTCTTTATTTTCGCTCCTTTTCTCAATTTTCTTCCGCCAATTTCAGTGTTTTACTTAGCAGATGGCATCTTCTTCACGATCCAGGAAGGGGAAGGCACCCATGCACCCAGAATCTGACGAGAGGAAGAGAGAGCCTCCTCGCTTAGTCCGGAATAAACTCAACTACCGGTATTCCAATAATGACTGGGGCAACATCTTGCGAGATCGGAACACTCACGTGTCCAATCTTCCTCCCACCACTGTAAGATTCTTCCTTTTTTTCGAAATTTTCCTGGCTATATTTCAGATCTGCTAAATTTCTGCACTGTTTGGAACCTTTGGAGCACTCTTGACTTTATTAGTAATGCATATGTATGTCCTATTCATGCCTAAATGATGTAATTAAGTGATGATGTATGAAATTTATATGATTTATCTTTGTGATGCATGATTTGAACTAGTGGTCACTATTTGACCCTACTATGCATGATTTATATTCTAAATGCAAATGAGGTTATATGATGCATGTTTTACACTAAAACATATTTTTGCATGCAATGGAATCACGAGACGGACTTTTCGGAATACAATTTAAATTTTTACGAAACGCATTTTCGGGCATGTTTTCGGATAAAAATAGGACAAAACAGATACTTTTCATGCCCTTAGATTCATTTTTCAAGCATGCAATTGCTGTAGGGACATAGTAAATGCCACAAAAATATTTATTTTGATGATTGGTGGCACTTTATCTTCTTTTTAGCGTACTCCTATGGCAGCTTATTGGACAATACAATTCATATAATGGATGCATGAATTACTCTACTTGATGCAGATGCGATGCAGAACAATTATAAGATGATGCATGAATATTTTCATACTTTATTATGCACATGGTAAATGCAATCTAACATGCACTTTTATGATGTTTAAGATGCAAATATAGTTATTTACATGCAAAATAAATAACACATAAAAATTTGTTTGTTTTATTTATTTATTTTTTATTTTTCAAATATATTTTTTTTATTGTTTTTTTTTGTATGTGAAAGAATACAGTATGTATGTACAACATGTAGATTCCTCTGTTGTTGTTTTTTTATTTTTTTTTTTCGCATAAAAGAATGATGTTTAATGAATGTTTATTCACATGTAAATTTGTGTACATGCATGAAAATGGTAAGTGTTAACTTAAAGAATTACTTATTTTTATTATTATTATTTATTTATTTATTTTATTTTATTAACAAGGTTCTTGTTTTTTTTTAGCATGCTACAAAAAAAAATTCTAAAAAAAAAATTAAGAAGTATAAGGCATGTAATATATTCATCATTTATTTATTCTTATTAAAAGAATGTACAGGGAAGAAAATAAGGATAGAGGACTTACCTTTTCTCCTCTTATCTTTTTTTTTTTAGATTCGCAGGGAATTCCAGAGGGCGCGGGTATCATGTGCCAATGTTGCTGAGATCTACGCCATGTTGCCCGAGGCGGCGAAGTTATTGGTGGAGGGGTCTGGTTTCAGCGTCTTCATGCATTCCCTCACCCACTTCACCAGCTATCTGCTCATCTTTGATGTGCTCAGAGACTTCTGGTGGGACACCACCCATACTTTCCACTTCAGCTAGAGGGAGGGGACCATGACCCCGTGCGACTTTGCCGCGATCACGGGCATTCCTACCAGTATAGGGGAGACCCTGGCCCCTGATTTCACTCGCCGTCATCGTAGGGAGGAGGTTGTGGACCTCCTGGGTTTTGAGCCACGTTTCAAATCGACGGATGAGGTTTTTATCAGCAGCGTTCGAAATTGGCTTCTTAACAATGCCGGGCGGGTGCCGGCTGATGATGACGCTGCCGTAACTCGAGTGGCAAGAGCGTTTCTGTTTTTCTTTCTTGGCACATCGCTCTTTGCCAACTTCTCTGTCACCCTGAGAGTTTCTGTCCTGGCTTGTCTGGCGGACTTTGATCGGATCCCTATATATGATCGGGGACAGTGTGCTTGGCCGAATCAGATGCTTCTATGGATAGGGCCAGCCGGAACGACTCGCCGACTCTGAATGGCTTTGCCCCGGCGTGGGAGGTACATGTCTTTTCATGCTTCTTTCTATCTTTCTTTTTTTTTTATGTATTATTATTATTATTTTTCAACACACACACACACACACATATATATATATATATATATTTATTTATTTTTTTTTTTTTTTTTGTGTCTCGCCGGTCGCCTCTCATTCAATGAAGTTTACCAGCCTCCATACCTGTCCCAGTATGTTGATAGTAACAGGGTGGATCCGGCCGAGGGCGATGGTTGTAATGAGAGGGAAAGAGTGCTGGAGCAGATTGTTAGTTCGAGTCCTAGTACGGTGCACTTCCTTCCTTGGGAGGGCCTGGAGGGTCATTATTCTGTTACTTTGATGTTCAGCCGCTGCCGAATATTGATGGTTTCTATCATGGTGGACTCTTTATATATGGGCGAGCGGGTGAACCGTCAGCATCAGTCTTTTCAAGTAGCTCCAGTGGTGCCTCCTCGGCCTCCTTCCTGGATGATAGAGCCCGATCGACTGCCCAATAGGTATCATATGATTCGGGAAATACCTCATTCCGCAATGACTATCCAGTGATGGCGTATGAGGATTTCCTGAGATTAATGCTGCATCCCCCTCCTCCTGCTCCTGTTGCGCCCAGGCGGCATTCTGATGCTTCTGCCAGGCTAGGGTCGTCTACTTCATTTCTCGACGAGAACCTGATGTTTACAGAGCCCGATGATATTTTCTCTACTTTCTAGTATGAGTGGGGCGGTGGCTTAGTAGAGCAGGTTCTTCCTGATGTCGAGATTCCGGAGGAGCGTCGTGTCCCGGAGCAGGCTCGTTCGGTAGACACATCCACTTTTATTGTCTCTTTTCTATTTATTTTTTTTATTTTTTTTATTATTTTTTTTTTATGCAAACTTATTTTTTTTTCTTTTTCTTTTATTCATTTTTTTTAGACTAACACATTTCTTCTTCTTTTTTTTTACTCTTTTTTTGTGCTCTAATTTTTGCATAGGCCACCCTTTCGGGTTGAGCCCTTATTTCTTCTTTTATTTTCATTCTCTTTTTATGCCCTAACTTTTGCCTAGGCCGCCCTTTCGGGTTTTCAGCCTAGCGGGCTGGAGAGGGAAGCATTTACTGGATAGGGTGGCTCAGGTGTAGTACCTTTTGAGTTTGTCGAGGTTGAAGGACTGGACAAGGTCTTCCCCATCCTGGTTCGTGAGAAGCACGGCACCTCCTGATCGGATCTCCTTAACAATGTACGGTCCCATCCAGGGAGACTTCCATTTTCCCCTAGTATCAACATAACTAGGGGGTTTTTCTCGAAGCACGAGGTCTCCTACTTGGATATCACGGCCTTTGACTTTTTTATTGAAAGCTCGGGCGATGTGCCTTTGATATGCCCGGGTATGCTCCAAGGCTAACAGGCGTCGTTCATCAATTAGGGCCAATTCTTCGTACCGCCCTTTGACCCAGTCAACTTCTGCTATATCAGCTTCCATCATCACTCCCAATGACGGAATTTCCACTTCTATTGGTAGTACCGCTTCCATGCCATATGCCAAGGAGTAAGGGGTAGCCCCAGTGGGTGTGCGGACTGACGTACGGTAGCCCTAGAGAGCGAGTGGCAATTTTTCCGCCGCCTCTTCCTCAGACGCCCATTTTTCCGATGATGTTCTCGAGAGTTTTGTTGGTCGCTTCCACGGCACCATTGGCTTGTGGCCGTAGGGGAGGATTTGTGTCTTTGGATCTTGAACTCGCTGCTGCACGGTTCACGCCCCTTCAAAATGAGAGCCGTTGTCGGAGATGATCTCGAAAGGTACCCCATAGCGGTATATGATATTGGCCCGGATAAACTCAGATACCTTTCGGGCATTTAGGACCTTGTAGGAGGAGGCTTCTACCCATTTTGTGCAGTAATCGACGGCTACCAGGACGTATTCGTGGCCATTGGATCCCTTCGGGTAAATTTGGCCTATGACATCGATACCCCATGTTGAGAAGGGCCAGGGGGCTGTGGAGTTGTATAGGACGTGTGGGGGCACATGCTATAGATTAGCAAAGCGTTGACATTTGTCGCAATGTCGCACCCACCGAATACAATCAGTTTCGAGCGTACTCCAATAGTACCCCTGTCGGATGACTTTCTTCGATAGCATATGGCCATTCATGTGGGGCCCATAGGTACCACCGTGTAGTTGATCCATAATTTGCTCAGCTTTGGCCTGATTGACACATAGTAAGTTGAGGCCTTGATAATGCCTCTTATACAGGCTGCCACCGCTGAGTACGAATTGGGAGGCCCATCTTCGCAAGGAGACTCTTCCCCTCTTGTCTAAGCCAAGAGGATAAAGATTTTTCTGGAGCAGATTTAAGATGTCGATACCGTGGCTCGTGATCCGCTTCGTGGGTCGCGTTGATTTTGAAACAAGATGCCGAGTGACCTTCTTCCCGACTATAAATGGTGAACTTTAGTTTCGGGGAATTGACCGTGATGCCAGAGTGGCTAGGGCATCGACGAATTGATTCCTATCTCGTGGCAGGTAATGGAACGAGATAGAACCAAATCAGGCGACGACTGTTATTAACTTGGCATGATAGAGCTGCAGCCGAGGATCCTAGGTCCTCTATCTTCCTTCGACTTGATTTATGATTAGGGCCGAGTCTCCGTAGACTTCGAGATCTTTAGCTCCCCTTTGGAGAGCTTCTTCTAGGCCAACAATACAGGCTTCATATTCCGCCGTATTATTTGAACATTCGAACTCCAACCTTATAGCCAGCGGAGTATGAGAGTCAGCCGGATCGATTAACAGGATTCCTATGCCAAAGCCTCTTTTGTTCGCGGCTCCGTCAAAGAACATTTGCCAACAGGTGTCCTGGTCGGTGATTTCCGTGACACCTTCATCCGGGAAACCGGCTCGCCGCATCTTCGGCCTTCAGAGGTAGATCGGCTAAGTGGTCTGCAATGACGCTTCCTTTGATAGACTTGAGAGTGACATAAGTTATGTCAAACTCATTAAGAAGAAAGGACCACTTGGCTAGTCTGCTAGTTAGTGATGGTTTACCGAAGATGTATTTGATGGGGTCCATCCTGGATATGAGCTTGATGGACCTTCCTTGGAGATAGGTTTTGAGCCTCTGAGTGGCCCAGACTAGGCCGGTGCAGCTTTTTTCCAACGCCGAATAATTTAGCTCGCTTCCTTGTAGCTTCCTACTTATGAAATATATGGCATTTTCAATGTAGGAATCTTCTTTCTCTTGGGCGAGCATAGCCCCTACTGATGTGTCTGTGACGGTTAAGTATATGAGGAGAGGTTTATGTGTATGGGGTGGAGCTAGCACAGGGGGATTGGTAAGGTAGGCTTTTATTTTCTCGAAGGCTAGCTGGCACTTTGCGTCCCAGACTTGGTCGGTATTCTTTTTTAGGAGTTTAAAGAGGGGCTCACAGGTGGTGGTCAGCTGTCTGATGAAACGGCTGATGTACTGCAACCGGCCTAGGAAGCCTTTGACTTCGGTGGGAGTTTTCGGCTGTGGCATTTCTAGGATGGCTTTGATCTTTGCTGGCTCGATCTCGATGCCTTGCTCAGTTACTAAGAATCCCAGGACTTTGCCTCTGGTAACCCCGAATGTGCATTTGGTGGGGTTAAGCTTCATCTGGTGTTTCCTTAGTCTTTCGAAGAACTTCTGAAGATCTTTAATATGATCACCGTTGGCGTCGCTGGAATGCACGATCATATCATCAACATAGACCTCCATTTCTTTATGGATCATGTCGTGGAAGAGGGTGGTGGCAGCCCTCTGGTAAGTGGCTCCGGCATTCTTTAATCCGAATGGCATGACAATGTAACAATAAGTCCCCAAGGAGTAGTGAATGAGGTCTTCCTCGGTCTTCTGCCGCCATTTTGATTTGGTTGTAGCCCAAAGATGCCGTCGACGAAGGATCGGACTTTGTGAGTCGCGACGGCATCTACCATAATATCAATGTTGGGCAGGGGGAAGTCATCTTTGGGCGACGCCTTGTTGAGGTCGCGGAAGTCTACACAGATTCTCGACTTTCCCTTGGGCTTGGGAACGGTCACTATATTGACCTGTGGGTATTCAACTACCCGAATGAAGTTGACGCAACTGTTTCATGATTTCTTCTTTGACTTGTAGTGACCATTCTGGCTTGATGCGGCGGAGCTTCTGTTTGACTGGGCGAGCATCCGGTATGTGGGAATCCGGTGCTCGACTATAGCTGGATCCAGGCCGGGCATATCTTCGTAGGACCAGGCAAAAATATCTACGAATTCTTTGAGGAGATCAATGAGTGCCTTCCTTTCTGAGCCTTGGAGGTAGCTGTCGATTCTGATTTCTTTGACTTCATTGTCCAAAGTGTTGATAGTGGACATGTCTTCAAGAGCCGATGAATGGCTCTGCTCCTCGGTACTCAACTGACTTTGCAAGCTCAAGTAGATAATTTTTATCTTTTGGGTCCATTTTATTAAATGACTCATTATCATAATTATTATTATTTAATGTGTCTTTTAAAGTAGGTGCAACTAAGGAATAAGCAAAGACATTTATATTATTATTAAAAGCATACTGTACAGGGGTTATTACATTGTTGAGGACCTGGGGTTTAAGATCCTCAACTATAGGTAGCGGATTGGTAGATGACCAATCCGTAAAGCTAGGGAAAGGATCGGGGATAGTATATCCAAGCGGTCTACCAAGTCTCGGGTGTCGAGCGGACCGGTCGTGGTGTACCAATTGCAGAGGCTTATTAGAAATAGACTCGAACTCGCAGGAGCTTTTCATAATCGCCTCTGCCTATCATACCCGTAAAGTCGTCTCCTAGACCGTCATCATCTAGCAGGCCAAAGCATAATCATCTTGGTCTATAGACCAAGTATTTTCAATGGTGACAGCCTTATAAGCTGGTGCTACTGGCCTGTGGTAACCTGCTCCATATTATCTCGAGAGAATACCGACATCCTCAAAGACTTCCCAACCAGGCACCTTTTCCCATTCTCGTCTATCCAGGTTCAGAAACATGAGATAGGCTTCGCTTCCCCTTACGCACAAAGTAACCATTTAAGGTTTTTCTATAGGGTTGGAGAGGGGATATTCATAAGGACGCTTTTCTTTTTGCCTTTCTTTTCTCACGCTTTCTGCTTTCATGACTGGCTACTTCACTGAGTAGGCGTGTATCCTAGACCGAAAGGAGGGATACATTCCTTAAGTTCATCTTGGACTAAATTAACTAGTCCTTGCCGATTTCTCGCCGAGACCTAGACCAGCATATAATTCATTTTTCGAACATGTTTAAAGGGACCATGTTTCCTAGGGAAGTGACTTTCTTTCCAATGATGTCGCCCATATTCAATGGCGTTGACCACGCCTTGGGGATAACCTCAAAGCCACCGAGAAAAATACCGTGTCCTCATGTTCTATCTCGAGGATTGGGATATCCTCGCTTTCCTTATTCTCCACGATCTTGTCGGCCAGAATAATTACTATGTGGTCATCGTGGATGAATTTGACACGCTGGTGTAATGAAGAGGCTACCCCCTTTACCCCATGAATCCAAGGGCGTCCCAACAACAAGCTAAAGGTGGCTGGTATATCCAGGACTTGGAACTCAACTGGCATGTTTAAGGGCCCAACAGTTAACATTAAAGTGACCACCCCTAAGACACATCGACTGGTGTTGTCGTATGCCTTAACTGTCTGCGAGGAAGGAGTGAGTTCTGATATCTTTATCCCCAGCTTGGCTAATGTACTGGCAGGACATACATTCAGTGAAGACCCATTATCTATCAAAACTCGGGGAACCCGTTTCTCCAAAATTCCCACAGTGATATGAAGAGCATCAATGTGGTTAGTTCCTTCCCTTGGCAGGTCTAGATCGGTAAACATTATTACGTTCCCGAAATGAATGTTCCCGATCATCTGAGTAAGCTCATTGGGGGAGGTTTCAATAGGAACGACTGCCTGACTTAATGACTTAGCCAGTGTATCACGGTGGGTCTTAGAAGCACACAGTAAGCCCCAGATGGAAATGTTGGCCTGAGTTTTCTTCATCTGAGCTAATAAAGAATCTTCCAATCGCTTTTAGCCCCAAGATCGTTACTTGATCTTTTCCAGAGTGGTCACCTCTTTCAGGGTTTGGCTGGTAGGCTCGGCCAGATCGGGTAAGGTGGCTAACATCTCCACCAACCCAAGTGGCTTTTTCAATGTTACAGGTGTTTTGGCTACCAAGGATGGTGTCCCAAGAGAGCATATTACAACTAGGCTCTTTTATGGATAAGGGTGGAGGAATAGGAATGAGGATATATGGAAGTGGATGTTTATTTATTTCAAACTTGGGCACAAAAGGGTTTTCATCAACCTCAATCATATTGATTTGAGGTAGAGGGTTATTGACTACATTTGGTCTGGGTGGAGGTTTTTCAATAACCTTATCATCTATAAGGTCCTGGATAGCATTTTTGAGGGTGTAACATTTATCGGTGAGGTGACCACTGGAGCGATGATATTCACAGTACTGGGCATGGTTCCAAGTCCTGGGCAGGGGGTTAGGTGGCTTATAATTTTCCAACGGCTTCAACACTCCTTGTGCCATTAGCCCCTGCAGATCACGCATCGGGAGCTTGCAGCTCATCATAATGCCGCTTACCCTGCTCGATTTCAATTTCTCGCCGGCCATCATTTGCTCCCACTGTATTGACAGACCTGTCCGACCCATAATACCATGGAACAGAGCTATAATTTTGGGTAGAAAATGGGGTTGAGGCATTCCCTACCATATTGACGGCTGGTGCTGGTGCGGCTGTCTTTCCTTTGGAGTAACGGAAAGAACTAGGAGACGTATTGGTTTTCAGTTGGCCAGTCCGTATATCATCATCAATACGGGCTCCTATCTCCACTATTTCTTTGAAATTGGTATAGGGGAGGTACCGCATATGTTCCAGGTAAATGGGCTGGAGGTTTTTGATGAACATTCGGCATGACTCGCCGGATCAGTCTCAAAGGTTGCTTTCTCTTCCACCGACCGCAAACTCTAGGTTTCCTTTTCCCGTTGGGTGCACGATTCAAGGTCCCTTCTATTTTCGTGGATGGTGTTATCTTTGTATCTTTCAAGGAACGCTTCGCTATCTCGTCCTGTGTATTCATGGTACCGCTGCCGACAACATTAACCATTGTTTGGCGCCTCCTATCGTGGTGAGGTGAAAATTGGAAGCCATAGCCTCAAAGCTAGCTCCCTTGACCGCATGCCGCTGGAATAAGACTTCAAATGGGATATAGGGCATCCAATTCCGTCAAACTTTTCTATGTCCGCATTTTGAACTTTGAGGGAAGTATTGCCGATGGTTGCAATGTTAGGGCCCGCGTAGAAAATTCCCTTTATTGAGAAGTTTAAGCATCATGGCCTTCATATTTTCCATGTCGGCCTCCATTTTGGTGGTCGGGGAGTTGGCTTTGGTATATACCGGCCGGATTTTAGGGAAGGCCGGGTTATTTCGTTGAAGGTTTTGGTAAGGATTTTGGGCGGTATGGATTTTGGGTTGGATATGGGTACGGGCATTATAAGGACTCGGGTCGGATATGGATATTGGTTTGGATAAAGGTCTTGAGTTGAGGGATTTTGGACAAGGTAAGGATTTTGGGTTGGTGGGTTTTGGGTAGTATATGGATTTTGGGTTGGCGGGTTATTGTTTCAAATGCGACCGTGATCATTAGGAGGTATGTATGTGGTGACTTGGCCTGGTGGGTTAAAGCTTTTGGGTCCATATGTGGGCTATTTAGAGTGGGTTAATTATAGGAAAAGGAAGGTCATTTGGATTCTCGGGTATTTGGGGAGGATATGGTGGATAGGACGGTAAGGATAGATATTTGGGTAG
This sequence comes from Codonopsis lanceolata, assembly GCA_013146195.2. Lineage (NCBI taxonomy): Eukaryota > Viridiplantae > Streptophyta > Magnoliopsida > Asterales > Campanulaceae > Codonopsis > Codonopsis lanceolata. The sequence continues at coordinate 164,103,819 of CM028379.1, forward strand.
TAGGGACTTGGTGGAGGATTGGGATTTAGGGTAGAGGTAGTATTTGGTGGGTTAGTGTTTGGCTGAGGAGTTGGGTTTGGAGGCACCTGAGATGTGGATGCTTCTTGGGGATAGTAGGGAAGAGTTCACCTCACCACCGGATTTTAAGCTTTGTACTGCACTAGCCATTTGACTCATCGCCGCACTCCAACTTTTGGTCAAACCATTCCTCGCATTGCCGAGGCGAACATACCCCGGAGCCCCCGAACTGCACTCCATAGCCGATCGCTCACTTTCGCCGCCATACCGCTCGGATCTGCCCTCCGAACCGATTCTCCCTCGCTCGATTCTGAAACCGATACCTTCGATCGATTGCACTACTTTCCCGTATCAACCGGCCAAGATATTCTCGCTTTCCAAATTCGGCCAGTTTCGAGGAAAATGGGGTTTTGGAGGTATCGAAGGGCCGAGGTCGGGCTTGGAGTACATCATGCCTTTTTATTAGTATATTTTATTATTACTTATTTGTTCCCTACAATTGACCGGATAAGCACCCGCTTTATTTTGACAGTCTCAGGACTTTTCCTCGAACAAGGATTCTTTCTCCGCAGTATAGGACCAACGGTATTCCACTCGCTTTCGACTCCCCAGGATCGTCCTAGGCGAAGGGCCTATACTCTTTCCAGGATCCACCATTCTAAATGGTCTAGGTCAAGCATCTGAGAATTATAAATTAGCCCCTGTTTGTTATTTATATTTATATATTTTTTTTGTGCGCACTTATTCATATATATATTTGTTTGAACTTGCACATTTTTTTTGAATATATATATATATATTTTACTCATTTATATATATATATATATATATATATATATATTTTTTTTTTTTTGACAACCCACAATTCAAAGATGCAAAACCGGCTTGGCCTCGTGAAGTGTCCCGAGAAACTATATGCATTCTAACGTTGGCTTACGCATGGGGTAGGCGGCCATGGTGTAGGGTAACAGTTCGGAATATTCATATATGCGTGCACGTGTGTGCGGTATCTAGAAAGCAGTAAAGTCTTTATTTATTTACAGATATATGAACAGAAAAATATAAATAGATATGACATGTCTTGCTGTTATGTGTGGATTTTCTCGCCTTTTTATTTTTGAGCGCAAGCAAGCAAGCACACCATTTTAAGAAATAGAAAGAAAAGGGGGGAAACTATCTATCCTTATTAATTACAAATTTTGGTTCTATGTCCCCAAAATAAAATGACAGAATGAATGCATATATGCATAAATGTACAGAATAAAAAGAAAAATAAAGTGAAAGAAATAATAATATAGAGCCGGAAGTAAAATAAAGCCACAACTCTTTTGTTGTGCTGCCCGAAATTTATTGTAACATATATATATATATATATATATATATATATATATATATATATATATATATATATTTTTTTTTTTTTTTTGACTTTTCGATTTTTTTTTGATATATTTTTTTTGAATTTTTTTTAATATTCTTAAACACACATGTAACAGTTATCGGAACGAAACTGCTGCAAGATGGAGGATCATATCCACAAATATAGACATAGATGTATAGGAACACTATATTCAAATGCGTAAATTAATATAACAATCATACTGTAGTCAGAAACAAATAAAAATAAAAAAGTTATATTTTATGAGTCTAGCGCTCCATTTTATTTAAAATAAAACAACTCCCCAAACAGAGTCGCCACCGTGAGGTTCCTGGTGCGACTCGCGCCCGTGCGCCTTGGATAGGGTGCGTGCGTGCGGATGCGGACACCACCGCTCGCTCCACCCTCCCTTGTTTAGGGAAGACGAAATCAAAAGTGCGAGAGGAGTGCCGTCTATGTTAGCACGTTTGAATGTGCCTCTGCTTGCCTTTAGTGGATTTTGTATCCAATATGGGAACTTATGGTTTCCCCGCATCAAGTTATCCCTTTTTAGGGGATACCAGATATATGGGAATGCATTACCTTTTCATTCCCATTTTCCTTTTTAGGGAAAACGGAAAAGTGCAAAAAGGATATTGCGACGCCCCACTATGGATTTTATTAAAAATAGCCTTATGGCCCATTCGATCACTATGGGAGCTTTGGGTTTCCGCATCAAGTTATCCCTTTTTAGGGGATACCAGATATGGAATACATCACCTTCCATTCTCATTTCTCCCTTTTTTAGGGAGAACGGAAAGTGCAAAGAAGGAGTGTTGCGAGGCCCCACCGATCCGAAAGTTTTAGAGTCGCCATCTTTATTTTAAGGCAAATAAAGCAAAACCAAAGAAAAGAAAAATAAACCGAGAAAAAGAAAACGGGTAGAAAAGAAAACGGGTTCGAGGCTAAGTTACGAGTTGGGAAGGTGCTAGGCACCCAACTCGCCCTTTCGGTCTCAAAAGTTGGTTTTTGGTCAAGTATGCTTATTGTTATATTTATTTAGCAAATAAATAAAGTATTAAAAGACGTGAAATTAAAAACAAATACATCCATGGCTACATTATTTACTGACTTGACCATTTCCTTACAATAATTACTGACATATTTAAGAATATTTGGCCATTATAACGGCTCTTTTACATAATATTTCCTATTCTAATCCGGCAAAGACAACGACTTATATTGGCTAGATTGTGCCGGATTTAAATAACAACTTTAAATAATAAATAGAAATGAGAGTAAATGAAATGAAATAAATAAATAACGCCCTTAAAGATTTTACCTTTTAGAGCGGTAGTATGCTCGCTCTGTCCTTCAGGGAGAGGGAGTCTTTTTTGTTGTTTGTTGTGTGGTTGTTGTTTTGATTTGGGCAGTACCGCTTATTTCGAGACTTTTGGCTTGTCAACTCGAGCGAGTGACGGCTTATTTTGGTAGGTTTTGGCCTTTTTGGTTGGGCGAAACCACGGCTTAGTTTTTGGTTTTTCAGCTCGTTACTCGGGCAGAGTAACGGCTTACTTTGAGATTTTTGGGCCGGGGAAATGAGGTGGATACCTAACAACTAGGCTAGGGATCACTTATAACCTATGGATATTTATTTTGGCGGAGTTTGGACGGAGTTTGGAGACTTTAGGGGCTTCCACTCACCTATCTCACACCTCTCGTACTAATATTTGGACAGAGTAACGGAGAGAGTTTCGTTGCGATTTTTATCGCCAACACTGAGTAACTGAAATGAGGAGCCGGGGTCTCCTATTTATAGTCGAGGAGCAGGGACTCGGCTGGCATTTCCGGATTTCTTCAAGCAGCTTCAGCCAGTTGTACACTAAGCTTTAAGACTTGTACAATTTGTTCTCGAGACAAGCTACGGTGGCTTCTGCAGTGCGGCCAAAGGGACCCTGTGCGGCACCGCGGCTCCATGTGGTGGCACCAAGGGCCTTGTGCGGCACCAATGCTCTTGTTCAATTTTGTTTTTCACACTTTCACCCTCGCGGTTCATTTTTCGCGCATCCTGCTTTGCCTTTCGCATTTTTAACTCCTGTAACTTGACATTTGTTAAGTTTTGACAGTTCTTGATATCTTATGTCAGAGTCACATACTGGGGTACGAAATTGGAGTGTCTACAACGACTCATAGATGACTATTTAGGATTCCAAATGAAAAATAATAATACAAAAGATGACTCGAGTAATCTAATTTCCACCAACCGTCCCATATTAGCTGGAGACAACGGACGACTCATAGATACCGAGATCACAGCAAAGGCCTATTTGAACAATGTTCCGAAAAGTACAAAGGACCCATAAGGGTAAAGTGTCAATGAAGTATATCTTGATTACCAACCACATATTTAGTGGTTTAAAGTGTATCGAAAGGTCACATTAACCCGTGACTAGGTACATGAGATTTAACAAAGAAATATGATCATGATTAAGAATAAACGTAATTCGACGGAATTCAAAATCAATTACCGACACGAGGTTGGTACATGTTGCGAAAGACGTACATATATCAAGAAAGTAGCGGAAGCCTAACAAGCTGAAACGAAGGAATTTAACTGACCTAAACGAAATATAATCCCTTACCTGGATATGTTTAGCAAAATTAAATCGTACCACGTACGATCATATTAAGCTCGCTCGTGCAAATCTAAATTCAAAATAATTAACAGTTAGTAAGCCAATGTTTGTACTAACAGTACCTTATAAAAGAATTACTAACTTTTAAAACAAAACACACACTCATACATGCACACACATAAAACACTCACAAAGCACATACACGGTTTTGTTACTTGTATACATATTATTTACTCCCTCCGTCCCTAAGTTATCGTCCTCCTTTCTTTTTTCGTCCGTCCCTAAATATTTGTCCAGTTTGAAACTTACCTTTTTAGAACATCACTTTTACCACTTTATTCTTACTTTTCACTCTACTTTAATTATGAGCCACATACACATGAGTTTTAAAAGAAACTACACATTAAACAATAAATAAATAATCAAGTCAATTATTTTTTCTTAATCGGTGCACCGGGTCAACTAGAACGATAATTTAGGAACAGAGGAGGTATATAATTTAAATTTACTGTTTGTATATTATTTAAATAGGTAACACACACATACTGACATACGCACACTTACACACACACGAACACACATCGTAAATACAAACACGAACCCATATTTTGTATAATTTGGATATATAATATACCTTCCTTGCACACACACACACTGTTTACACGTACAACACATGTTCCACACACCAACTCAAGCAAACAGAACAGTACACACGATGTCATTATAATATAAAAATTGGTTTGACAATGATTTTAATTGAATCATTACATAAAAAGTATACACAACCCCACATGCACACGCCTACTATACTCTTGATCTCTTGTGTTTATTTTGTTCTTTGTTCTTTCTTTTCTTTTAAAAAAGAAATATAGATGACAGCTGGCTATAACATACCTACTACTTAGACATACCTCAAAAACTATGCATGCTAAAGCTCCAACTCTATCACCGCTTTCGTTTAATCTCTTCCTTTCTCTTTTCTTCCTCTCCGCTTTTCTTTTAACGAAATTGTTTGCTTCAGAGTGCATTTATATTACCCTATTAGGTTTTCTAACCCTAAAGGAAATAATAAAGAGTCGGACCAGACCTTTATTAAAGGCTGGAATTCATAAAATGAATTTATATTAAATCTGAGTCCAAAGTAGGCCAAGCCCAAACCCAAATAATTTTCTTACTAATAAGGCCCTAAATACTTAAATAAACTCAAATAATTAAAATATTAATTATATAGGTTCAAAAAAATATAGAATATTAATTAACGTGGATTAATATTTTAGCTAAAATTATCGAGGGTATTACAAATAGAGTATAGACTTTGATCCTTCCTTAGGATGAAGAAGACTCTTTCATTCAAGATCATCGTTATCACTCCCTCTTTTTTTGATAAAGCGGTTCTGGCTGGTCTCATAGATACCGATAAATAGTTCGCGTCGGAGACGAAGCAGACACTGAGGTAGATGATGAGAATTTTAAGAAGAAAGAAACAAAAGTGAACTTTGTGATTTTTAAAAAAGGGCACTTGAGCGGTAAGAAATTGATAAAAGTGGACCGACCTATAATAATCTCTATTTATTGCCTCTGCTGGGCCTTGTTTATCAGTTCCCGAGCGCTTTTTTTTAAAGATTAATTGCGGGCCGGTCCCCTTTCATGAAATTGTAATCGCAACAGTGCCTTATTTTTGCATTCAACCGAATAAGTCTATTTTAGGTAATTTCTTCCTAAAATGTCCACCGCTCTTAATTGCTCTCATTTCTTTCTTCCTTCCTTCATCTCTCTTTCTGTCTTTTATTCGAACCCAGATCGAAAGAAGCATTTTCGATATCCCACCTCATAGTCTGACGAATCCTCCTTCGTTTGATGCGTACAAAAAAAAGGGCATGATCTCCTTCCTCCCTTTCTAGTTCACATCTTGTTTTCCCTTCTTTTTGGTCGATATTTTGAGTCCCAACTATTGAATTTGAAAAGAAAATGCTTTCTTTGTCATTTTCTCCATAACTTTTGATCCGTGATGAACCACGAGACCCACCACGTATCAAATCGAAGTTCTTCATTTAAAGATTAAAAAAAAACGATGTTTAAACTCTGTTTTAGACTTCAGAAGTTTTTTGATGCCCAATATTTACACACATATTTGGGGGTCGAGCTTAATTTATTTTTTATGATGCCAATTTTGTCAATTTCGATGCCCAAATTTGTTGATATTTGGCGATAGTGTTTAATTTATTCATTCTAACGCTAATTTTGTCCACTACGATGCTCAACTATGTTGAAATTTGGTGTCAATGTTTAATTTTGTCCATTTCGACTCCCAACTTTGTTTATATTTAGTGGCAGTGTTTAATTTATTTATTTCGACGTTAATTTTGTCCATTACGATGCCCAACTATGTTGATATTTTGTGGCTGTGTTAAATTTTGTCCATTTCGATGCCCAATTTTTCTATTGCAATGTCCAAATTTGATTAAAAATCTTGTCCATTTCGATGCCCGAATTTGGTTAAGGATTTTTCCAATGCGATGCCTAAAATTGGACAGACTTCAAATGTGTTTTGTGATGCACAATATTTTCATTGCGATGCACAAATTTTGACAGATTTCAATTGTGCATAGCGATGCCAAAATTTTGACATATTTTAATTGCACATTGCATGTCCCAATGTGTTTTGATGCCCAACGACCCCCCAACGAGATTCGGCTGTGTTTTGTGTTTTGCGATGCCCAGTATTTTCATTGTGATGCGGAAATTTTGACAGATTTCAATTGTATATTGTGATGCCCAAATTGGGGGGGGGGAGGGGAGTGAGCGATCTAACCAATAGAACAAATACTGAATCTATGTTATTCTTATTTCTAAATTATTTAAAACTACAAAATCAAAATGGCGTATCCCAATCCACGTTTTTATTTCTTAAAATTTTGATAATAACACCAAAATACTAAGTACCAAAAAAATAAGATAAAAGTAAGTGTTTAACAAATGCCGATATGTCTTAGTTGAAGTAATGATTAGGTTTATTTTCCAAAACTGTTTATTTTGGTTTATTAAAATGTTGCAATTTGTAGCGGGGAAAACTTTTGTTGCATATTGCACTGAGGATTAAAATAAGTACCATTGATACGCTTAAACCACTTTTCGAACTATGTTTTCGGCAAAAGTGCAGTACAAGACAAAGCCTTAGTTCTAAAATTTATTGAGTTTGTTTTCGAAGCTATCCATTTGAGTTTAATATTAGTATCTATACTAGGTTATTACCCGTGCGATGCACAGTTGACTTGGTGTTGTTTCTGAAATTTAATTTTGTAAATAGAATCTGCAAGTTATTTAAATGGACCAACAACAACAACAAGATGTCCACATAATAAATAAATAAATAAATAAATAAGAGTGAGATCACACCGAATCATTAAACCGAAAATTCATGTGAATTATAAAATCGAACAAATATTATTATTGTGAGTGTGAGAAGAAGGGAGGGGAGGGGAGGGGAGTTACCCGATATGAGATTGGGGTATTACACAATCTCCCTCTCTTAAATCCTTGACGTCTTCGGGTCAAGGTCAAATCGTACCCTGGGAGATGTAGGATTCAAGAGGTGGCTCCCACCTTCTGCGGTGTAGCACTTTGGCCCGCATAACACTTTGTTTACACATTTCCGGTCGAAACCCTCTCTAATACCATTTGTAATGCCCCAAATTCGGTACCAATACTGCGGTCCCACAGTATGACCACGTCACCATCAATCAATGCTTAAAAATCATAATAACTCTCATCACTCATAGTTTATAAATAATAATATCTCCAACCGTGACTAAAATACAACCACCAAATATCCAAAATGAAATCCAAAATAAAACTAACTCAAATTAATTTAAAATTCCAAAGTACTAATAAATGAAATCATTAATGTCTAATATCCTTGAATAGCCTTCACTTGTACTGACACATGCACACTTACACACACACACGAACACATAACGTAAATACAAACACGAACCCATATTTTGTATATCATTCATAAAATAATAATATAATTTGGATATATAATATACCTTCCCTGCACACACTCTTTATAATATTGATGCGTCCAAGAAATTAGGATGCACTGTATAAGCCCAATCTAAACACCTGGCTTTCAACGTGTCCTTTAATCCTCAAAGCCCAACTCTGCAATAAGAATGAACAATCATAAACTTGGCAGGGGCACTCCCTGCAAAGGCCCTCGGCGTAAGAATCAGTACAAGATTCAGTAAATGGGTAGCCAATTTGACAGAGTTTTTGCTAGAGAATTAGATTGCGTGTACCTTTCTTCTTCATTTTCCCAGGTTTTTATATCTGCCGGAAGGCATAACTGCTAGCAACTGTTAATAACTGTCCACGATTGTTATTAACTACCCATGAATGATCGTGGCCTTCAATGGCGGGCACAGTAACTGGCCCATTAATGATAACGTCTTAAATGTAGAGTTTCCCGGACATAACTGTCCTCAACTGATAACGTCTGGGACCAGCGAGCATGGTTAGTATCACTCGCTGGTTAAGCCCCAGCTTCATGAGCGACTTGCCTAATAAAGGCCAAGGCTTTACTCATTTGAAGGCTTTGAATGAAGGCTTTGCATCATTTGCTCGCATGCTTTGCTCACTTGCTCGGGTGAAAATGCAACACGTGACTCACGGTTTGGGCCTATTGGTAGAGCATTTTTTCCTTGTTTCAGATTCATGCTTGTGATGCTTGTGAGGAGGCGAGGAGGAGCTCAAAAATTCAAGGAGCATTTTCCAGAATAACCAAATCTTTCAAATACATGATCCAAATGATCTTGAAGCCAAAATCTGAACGGACGGTTTCCCAAAAGACGTTTTTACAGAACGTTTCTTGAGAATAAAGCCGTCAGCCGTCAGCCGCCAACCCTGAAAAGACAGGCCCAACTTTTCACGCCTCATTAAATGTTGCCTCGTTCACAGCGCCTCGTCATTCGAGCCTAATGATTCACACTCTCAAACCGGCGAGTTTGTGGAGTATAAAAGACAACATTCATCTTCTTTCACAACTTTACCATTTACAAACTTGCAGAAACTTAAAGAGGAAAAAACCAATTGAGTAATCTGTGATTCCAATCAAGGACAGGCTTCGATTCAACCTCATGAGGCCTTCGAACTCGAAATCAAGATCATCCGAAATTACCAGGTATTTCACGCTTCCCTCTTCAATTTCCAATTGAATTCCCTTCTTTCGAATTTCGAATTAGGGTTTATGATGTTTAAACCCTTTTTAATTCTTAACGAATTACTCAAACACTTGGATGTAACAAACCCATGCCCAATCCATTTTGCTCTTCAGCATGCGTCAACCATTTCAATCAAACTAAGGGATCGAATCGAGAATATGGGATTAGTGCCCATCGCTAATCCGTGACCTACTTGCCCGGGTTTTTAACTTTTGTTCATGTTCTTTATGCCCCGATCAATCTTTAATACACATTTTCTCGATTCCTCTTCTGTAGGATGTCTAGCGAGGGCAGCGTATGCGAAATTGAAGGTCAAAATTACAACCATGGAGCGGCGAGAAGAAATCCATCCGTCCTCGACTTCATCTTACGAAGCGAGCAAGAAGAGATTCCCCTCATTACTCGTAGGCGAAAATCCCTTCAATCGAGGCGGCGAGGTAAAAGCATAGCCCCCAAATTCCTTCTGAGACCATGCGAGCAGAAAATCCTCCCTGCTTAAACAGTCAACCACCTAGGCCAAGCCAAAATTTATTTGTTCCTGTCACCTCATATTCTCCCCTTCAATCGGTGGGAAGATTTGAATTAGGAAGAGGTCGACACTTGGTTCTACTCTCTAGGAATTGACCCCAAGCTTTCTAGAGTTCATGCTTTTGACTTGGACATCGACACCGCCGGCCTGACTTCCAAGGAGATAACATGGTCTTCTATTTTGACTTCTTTCTGGTTGGACTTCGTCTCCCTCTTGATCCGTTTATCGTAGAATTACTGAATGCCTCCAATACTCTCCCCTGTGATTTGACCTTAACCACCGTTAGATTTCTAGTATCTTTCACCGTTGCTTGCAGGTCGCTCGGGTTTGAACCCGACATGACCTTGTTTAGAAAATTCTTCCTTCTCTCCTTGACAAGAAGTCCGGTCGCATCGGTGGTCGGTCGAACCACAATTACTTCAAACTCCTCAACGAAGGACCCAACAAAGTCGATGGTTGGGATTCAAAAGCTTTGCTCGTTGAGTCGAGCATCGGTGTCCCTTTTCCCCTTACCTCTCCGACTATGGACTTCAGAGCACGATAAAAACGCTTACAGTCGGTGGCGAACCTCGAATAGCTAAAGCTTTCGGGGCTCTATTGGGAGCGAAAGAAGAGGCGGTGGACATGATTTTGTGCTTGGTGGCGAACTCTTACCTCGACCTCGCTCTTCTTCGATTGGTGGAATCTCCTACTGCCATAGAAGGAATTGAACCTCGAATTGTCCTTGATCACGAGACTCCTCATCCATCTTGGGGCTCTTGTCATGGGAAAAAAATTTCCCTAATGAGTGCGAGGAATGTGCTCGCCTTTGGAGCTCTCTCGACCTTCTTTCTCGGCCCGGTTAACAACATTGCATCTTTCCTTTTTAATAACCTTGCAAGTCTATGTTTTCCTCTTTTAACGCTCTTTTTATCTTGTGCGGAGATATGAGGCGATTAGCGGCGTTAGCAAGTTTATGCAAGCCGCCAAGAAAAGCTCAAACAAGCTAGCTAATCATCTTTCAACCCGGCTTCTTTGTCGGTCTTCCCTCTTGTCCCCTTGACACTTCCGGCCGCGGGACAAAAGCATAATCAACTTTGAGTCCGGCCAACCTGCGACAACTACTATCCGGTACTTTTTGTTGTGCGAAGGCATTGGCGTCCCTCCTCTGTCATTAATGTTGAACAAAGTGAAAGTCAGAAGGACAAGGGCAGAAAAAGCTCGGTCGAGGAGAGCATCCCATCTGGCGAAGGAAAATTTTGTCATGCCCGACGATCAACCAAAAGCTGCGCCCTCATTAGGGAACTTGCCAATGTGCCCGAGCCTCAATAACGTCAACATCAACAAGCGGAGTGGTTTCAAGCCTGGCCGGCCTTGGTCTGATGAAACGACTCCATCACAGTGGAGTCCAAAAGAAGTATGCCGATCAAGCGAGCTCTGTCTTGATTGGGGAAATGGGAATGTGCATGACTGAGGTAATGCTTTCTTCCTATAACCTTATTTCCCTTGCATTCTCCCTCTTTTAATCAACATCTTTTCTTGCAGATTGCCAACAAATCGATCTTGATGTATGAACGACTGATAACCAACCTCAATGCAAACAACACTTTTTCCGCTGAGAAGAATGAATTGGAGGAAAAAATCAACTCCATCCGAGCTGAACTCAAGAGCACCGAAGAATCCCTTACAAGCAAAGTGACCGAGCTTTCCCAAATCGAAGCCGAGAAGAAATCCCTGGAATCCCAGCTAAACCTTTCCAAAAAATCCGAAGAATACGAACAACATAGCAGGAGTGCTTGTGAAAGAGCTTTGCTCTTGCAGAGTGATCTGGAAGCTGCTAATGCCATGATCACTAATCTCGAGCAGAAGCTGATGGAGACCAGCTCTTTGACAAGCGAAGAGTAGAAGCAGACGATCATCGAAGATTATAAGAGCTCTGACGACTTCGCCAGCTGCGTTGAAGGTGAGGCTTACCCATTCTTTTTGCAGGGTATGAACCATATCTTGAGGCAGATTTCGTGCAGCGGGCTGGAGATCCGACCCGAGCAACTCGCTGAGTGGGGCGCCAATCCATTATTCGGCTTCACTGGCACGGTCATGCCCTCGTGCCCTTCAACGAAGATGAATTGGAATCGCGGCGAGCGGATGTCGAAGGGCTGTCTCCATGGAATCCACCTCACATTTACCAACCCTCTTTGTTACAGGTTAATGACTCAAATCTGGGGGTCTCAAGCCCCCCCCATCAACATATGAAAATGCTCCTGACCCAGCTGAGGATGAAGTAACCATCTTGGAGGCCACAACCGAAGGAACAAACGAGCCAACTCCCACAACTAACAATAGCCATGCCACCCCAAGTGCTTGAAACCACGGCTCTGGCCTGCGTGCCTTTCTGGCCTCCGTGCCTTGGTCCCAAAACAATTTATTTTTTAAGTCTGTAATATTTCTGCAACTCATTTTTCTTTTTGGATGACTGCTTTCATTCCATCATGCATGCTTTCTAATATAATTTGAAGAGTAATGTTCTTCCATGTCTAACTTTTTTCCGAGTAAAACTATCCTTTGCTTGCGAAGAAAGAATCACAAGTAACCAAACTATCCCACTCGAACACCAACTCCTTTTACGAGCATAAAGCTCTCTATGCTCGCAAAAAGTGAATAATCGAGAACCGGGAAAAACTCACCCCTCAAACCAACTCTCTTCTCGAGCATAAAGCCCTTTATGCTCGAAGAAGAAAGATAATCGAGGAAACATTTAACTCGAACACCAACTCATTATCCGAGCAAAAATCACCTCATGCTCGGTAAAGAGAATAATCGAGATAAAACCACCAATTTCCAAAATAAAATTAAGAAAGCGCAACTGAACTTAGCTATACTCATTTTTCACAAGATAGAGAATCAAAGAAGTACATACTGCTAATGTCAATTACCAGTAATATTTCTTTAAATGATCTGCGTGCCATGGATGTTTCAGCTCATCACCATCCTCTGTTCGCAACATGTAAGTGCCTTCCTTAATGATCCTAGAAATCTGAAAAGGCCCTTCCCAATTTGGTGAAAGTTTTCCCCACTCAGTCCTATGACCTGTTGCCTCAATCTTACGGAGGACCCAATCCCCCGCAGCAAACGACCTACCACGAACCCTTTTATCGTGGTGGGCCTTTCTTTCGCTCTATAATTAGCCATTCTCATCTTAGCTTCCAACCGTTTTTCCTCCAATAAATCGGATCAATTTGCCTTATTAGACTCCATGTCATAATGCAAAACCCTATAAGTAGGCACATACATTTCCACCGGAGCCATAACATCAGAACCATAAGCTAAAGAGAAAGTTGTTTCTCCTGTTGGACCCCTGACTGTTGTTCTAACCGCCCACAAGGCTGAAGGCAGCTCATCTACCCATCTGCCTGCCTTCTCCTCAAGATTTCGCTTCAAAACATGCGAGAATTGTTTTATTTGCTTACTTATTTTGCCCCCATTGCCTTGAGGGTATGCCACCGATGATTGCCAATGCTTCACACGCATCTGCTCGCATGCTTTAGTAAACTTTTTCGAGAACTGAGTCCCATGATCAGAAACAATTGCTCGCGGAACCCTAAACCGGCACCATATATGCTCATGGACAAAGTCAATGACATTAACTTGATGGTGGCGGGGGCTTTGCCTCCACCCACTTGGTAAAGTAGTCAGCGACCACTTGCATATTTGAACTTCGAGCGAGCCACAGGAAATGGGCCGATTAAATCTATTCCCCACATGTCAAACGGCCATGAAGCTACAACGGGAGTTTGCTCGGTAGATGGCAAGCGTGGTATATCTGCGTACCGCTGACATTTATCACATCTGCGAACATACATCTCGGCATCTCGCCTTAGAGTTATCCAGTAAAACCCAGCTGCCAAAACTTTTTCGGCCAATGATCTTTGACCAGGATGACCTCCACATTTGCCTTCGTGCACCTCTCCCAAGATTCCTTCTGTCATCTCTGGTCGCACACATCTCAATAAAGGTCGGGTGTAAGATCTCCGATAAAGAATGTTATCCAAAATGACATAGCGACATGATTGCTTCTGGATGGTTCTAGCCTCCTTTTTGTCCTCGGGTGTGAGAACCCGAAACCTACTTGTATACTTGTCTTCCATACTTGTTTAACATGATTAGAACATGTATTTAACGCTTATTGCCTTGCATGCTCTAGATTGACTTGTTCTTGCTCGGGCTTTGATATTTGGACTTAGCCAAGACGAGAGACATTTATAATTGTTTTTAGACTTTGATACTCATTCTAATGCTTCTTGGAGTTGTACATGCCTTATACGCGTTATACGTGCAAATCGGACTGTTTGACTAGCATGGCTATGAGGAATGGTTCTACCATGCCAACCAGAACATTTTTGGGCTTTGTTCGGCCATGATAATAAATTATGAAGGAAGTTCGGCCCACAACCGAAGCAGGCGATTTCGGCAAAGCGTGATTTTTACGCAACTTTTGGTGATGCAGAACTTACCCTTACTAAACCTCTACCATTAGTGACTTAAACCACTTGTATTAGAGTCTAATTAGCCTAATCTAAGCCTAATTAAGATTGCTAAACCTATTTCTACCAATCATCTTATGACATGTGATTCCATTAACACCTTAAGTGGTGATCTCTATTACATCGGTGGAGACTTCACATTACGATCATTTCTTACGCTTCGTCTTCTCAGGCCTAGAGGCGAGCTTGTGCGTGAGATTCTTGGTGAGATTAGTGCGTGAGGGGTTGGCTTCCAAGAGATTCAAGACCGCTTGCGATTCAGAGGCCGCGGATTTGCGCCGTCGATGCGGCGTTGCCACCGTCGGTTTTTCTTGCCGTCTTTTGCTTGGCTTGAGGTAGCTATCAATTTCCACTTAGGTCCATGTTAGAGATAACATGCTACCCCCTCTTGCTTCCCTTCTCTCATGTCTAAATCGTTGCTCTCCTTGATTTCTACCATGATATTGGAGTATGTTTGAGAGTATGAAAATGCGGGAAGTATAGACTATGAATGCAAATGTCGTTGATTAGGACACTAAGCCTAGAAGTAAAAGTGTTCTACTCTATATTAGGAATAATTATTATTCTTGGGTCATAGACTTTCGACCATTATTTGGTAAAACGTGATCTAGGGTTCCATAATTTAGGAACTTGAGTTTATTGTTAGCTATGGTTATAAATTGGATTAATGACTTAGATTAATCAATGTGATGACTTAGAAAGAAGTTGGAAATGCAAATAGTGTAACTTAACTCTATTAGGTTTGAATTATAGGAATGACTCAACAGTCGACATTAGTGAGCTATTGAACAATACGGCTCAATGATCGATCCTACTGACGTTATTACATGCGTTACACTAGAAAACTAATTCTAGACTATTGAAATGAATTGACCGTCATGCTTGTATCTTTATGACATAATAAATGCATACTTGATAATTGATATATAGAGTTCACTCTTGTCGAGCTCAATCTTGATTGTTTATTGATGAGATTATATACTAATCTAGAATGAGGACGCCTCTTGTGGACTCGTTCCATATTGATTGATTGTTGAGTAAATACTACTTGGCATTGCATAAGTCGGTGGCATACTTGTTATCGCACACACCCCTCCCACGGCGGGCCACGCAGTGGGAAGAACTCTTTGGCCAACCAATACGGCGCCCATTGAGAATGACTATTGTTTTCCAGAGCATCTCTGTAGATCGATGTATTATCACAACCATCGATTATCGCCGCTATCGAAAGTTTCTGCATTTTCAAGTGCAAGCGGCCCGACCTTATATCCTCATATTATGTGAACTATGTGCAATAATGTGCATCTTAAATAATTGATCTACATGATGGAAATATTGTCTTGCCTAACGTGTTGCATAATGCCATGTCATGCATGATTGATAGCTTACGAGTCTTTATGACTTACCCGTTCCCCTGTACTTTTTTTTAGATCCTAGCAGGACAGGACCTTCTTGTTGAGGCTCGCAGTGCTCGTTCACCTTAGTTCTCTTTTGATCCGACTTTTGCGGTTGAAGAGGTGGTTTTAGAAGTCCTCTTCTCTTCTTTTGTATTTTGCAAGGATGATGGGTATAAGCTAGTCATCTAGACTATGCTTGGGATTGTATAGACTTGTACTCGAGTATTTGTTAGCTACTTGTAGTATTAACTCACTTAGTATGTATACTCTTTTGATGCCGGCAATTGTACTAGCCGTGCCTTGTATATCGTGTGTTGTTCACTACGTATAGTCTTCATTGAGCATCCTATTAGCTCTTATTTATTTCCTTGTCGTATGCTTAGCTTGGGTTCCGTTTAGTGTCGCCGAAGACTTGTATTTATTGCTTGCACTTTATCGAGCGAAATGATTTTGAAAATACCGACCTTTTGTGTCGAGTTCTCTTGCGACTGAAATGTTGCGTCACGTCAGTTTTAAAAATAAAATATTTTGAGTCCTTGCGTGTTCTTCCTTTCTTGTCTCGCATTGTTTGGCCTTTCAGGTCGCGGTCCCATCTGGTCAGGAATTAAAGGTCCCATCAGCCTCTTGCTTATTGCTCGATAAAAGCAGAGATCATCAATCAACACTTTGAAGGCGCTCAATATCCATGATCGCCTCCTTTTCAATAACGGGCACATCCGGATGCTCGATCATGACTCGAGATGCAAGGCGAATTTCATCTTCAGCCATCTTCGACAAATAATCAGCTCGCATGTTATCTTCCCGAGCAATTCTCACGAGCTCCCAGTAATCAAAGTCCTGTAAAATTTCTTTCACCATCGCACAATAACGGACCAAGATCGGATGGTGGACATAATCGCCCTTGACTTGATTCACCACCAATGAGTCACAATACTACCTTGATGCTCGCACCATATCTGCGCGAGCTCAAGCCCGGCGATCAACGCCTCATACTCGGCTTGATTGTTAGAAGTGGAAATTTGACATAACTTTCTCAAATTCCATGTCTTGCTGCAGTGGGACTAACACCAATCGGCACCACTTCCAAATCACGCTAGCTGAACCATCAACATGAAGTTCCCAACAATACTACGGTGGGTGGCTTCGGGCTTGGAACACCATGATGTCGCTTTAGACGGCACTTCTTCCTCAGCAGAAACCTTAAAACTTGTTTCAGCCACAAAATCTGCTAAGGCCTGGGCCTTGATTGCTTGCCAAGGTTGATAATCAATATCAAACTCGGTTAACTCGATCGACAAGTGAGTAGGCGACCGAAGTGTCGCTTGTGCAAAATCTTTCTCAAAGGCATGTCGGTGTACAACTGATCGAATGTGCGAAAAAATAAGCTCTAAGTTTCGGCGGCAACAACAAGCGAATAGGCCAATTTTTACGCATTAAAATATCTTCCCTCTACATCAGTGAGGGCTTTTGAAACATAATAAACAGATTTTTGGACATTGCTCTCTTCCCGAACCAAGACAGACTCTTTGCTTTCGGTAGTTGCTAGATAAATAAACAATTTCTCCCGAAGGCCGGGCTGCTCTCAATAAAGGAGGGCTTCTAAATATTTTTGACCTTTCAGCGTCCATTCAAACCCTTTATTACCTCGAAGAACTTGAAGAAAGGCAAGCACCTTTAGATCTTGAGATAAACCGTCCAAGAGCGATCACCACCATTGAGCCTCTGTACATCCTTAATGCAGCGAGGAAGCTTCATAGTGACCCGGCTTTGATTTTCTCGGGATTAGCCTCGATGCCCCTCTCGGTCACCATAAACCCAAGGAACTTGCCTGCCTTTACTCCGAACACACACTTGCTCGGGTTTAATTTCATACTATTCTTCCTGAGATTGGCAAAGGTCTCACCCAGATCCACTGTATGATCATGCTCTTTCGTCTTGACCACCATATCGTCTATATAAGCCTCAACATTCCTCCCGTGCGGGCCCGAATGTTTACCATCCTACGGTAGGTAGCTCGCGTTCTTCAGCCAAGGCATCATCTTGTAACAGTAGAGCCCCTGCTGCTCGAAAGATGTCAGCCTTATCCATTCATTCATTTTTACTTGGTGATACAGGCATCTATGAAGCGAAGCTCGAACCCCAATAGCATCCACCAACTTGTCAATCCTCGGCAAAGGTATGATCCTTGGGCAGGCCTTATTCAAATCAGTGAAATCACACACATTCGCCACTTACCATTGGACTTATTTACCATAACTACATTAGCCAACCAAGTCGGGTAATGTATCTCCTCAATTATGTCAGCCTTAAGCAGCTTCTCGACCTCTTCCCTGATCGCTTGATCCTTTTCTACCGAGTAAACTCTAGGTCGCTGCTGGATTGGTCGGAAGGATGGGTCCACATTGAGTCGGTGCAAGAGCCACGCCTCTCACTCTT
The DNA here is from genome assembly GCA_013146195.2 of Codonopsis lanceolata. Lineage (NCBI taxonomy): Eukaryota > Viridiplantae > Streptophyta > Magnoliopsida > Asterales > Campanulaceae > Codonopsis > Codonopsis lanceolata. Next base: position 164,121,934 of record CM028379.1, read on the forward strand.
ACTTGCATGTCTTCGGCGCGGGCAAAACGTCCGAGCTTTCTTGCGGTTGCTTAATCAAATTTGCCGTGCCTGCCGTCGAGGCTGCGCCAATTTTATCTTACGCTGGGATAAGCAGAATTGATGATACTTCCTCGAGTTCATCTGAGCCGTGAACTCTGGCTCATCTCGCATTTGGAGTGTGTCACACTCCACCTTCTCATCCTTCTCAGCTCGATCCTCAACTTTATCAAGCGATCTACCTCCATGGCCTCGGCCTGTTCTTCCGATCCCCCCGACGTCCGTGTCGGCAAGGATATCAATGCCTTGCTCAACCACC
>CM028379.1:164122349-164207527 GCA_013146195.2 Codonopsis lanceolata
AATTCCCAATACTTGAAACGAGTCAACAGTTGCTGTGTCAATTGCTGGTATTTAGCCAATATTGGGTGATTTGCTTCGTATTCACCCAGTATTTGTTTTACCACCAACTGAGAGTCGCTGTAGATCACTATATCTTCAGCCCCCAAGGCTAATGCGAGCTCGATTCCAGCGATCAAGGCTTCATACTCGGCCTGGTTATTCGATGTTTTGAACTGGAATCTTAAAGCCATGTCGATTTCTCCTGAATCAGGGATACTCAACGTCAATCCAGCTCCACTCCTTTCTGCTCCTGCAGATCCATCTACGAACAAGGTCCAAAATAACAGTGGCCTTGTTTTTGTTTGCTCGGCCGATGTCGTCGCTTTTATGCTCGCCGGGGTGATTTGTCGAGCACTTTCTTGCTCGCCTTCTGGCCGAGTAAACGAAGTCTCAGCTATAAAGTCGGCCAAGACTTGTGCTCGGATCGTTTTTCTGGCCTCATAGCTGATGTCATACCCTGAAAGCTCTGAGCCACTTGACATCCCGCGCCATATCGGTTTTATAATTTTCTCAAAGGAAAATCGGTGTACACTATGATCGCGTCTTTGGAAGTAGCTTTTAATTTTCACTTGTAAGCAATGATCAAAGCGAGAACCAATTTTTCAACTTCCAAATATCTCCCTCCACATCTGTAAGTGCATGAGAAACGTAGTAGATCGGCCTCTGAATGTTGTCTTCCTCTCTGACCAAGACTGCGGCGACCGCCGAGTCTGATGCAGCCAAGTAAATGTATAACTTTTCCTCGGGTATTGGGATACTGAGGAGTGGTGGTCGGCCTAGATACTCTCTGAGTTCTTCAAAAGCTTTTGTGCAATCACTCAAATTTTCCTTTACTTTCAATACCTTAAAAAAGGGTAGGCTCTTTTAATGATTTGGTGAAGCGGTGAGGAAGCGTGATCAGGCCATTAAGCTGTTGGACATATTTAATCGAGGATGGTACGTCCATGGTCGCCAGGGCTTTTATCTTTTCTGGATTAGCCTCAATTCCTCTCTCATTCACCATATAGCCGAGGAACTTTCCCTCGGTCACACCAAATGCACACTTGGCCGGGTTGAGCTTCATCTTGTTCTTTCGCAGATTTGAGAAGGTTTCTCTCAAATCTTTGGCATGGTCCGAATGCTTCGTTTTGATAACCATGTCATCAATGTAGGCTTCCACATTTCTGCCCAACTGGTCCCCGAACACTTTATTCACCATCCTTTGGTATGTAGCCCCCGCGTTCTTTAGGCCAAAAGGCATCATTGTGTAGCAATACAACCCACCGGCTGCTCGAAATGCCGTGTGCATCTGGTCGGCCAACCACATCCGGATCTGATGATATCCTGAATATGCATCTACAAAACTTAGAATTTTGTGCCCCGATATGGAGTCCACAAGCTGGTCGATTCGGGGTAATGGGTACCAATCTTTCGGGCAAGCTTTATTTAGATCGGTAAAATCTACACACATTCGCCATTTCAAGCCATTTTTTACCATAACTACATTTGCTATCCAGGTGGCATACAAGACCTCTTTAATAATTTTGGCTTTCAACAACTTCGACACTTCTTCCTTGATAGCTGTCTGTTTTTCCACGGAAAAGATTCGTGCCTTTTGTTGTATTGGGATGAAGTCTGGGTCGATGCTCAACTGGTGCATAGCGACGTCCTCGCTAATTCCCTCCATGTCGTCAATCCTCCAGGCGAACACATCCAAGCTTTCTTTTAGTAGCTTGATGATCGCTGCTCGCTCTTCCTTGGGGATTTCTCTTCCTACTCGGACTTTCTGCTCGGGGAAATCGAGGTTGATCACAATTTCGTCTAAATCGTCATTTGGCTCGATGGCCGGTTGGTGATCAATGTCCTAGCTTTCAATGGTGATCACTTTGGTGACTACCGAGCTTTTCGTGTGCTCACAGCCTATCAGTGCCGACTAGAGGTCTCTGTTTTCCCTTTCTTGAGCGAGCATGGCTCCTGCAGCTCGCTTGTTCCATGGAAATGACAAACTGGCGTTCCCAGCTTGTGTCTCAGGCCCTTTGTGCGAGCTGCATGCTTTTTTTAACCTGCTATTTGGGTTGGTTCAGAAATGTCGGTATTATTTCCTCTCTCGTTTCTCGACTTCTTTTTGGTCGACTGCTGATTTCGACCACCTCTCCCAGGAAATCACCACTTTTTCTTTTGGGTTTTCCTTATAGATATACTCCAAAGTGCTCGAGGCATCATTCAAAACCATTCCAATCCCTTTTTCAGCAGGGTATTTGACTCTTTGATGAGCCATGGATGCGACCATTTGAAATTTTGTCTGGGAGGGTGAACCGAGTATGGCGTTATATGGGGATGGCAAATCGAGCACTAGAAAATCAATCTCCTCCGTTCGAGGAGTATTGGTCTCTTCCCCGAGGATCACTGATAGCGTAATGATTCCTTTGACCGCCACTTTGTGCCCTGTGAAACCCTCCAACTATACGCCGCTCGGTCTGAGGTGGGCGTTACCCAGCCCCATTTCCTTAAAGCATGCTGTCTGAGGATATCCTTCTGCTCCTGTATCTATGAGGACCCGTTTCACCTCACTGTTGTGAATCCTCACTCGCAGAGTCAAGGGTTGTTGTCGAGCAGATCGGCTAGTCTGAAGCTCGCCGAGCCGGGTAATTCCTCCTGCTTCATCAGATCGTGGCATCATGTGAACCACATGCTTCAAATTGTAAATCATGTTCTTTAGCTGGGTTCCACTTGGTGCCGCCTCCCTGATCGTGTTAATCACGTTCCTCGGTCCTCCGTTATCTGGCCGAGGATTTTGATGTCTTTCTGGCTCTCTCGGCCTATCTTGCTGGTCATTTCCCCTCCGCTCAAACCTCCTGAGCTCGCCCCTATCTATCAATTTCTGGATGGCCTTTTTCAAATTGATGCAATCCTCGGTCGTATGGCCGACATCTTTATGGTAGGCACATCGTTTGTCATTATGGGGTTGCGTGCCGTGTCTCCTTCAATGGGTAAGGTCTACTAATTTTATCCTGATCGAGCAGGACATTCATGATGTGCTCACGGCTAGCATTGAGTGGTGTCCAGTCAACATCGTCCCATAGATTTTTCCCTCGATTATCCTCCTCTTTGTTACTCGATCCTCGACCACCTTTGTTTGAGTGGTCCTGCTCTTTCCTCTTTCCCTCTTTCTTTTCACTGCCCTCTTTCTTCGCATCTTCGGTATTGATTACCCGAATTGCGTGGGCGTACATTTCTCCGACCGAGGTTGGTCGCGAGCATCATTTCTGCCTCATCAATCCCTGTTGTAAGCCGGAGATGAAGCACATCTTAATCGACTCCTCCGAAATATACGGTATCTGGTCTACCATGGCCATAAACCTATCCATGTAGAGTTGATTGGATTCATTAATCCGTTGTTGGATCCCACACAGGTCGGTTTGCTTCTTTGGCTGGAGCCCTGCCGAAGCAAACTGGTTGACAAACATCTGCCTGAATTCGTCCCAACTTTCTACGGAATCCAATGGCAAGCCCGTATACCATTTCAAAGCTTTCCCTTTCAATGTCCCCGCAAAAATCTTTCCCCAAGCATCCTCATCCTCGGGAGCAACTGCGTTCATTTTCACCTCAAAGCTTGCCATATGATCTACAGCATTGGTGAGGCCTTGGTACGGCTCGAAGATAGGGATCTTTTTATCTGGGAGGGGAGCTTTCCTCATTCTTTCTTGGAACGGGCCATTCTTGGCAGGAGGCAATAACATTGGTTTTCCCTTCTCCATGGCCTCTAATCGGCCTTTCAAGAATTTGACCTCCTGCTCGACGGCCAAAGAAGGTTTGTTGGTCGATACTGCATTCTCGGTGGCGCTTCCGACCACCCTTTGGGTTTCGCGCTGATTCTTTGGGAGTGTGTGCAATGCCCACATGTTCTAGTTTTGTTTGCTTCTTTCCTCGGCCTAGATTCCCCTTCCTCGCTCCTCTCACGTGCTCGCCGGGAGCGTCTTGGTTCATTGGGAAATGTTAACCGGCTTTGAACACTAGGCTTGGGTGCTTGCCGCCCGCTTCCTAACTGGACCTTGCACGACCGGGCCGGATATAGCTTTCTCCTTTCCCTTCCCTTTTGAGGTAGCGTGTATGGTCGGGTTCGCTCGTCTTGAGGCTTAATCGTAGCCGTTATCTTTTTTTGGAGCTCGAACATTTTGAGCTCAGCCTCTTGGATTCCTGCAAGGTAAGATTTCTGGCGTTCCCAGAATTTTACCTCTATGAGGAGCTTTTCCTGTTCAGTGGGTCCATCTCCCTCCGTTCGAGGTTGATCCACTTGAGTTTCTTCGTCTACATTGTGCACGACGCTCGGCTAACCTGCTGTTGCTTTTGAGGTCATCGGTTCTATATCCACCGTTAATTTGCTTGCTGGTGAGGGTGGTAGTTTGTTCGCTCCTGATTGGTTTTGCTTGGTAGGAGTCTGTTGATCCATTGATTATGTATTCGCACTTTACTTGCAACGTTTCCCGGCAACGGAACCACTTGATCACGCCACGAAGACGGGTGATCGAGGGCACCACGTAATGGATCTGAAGCCGACGTGTCCGCCTTGGTGGTCACGTTGTAAGTGGGTATCGGTGATACCGACTTCTTGAGGATATCTGGGCTTTGGTTGATGATCTTTGTTGGTGGGTACCTGAAAGCAAGACTACCGTTAGGTGTGGGGTTTCCGACTACAGCCCTCGTGTGAGTCAAGAACAAGGTAGTATATGGTATGCCGAGCTAGGCGCGTTCCCTTAACTTCCGGTTGTATGAGAGTAATCTCTTTGTGTGTATTGTCTATCACCGCCGGTATAGTAAGTTTGCAATCTTCGCATCTTACCTTTCTTGAAAGGAAAGGCTTCCTTTTATAGTAGCTTAGATTTGGAGTCATGATGGGTATGGGGGTCCCAACAGGTGGGACTTGTTCCCTGGTCGGCTCGCTGGCAGTTCCTGAGTGGTCAACAGGTTGCGTATGCAGTATGAATTGTAGGCGGTTGAGTAAGCCGATAAGGTATGGCGGCTTGCATGGCTTGCTCGGCTCTTGTGGGGAAGGCACCTGGATGCTATGCACAGGCTACGGGCTAAACCTGTCTTATCCAAGGGAAGTTGTCACGAGCATAGTGATCCTCGATCGTATGGTCGGGTGTTGATTAATGATCGCTTGTTGTGCTTTCGGCAGTTGTGGTCGCCGCACTTCGTCGGCCGATTAGTGAATGTCGATGATGATCGACCGAAATGGTCTTCGGCTGCAGGTGGGACCAGATCAAGTCTAGCTGGAATCCATGTGGTCAGTCCACGTAGGGGGACCCAGGTCGGGTCCCATCAATCCCCCACCCAAATCCCCACATACTCACATGGGGACATAGTAATTAAATATTTATAATTGACCATCAAATTTTATATGAAGACAGAATAAAAAATCAATCCCAATGACTAAATCAAATTTTATATTTGAAGTTTTTAAAATTGTATACAAACCCCTCAAATAAAAAAATAAGAACCTTACATCTTTCTCACTCATGCCCAAATTAGCCATAATCAATCAATGGTATAAAACCCTAACTAAATCTCAAACATGAATTGAAATCACAGCTAAAGTGTTGAAGGATTAGAGACATACTGAGCTCAATTTCATAGAAAGCAAAACTATTTCACAAACCTTGCAAGGGAATTTGGAATGCAGAATGCAGTAAATATCTCACTATATTTCATGAAATCCCGAATTTTGCAACCGAGAGTGAGCAAGAGAGAGAAAGCGGGAGTTACATGTGGCTGCCGGCGCCTCTGTGTGCGTAGGAAGGAGAGATGAACCGAATGCTGAAAAAAGGCGGGGTTTGAGTTTGACTGATTGCTTTCTTTGTATTAGGAAGGAAGTATTTCCTTAAACAAAAGGCTATTAATGTTACAAACTATTTTTTTTACATAAATTAATTACTAGTATTTCTAAGATTTATTCTTTTACAAATAAATTTATAAATGAAACTTATTTTATTAACTTTTCGTGAATATTTAAATTGCTTAAAATGTTAGTGAAACTTATTTTATTAACTGTCAAAACCGAATTCAACTAGCAAAAACAGGTCGCACCGAAAGGCTTATTCGTTGTGAAACGATAAATCAAAAGGAAACAATAAATACTTGATTATTTACACCCGTAAGCCCGTAAATACTTATGTGAATGTGTACTCCGCACCCCCGAGATCCACAATATAGTATTTCCGACCTCACTCATCTTTGAAACAAACCCCGATTACACCAAATAACCAATGATTCCACTTAAATCATCAACATAAAACATTCGATCAATTAATATAACCGACTATTATTATCTTTTAATATTTCAAAAATGCAATCGATCAAATATTATCATTAAAACTAAATATTAGTAAAAGAAAATGTTCATTTAGGCGGCCCGTTAGGAATGCTGCTCTGATCGATACCAATTGACCGGCCAGCAGGATCGTCGTCGTTTTTTTTGCGTCTCATGTCAGATATGGTCATATGAAACTAGTTCATGTTTATCCAACTAGGATACCAATTCGAACAATTCAACTATCATTCGGCTACATCTTCTTTACTTACGCAATAGTGTCATATCACGTTCTCGTCTTATCAAGTACTCTCCATCCCGTGAAACATGTTGATACGGAGACCATGTTTGTATATTTATGGTCATGTGCCCAATTGAGTCATTGAAAACTAAATGTTAATTATAAAAGAAAATTTTCTTTTAAGTGGCCTCATGAATGTTGCTCTGAGCGATACCCGTTGACCGGCCAGCAGGACCGTCGTTATTCTTTTGCGTCTCATGTCAGTGAAATTAAAGTTCATATTTATCTAACTAGGATACCAATCCGAACAATTCAACTATCATTCTGGTACATCTCCTTTACTTATGCAATAGTATCATATCACGCTCTCATCTCATCAAGTACTCTCTATCCCGTGAAGCATGTTGATACGGAGACCATGTTTGTATATTTATGGTCATGTGCACAATTGAGTCATTGAAAACTAAATGTTAATTATAAAAGAAAATTTTCATTTAGGTTGCCCATCAAGAATGCTGCTCTGAGCGATACCCGTTGACCGGCTAGCAGGACCGTCGTTGTTCTTTCGCGTCACATGTTAGATATGTTCATGTGAAATTAGAGCTCATGTTTATCTAACTAGTATACCAATTCGAACAATTCAACTATCATTCAGCTACATCTCCTTTACTTATGCAATAATGTCATATCACGCTCTCATCTCATCAAGTACTGAGACTATGTTTGTATATTTATGGTCATATGAATAGCCTCTTAATATTTATAACATAGTCAATTATATATTCCTTAATTTACGTGCTAGATCAAACATGATACTCTTTTAAGGAAATGAATACATGTCATACGCTATAATCCATATACAAATTCATATTGACTCTACTTATTACTTTGTTAATTTTGTATTACAAAAAATCTAAAGCGAACTTGAAAATTTTATACATGAATCATATGTTATTGGATATTGTGTTTTGTTAGCATTTACTTATAATGTATGTCAGATATATATATATATATATATATATTAGTGTTTAAAGTTTTAATAATAAATATGATTATAAACTTATATTATTTTCTTACTGAGAATAATTATAATGTATTTACTTAATATATATGTAAATGTTTTTACACACACACACATAAATATATTATATATATACACACATAAATAACACCAAGGATTTCACCAAGGACATGAATTCCTCACTATTTATTCCTAGGTCATTTCCTAGGCAATTACGGCGGGAATCTTCCTACCAAATTATTTTAAGGTTTTCAATAATTGCCAAGGAATATAATCCTTGGTAATTTTGGAGGGAAGTTTGGCGATCAAAAAAATCCAATTCACCAAATTTGCCTAAGAAAAATATTCCTTGGTAATTTCAAAGGAATTATTTCCTTAACAATTTCCTTGCTAAATTTGGAGTGAAAGTTTCCCCCCATATTTTTAGAGGTCAATATAGGTTGCCAAGGAAATTAAAAAGGAAATTTACTTGGGCAGTATTTTCCTTGGTAAATTCCTTGTAAATTTCTCAAGGAATATCTTTCCTTACTAAATTCATCAGAAAATGGCATGAAAATTAATTTCCTTGTAAATTTACTTAGGAATTAATTTTTTCCAAGATAAATCCGTCAGAGTTCGCCAAGGAAACTAATTTCCTTAGTAATATCCTTGAAAATTTTAGGAAATATAATTCCTAGGTAAATTCCTTGGGAATTGCCTTGGATTTATCGCGTGTGTGATTATTTTAGTTATTCTGTAATAACTATTATTATCCGTTTTATTGGGTATGTAATTGAATCTGGTTACTCCGTTTCTATGGGACTATTCCGGGTGTTAGTGTGGTACAAACACACAACACACCCTACTGTTAAAACAGCATATATCACACTGCAAACTATCAAAGAAACAAAGAGATGCTTTTTCATTGATAAGAGTTTATATACATAGAGGTCCAAGTTTCACCATTTACAGGATAAACACCAAGTAGCAGATAGGGCGCGCACACACGCACACGCACACACGCACCCGCACCCACACCCATCAAAAGGTTCTAAATTCTAATGTTTAGGCTGTTGGATAAGATGAATCCATAGCAATTCCACATAACCCTTGTTTGGCAGCGACATCTCGTTGCATCATTATGTATCCGCTGTCACCCCAGGTAGTGCCCCATGAGTTCTTGACTAGCCAATATTTAGTGCCATCATCAGTCGTTCCGTACCCAACTGCAGTAACACCGTGGTCAAGATCAGTTCCACAATCTCCTGTAAAAACCCCACTAGAGTAGAATTGGAAGGCAAATCCGCTTGCATCTATAGAAACAGATATTGGTTGATTTGCCACGGCCTTCAACAGTGCCGCCTCGCTGTTGGCAGGAACCTTCTCGTAGCCAGTGATCTTGGCTGCATGTCCAGCTTCCTTATTGGTGTTGCACGTTCCATCAGCTGCCGAGTAAGGGTAAGCAGCCTCGGAATTTATGCCTTTGTTGTGTACAATAAATTCAAAGCCATTCTCCATCTCCCCTCCTTCACACCCTTGGTCTACACCACCCTTGTCACAGTCCACTAGTTCTTGCTCAGAGAGCGAAATCAGTTTTCCGGTTGTAAGTTGAGTAATACCTTCGGTGGCAGCTATGGTTGAAAATGCCCAACAGCTTCCTATAAACAGAAGGACAATAATGAGCAAATTAAGAACTTACAGGCAACCACCAAAAATGAAGAACAAAAATCGAGAAACTGAAAAACATAGAATCGATATTGGTATGGGGCTGCTTTACCACATTGACCTTGATCCTTGACTGGGGTAACGGCCCCCTTCTTCCTCCAGTCGATGGTAGGTGGTACTGCTGTCACGTTTTCGTATCTAAAAGGTGTGGTTTTTAGTGATTTCAAAGAGGATGATGGCATCTTGTATCCATTATGAGCAGCCTGGAACTCCTCATTTGTTTGGTCTGCAAAAGCATTGACAGCCAACTTATACGACCCCTTAAAAGATTCTATCAACTCCACATTGGCCTTGAATATCTTGGAACGCATTTCCTTCTCTGCGTTGTCCTTGTACACACGTCCAAAACGAACCATCCATTGTTCATGCCTGTCTGACATTGATGTTTCTTGCAGTGTACGAGGTGTGGCTTGAAAAGCCCACACCCCAAAGATGAGCAAAACAGCGAGAAATTGTTTTCTATCAAGCAATGGAGCCATTACGAGGGACAGGGTGGGTATGTCTATGGTTGTTTTAGTTACTGAATCTGGAAGTAGTACACTTCGATCCTCGAGATAGAAAGGTATATATAGGCTGTCGTACGTACTACCCGTTTGTTAGACCTCACAGACAATGTAACATTTGCCGTGATGGGAAGGACCCAACTCCCATTATTGCAGGGCAAGCTGTAAGGACTTGGACAGCCATAGTGCCGTAGCAACTGCGCCCCCTCTTTGAACGTAGAATTCTTTTTATGTCCTTCCAGAGTTTAAACCATATAATATATCCATGACATGGACATCCAGGGTTTTGTATTTTAAACCTTCTTAAACAAAGAGAATCAAATAGTTTGTACTGTCCATCTCCAAATGAGTTTTAACCGTTGGGAAAGGCAAAAACATAAGGAAATTTATGACATTTCCGAAGTTCCTCTCATTGATTAGAGTAATATAGTTGAAGTTAAAATTCCTTACGAACTTGGCATTGTCTTCAAAAATCTTAAATTGTGCTTCTTTCTCTTCTTTGTTCACATAGACACGTCCATAGTGAGCCATCCACCGCTCGTGCTTTGCTGCCATTTTAACTTTACTCGCACTTTGCGACGATGCAGCCACATTACCTGAAGTTGCTGCAACAATAACAAGAAGGACCAAACCGACATATTTTTCCAAAACTGAAGTCATTTTCTATAAGAGTTAAAAAGAAAATTAAAATTATGGTTATTTTTTTGCTAATTAATGTAATGGCCACTCATTCAAGATAGTAAACATTTAACACAACATCCACACATACAATATATAGGTAGGTGTATACATGAAAATGAAAAAGTCAAGAAAAATAATGATTAGTAGAGAAATAGTATTAATTTAATTTTTTATACCTCAAGAAATAAGCATAAACAAGGAAAAGATAATGATAAAGAAGGTGACGGCAAAAACATATTATATAGTGTTTTGAAGATTTTGTTAGTAGTAATCTTTGTTTTGAAATTTCAAACTAGCAAAAAATTAATCTTATGACTAACTAATAAAGATCAATTAAAATAACATAACATAACCATAACTTAAGATCGACGTAATAACAAGAAGCTCATCTTTACTCAAATAACTCAAAATTTTGTAATTTAAAAAGATACTAGTATATGTGCCCGTACCATAGGTACGATATCGGTATAAGATCAGTTCAATGAATGGTCAGAATAAACAAAACTCATAACTGACGGGGTAATTCAAACAAAACCTACAACCGAAGGTTTTATATGTAATTGTAGAGGGGTAATTCAAACATAACTTATAACTGAGGGGTTCATTTGTAACTCACATAGTTACGAATCAATCTGAACCGTCAGTTGTGTTTATCACAATTCCATCAAGGCCATCAGTTAAACCCTGAGCTCTTTTGTAATATAGATTATTTGAAAAATTCCAACAATTGACCCATTAGTTACTGTTGAATCTTGACTTAAATTAAATTTGCTTAAAAACATTTTACTTTTTGTTAGCCAAGAACTTATAAGTTGCCATATTATTTTGGTCAGCTTGTTGCATTATTTTCGTCAGTTACTCTTATCAGCTGACCACAGTTTTAGAGTGTCAACTTCTTTACCTCATTTAATTGAACATTAGAGTGTCTGCTTCTTTACCTCATTTAATTGAACATTCCCTTGTACTGACACTTTCTCATTTTGTGTTTTGATAGATACTCTGAATATTATCTATCTAACAGGATCTATGTGATCTTGTGAGAAGATACGTTTGGATAGCTCAACACATTTTCAAATTCAAATGTGTTTCTAACGGATTACTCTTCAAGAACATCTATAAATTCCCTCAGGAATCATTTGAAGAACTACCGAAGTCTGAAGCATTTTACTCCTAACTGAAATTCTATCTGCCTTAGTCTTCTTGAAAAACTTTAGCTAGATACTCTTTTTTGAATATTTCCTTCTAGTTATTGTTTAGACAAACATTGAGTGATTCATTTTATACTCTTTAGAAATCAGTCAGTGATATGATTCGGACCAGGAAGTAAGATTGGAGAAACTGTGGACCTTGTGGACGCAAGGGTCCATAGACCTTGCGACCGCAAGGTATCCAGAAAGTTGCCGTTTTTCGTTTTTAATTGTTTTATTGTTAGGATATTATTAAGAGATTTAGGTTCTTTTTATTTAAGAGTTTCCTTTTAATTAGAGTTTCCTTTTAATTAGTTTTCTTGTCCTACAAGAATTAGGATTTATTTTGTAAGCCTATAAAAAGGCATTCTTAAACATTGTTTTAGGGTAGAGAATTTTGATTAATAAAAAGTGAGTTGATTTTCTGGTTAGAAAATTGTCTTGTTTCTTTGAGTGTCCTGGATTGGAAGCTCGGATTATAAACATCGTGGATTCGTTGTTTATAGTTGAAATTTGACTTATCAGTTGGAGAGTCATCCCAATTGTGGCGTCATTCACAATTCCAAGGTTCGCGTCATCTCGAAGGCGTTGGGTCGCGGAGTCATTCATCCTAATACCTTCCTAGGAGATCTTGGGGTCCGTTCCGTTATCATTTGGTATCAGAGCAATCCTAGTTACGGTAATTCTATTCTATCTTAAATTTTGCGTATTCATCGTTCTAGTTGTTAAACCCTAATTTTTCCTAGGGTTTATTATTCATCAAAAAAAAAATTTACTGTTCACCGCCGAAAATTACTGTTCAGTGAGTTAATGTTCACGCCGGAAACACTGTTCACGTCGGAAAACACTGTTCACGTCCATGTTCATCGTATTCTTGTTCATCGTCACGGCTCACACAAAAAAATTATTTATTTATTTTTTTAAGTTAATTCATCTAGTTGTCTTGAACTTGGATCATCAATCCTTGTTTAATCGTGTTGTCTTTCAATTTTGAAATCCTAATTGTTCTAGGGTTTGTTATCTTGAGTGCATACACGTAAGGGAGAGTCACCAACAATTACCATGACCGATTTAAACTCCACTAAAGGGGTTCCTTTTGTTAATCCGACACAATATTATGATGCGATACTTGCCCGCATGGAAGAATTTAATGTGAAGTTTGCTCAAATAAATGAGAGATTTGATAGACTTGAGGAGGATAGGCGAAGGGAGGAACCTAGGGAACGTAGAGCTCAAAGAGGTAACCAATTAGAAGAAGAATTTAATGAGCTCGGTTTGGGAGAAAATCATGGAAGAGGAAGGCGAGAGATTCCAAGGAGAGAGGAAAATAATTGGGAAACCATTAAGTTAAAGATTCCTGTTTTTAAGGGGTCAAGTGATCCAGATGAGTATTTTGATTGGGAAAGAAAAATCGAGAAAGTATTTGATTGTTATACCTACACTGAATTGCGGAAAGTCAAATTAGCTGCCGCCGAGTTCGTGGACTATGCTAGTATCTGGTGGGATCAACTGATAGCTGATAGGAGAAGAATTGGGATGCCTGCGATTACTACATGGGAAGAGATGAAGCGTCTTGTGCGTCATCGGTTTGTTCCTAATCACTATTATAGGGGTGTTCTACATAAATTGCAGAAGTTGACACAGGGTTCGAAAAGTGTTGAAGACTATCACAAGGAGATGGAGATGTTGACTGCTAGGGCCAATTTGGGTGAAGATGCCGAAGTAACAATGACAAGATTTCTGGCAGGTTTGAATCATAATATTGCAGATGTTGTGGATTTACACCAATATGAGGACTTGGGTGAAATGGTACACATGGCAGTCAAGATAGAGCAACAGCAAAAGAGGAGGAGTAGCACTCGTCCAAATAGTTCGACTCTGGTGCAACAACAAGATAAGATCGCAAACAAGGTTGAGCCCGAAGCAAAAATGGCTACGATTCCACAAGAGCCCCAAGGGAAAGCTGAAAATCCCAGGTTGAAGTCTAAAGAAGTGCAATGTTTCAAGTGCAAAGGGTGGGGACACTTGGCGCGTGAGTGTGCCAATCAACGGGTTATGGTGGTACGTGGCAATGAGGTGGTAGAAGAAGAGGATGATGAACATGAAGTCATTGAAGCCGAGGGGGACTCTATAAATCTAGAGGCTTTGGTTTCTTGTCGCGTGTTGAATATGCAAGCTAAGGAGGAAGGATATGATCAACGCGATAACCTCTTTCACACACGGTGTCGCATCAATGACAAGGTTGGTAGTGTGATTATTGATGGAGGTAGTTGTACTAACGTCGCTAGCACTTTCATGGTGGAAAAGTTAGGTTTGACAACATCAAAGCATCCTCAACCTTACAAGCTTCAATGGTTGAATGATAGTGGGGAAGTGAAGGTGGAGCAACAAGTGCTTGTGACATTTCGTATAGGAGTCTACGAGGACGAAGTTTTATGTGATGTGGTTCCTATGAATGCAAGCCATTTATTACTTGGAAGGCCATGGCAATATGATCGTCAAGTGAAGCATAATGGATTCACTAACAAATATTCCTTCGTGTTCAATCAAAAGCCAATCACACTCATACCACTAACGCCAAGCCAAGTGCAAGAAGACCAAAGGAGGATGCTAGTTGAGAGTAAGGGTAAGAAAGTTTTGTTGGGTGTTCAGGATCACGAGATATTTGATCCAGGGAAAAAGGGGTGGAAGAATGGACAACGGTACGGGTCTCAAGTTCGAATCAAAGGACATTTTAATGATCGGCCAAGAGCGGATTTGAGGGCAAATCCTTTTCAAGAGGGAGAGTATGATATGATTCGGACCAGGAAGTAAGATTGGAGAAATCGTGGACCTTGCGGACTAGGTCCATAGACCTTGCGACCGCAAGGTATCCAGAAAGTTGCCGTTTTTCGTTTTTAATTGTTTTATTGTTAGGATATTATTAAGAGATTTAGTTTCTTTTTATTTAAGAGTTTCCTTTTAATTAGAGTTTCCTTTTAATTAGTTTTCTTGTCCTACAAGAATTAGGATTTATTTTGTAAGCCTATAAAAAGGCATTCTTAAACATTGTTTTAGGGTAGAGAATTTTGATTAATAAAAAGTGAGTTGATTTTCTGGTTAGAAAATTGTCTTGTTTCTTTGAGTGTCCTGGATTGGAAGCTCGGATTATAAACATCGTGGATTCGTTGTTTATAGTTGAAATTTGACTTATCAGTTGGAGAGTCATCCCAATTGTGGCGTCATTCACAATTCCAAGGTTCGCGTCATCTCGAAAGCGTTGGGTCGCGGAGTCATTCATCCTAATACCTTCCTAGGAGATCTTGGGGTCCGTTCCGTTATCAGTCAGTTTGTCTCACGAGTTTGATTGTTTTTCAATCATTCTCCATAAACACTAGTCTTTTGTTGTACATTGATCTATTAGAGATCAATTATATTTTTAATAAAATTAGTGCACTTCAAAAATCCAAGTTTGACCAACTTGGTAGTGGACGTAGCAGTTTTACTGTGAACCACTTCAATTCTCTTGTCAGTTATTTCATCAGCTCTTACAAACTGATCTAACACTTAAGAAGTCTTAATCTACTTAAATGTCAGCCAGTTACTTACATTAATTGTTTAATTATTTGTTTTGATAAATTGTTCTTCAGTTCATTCTTTATATTCAGTGATCTATCTTTCAAACATAAATTTTCTAACACTATTGTGTCAGCCAGTTGACCAATCTTCTTCAGCTTCATTCTCTTTATTTCATCAGCCAGCTGACCATATCAGTTGACTGACAAAATTCCATTTTCCGCTGCAAATTTTTAAAGTTTTTAAAGTCAACCCTCAAAGTTTTTAAAAGGCTATTCACCCGCCTCTCGCCTTGTTAGTTGCCAACTGGACTTACAGTTACCTATACCTTTATTAAGTTATTGGATTAACAAAATTGAAAAAAAAATAACATTAGTGGCATAAGAGCAACTCCATTGTTAAATATTCTTATACATCTTCTTAACTGAGTCTCACTGTCACCTCATTAACTTTACACTTCAATCTTATTTTTATACTTATCAAACAAATAAATGTATTTAACTTTATTTAATATATTTCAAATTTAAGTATTTTTTATAAATAAATTAATTTATAAACAATATTTATAGGGAAGAAGGGAAAAAAAGAAAAAAACTTTATTAATTTATATAAAAAATGCACCAATTATTTGCTTTTAGTTAAAAATAAAATATTGCAAAACCCCCAAAAGTAGGAAGCAATGGCGAAATTAAAAAAAATCAGCAAATTAGTCCCAAAAAAAAAAATCACTGGGACCCACCGCTGCTCCGCCTCTCACGCTCCGTCCCGAGAGTGTGGTGCATGCACCCCATTTAAGGAAGTTGTGCACCTCACACTGCTCCCTCTCCCCATTCTTCTTCCCTCATTCTTTTCTTCCAATTTAGGAAGCTCTCGTCCTCTCTCCCCTATGTGGCAATTTAAGAAGAGTCCTCCCATTGTTGATTTTTTTCTTCTCAAATAAGAAGACACCTAAAAAGCAACAATGGTGTTGCTCTAATCACCCTTCCCAATAGTGTCTATCCACAAAAAAATTGAAAGGAAAGAATTTTAGGTCGGTGGATGTCATTTAGAAAGGAAAGAAAAAGGAGAAAAACCCTAAAGGATCCATTCTATTTTTATATATGTAACTTAATTTTTAATTTGATCACCATATTATTTTGAAAAGTCTAATAAGCTTACTTTACTACCATTTTTTACAGTTTGGTAATTATAATTTATAAAAAAATGTCAATATGATGCATGAAGTGTATGTTGTTAATAGATATCATTGAAAAGACTAAAATGTCCTCTCTTAAAGACATAAAAATACTAAAATATCCATAACCACCAACATTGGTTTCCATATGCATAAATAATAAATTACTGCAAAATCAACAACCTTGGCATAAACATTATTAATGGGTCCAGCAACTTCAACCCAGACACGGGTCCTCTCTCCATCTCCAATGACTCTCTCTCTCTCTCTCACAAAACTCTCCACAGCAGCATGTCGGCCTTCATCTCTCGTGACTCTGGCAAAGCAAGCCTTAGTTCCGAGCTTCGATCAAACTTCTGTCACAAAACTTCCAACTCCAACTCTCTTTCCACTGTGTCGAACAACACGCTTCCTTGGGAGCAATCCGAGTGACCCATGCCTTGGGTGCTCAAACTTCCTATGGGACATCCTCATGTTTCTCTCTAAAATAAAACTACACAAATCTAAATTCCTAATATTCAAAGGAAAAGGTTAAACTGATTAATAACTTAAAAAATTCAACTGCTAAATTACATCGCCGACACTCACATACACTATTCAAAAACAAAATCATCCACAACCTAGGGCTCGAATAAATTGAATAAGAGAATGTTTTTGGATACTTAATTATATTTTTTTAGATGAGTTACAAAATTTTATAGCGAATAAAATGTTTTATTTCTTTAATTTTCGGGAAGTCGTCATTTTTTGTGTGTGTAATGTACATTAATCCGACACCTACAAAATCTCAAGCATATACTAATTTATTTTTATCATGTTTGCTTCATATATTTATCATGTCTATACTGATATCGTGTCATATGTACGGACACGAAATCTAGTTTAATTTTAAATTAAGTCATATTTAACAAAAAAAACAAAAACAAAAATAATAATTTTTTCTCATTTTACAGAAAGTGAATACGTTGCAGCCATTTTACTTGACAACAATTTTTGTTTTAGTATTTACTAATTAATAAATAGACAAATGGATAGATAAATAAATAGATAGAGCATCTCCAATGCTAATGTGGATATGAAAGAATAGCCCTTACGGGCTTAACTCAGTTGGTTAAGAGCTAGTAGATTTGGAACTGGACCAAGGATCGAGTCCGCAACCGATTTGGAAGAGAGATCAATGGCCAGGTTGATTGATTGGAGAGGATGATTGAATGTAAATGAAAAGAGAAAAAATGATACATATGATTGAAGGTGTGAATTATCCACTGACAGGATTAAATCCACAGTTGCATTAATACTTATAGTTAGATAGATATATAGGTAAAAGATTAAGACCATCTTCAAGGGTGGCTTTAAAACTTCGAATTTAGAGGTTTTTACTTATAGTTTGATAGATAAATAGGTAAAAGATTAAGGCCATCTCCAAGGGTAGCTTTAAAACTTCAAATTTAAAGGTTTTCTACACTGTTGCAAGCTCCAACAGCTACTTCAAAACTATGTCAAATTTGAAGTTTGTGCTTTGGCATTTCAATTCCAGCGCACACTGAAAACACTTCATCTTCCCTCTCCTAATTTTTTTAAAGTAATTATTACGTGTTTTATGCTTTCATTATTATGTTTAATTGTTTAGTTTAAATACCACTTTGAGATGTTTTGGTTTAAATAATACAAAAAATTAATTCAATTATTTTTATTTTTATTTTTATTGTTAGTTATTAGTTATATATAATATTAAAATGATTTATTATTCATAATATTTAATTTAATTTAATATTAAATCAATAAATAATATATTTGTTTTGCTAAAATACATTAATGCAAATCAAATAAAATAAAACATATACTAAGAATATTCCTTTTAGAGTAAATTTTAAAGTAGAACTGTTGGAGATGGCGTAAACCGGATAGGAAGCACCCATGCCAATGCCACACATCCCTTCAGGGGTACCCGAGTCTCTTTGCATCCTCCCGAATCCACCCTCACCCCAATTTTCTCCCCATGAATTCTTGAATAGCCAATACTTCATTCCCTTCTCACTGACCCCATAACCTACTATAGTAACAGCATGCATTCTTACTATTCCACAGTCCCCACTTATGATTCCGGTTTTGTAGAGATGTAGCAAACTAGGATCAATAGCTACTGAAACTGGTTGATGAACCACAACCTGTAGTAGTGCCATCTCATCGGCAAAAGGTGTGGTTTCATACCTGCTGATCCTGGCCATGACAGGGGAACCCTTGGTATTGCTGCAAGCTTGTTCCTGTCCCTTGTAGGGGTAAATTGTGTCGGAGGTTAATCCGTTGCTTTTCACATATTCATAGGCATGTTCCAAGGATGATCCTTGGCATCCGTATGGTTCACCATCACAATCCACAATTTGTTGCTCAGAAAGTGAAACTAACTTACCCGTTGTGATCTGAGTAATTCCTTCCACAGCTGCTACTGTTGCAAACGCCCAGCAAGCGCCTGTGTAGATATGTGAAATCAAATTACGTTGGAATCCTAATGAATTGAACACAAAAACTAACGAATCATACTTTCAATGTTTGGTTATCATGAAAATTGAAATAGAGAGAAAAAGAGGGAACATTTCCCCTCTTCACGTTTTCCTTACCACACCCACCCTGGCTCTTGACATGGTTAACAGCTCCCTTCACTCTCCAATCCAAGGAAGGGGGTACATCTGTCAAACTTACATTCTCGTACTTGAACGACCTTGTCGCTAACCTAGGATGCAATGTCTTCACGTATCCACCATAAGTAGCTAGGAATTCTTCCTTGGTCAGATCAGCAAATTCATTGATTCCAAGCTTGTATGTTTGATTGCAAACTTGATTGAATTTCTTAATGAACTTCATGTTGCTGTTGAATATCTTTGATCTTTTCCCTTTCTCTTCTTTGCTTTCATACTTCCGTCCATAGCGAGCCATCCACTGCTCATGCTGATCTGACATTGTAAGGGTATGAGACATAACCCAATAAGCTGAAGGTAACAAAATGATTAGAAGACTGAAGATTGAATACTTTTCCAGCGTTAGAGCCATTTTCTATGGGTCTAAAATCTTTTTTTTTTTGGTAAAATCTGTGAAACGCAGTCTTATATTAGTGGGCTTTGTCTACTTCGATGAATGTTAATAATTTACGTGTGTTTATGTTAATTTACACGAAATTTTTCATCGATTTGGGCCTAATTTTTAATGGAATCTTCTCTTTTAATGTTATTTTTGGCATGTCTAATGACTAAATGATTCTCTTAAGTACCCTTTAGTTTTTTCTGAAGCATATTCTTAATTTTAAGCTGGTTTAATGCAGAAAGAAGCATGCATGTTGTGCACATTTTATACAAAATGCTACAAGTTGCTTCAAAACCATAATCATGTGTATATATTCTGTACTGATTACAGCAGTAATGGAGAATCCCAAAGATCTTGGTGCAGATAGTCGGATGGAAATGGTCATGGAAATCTTTTTATAATTAGGTTCTTAATCATAATATATATAGACAGGGTGACTAACATGAGAATTTTTGTAAAGTATAGTTACCAAACTGTGAAAAATGGTAGTAAAGTGAGATTAACGGATTTTTAGTAATAGTAAAGTGACAAAATTAAGAATTAAACATATATATATATACACACACACACAATAAGATTCATACTACTTAATACTCATGCGATACACGGTTTTAGTAGTTTTTTTACAAAAAAACTGTTTATAATAAGATGATTTTTTTAAGTTTGTAATAGGTCATTAATTTTTTTAATTAGAATACTTTGAAAAAAAACTAAATTAAGGTAAATATTAAAATTGATCATATGAATGTGTAATTGAAAGATTTACGCAATATTTTATTACAATTTTTTTAAGAATGAAGTAATTAATAATATATATATAATAGAATCGATTCTTCCTCCAGTCCATGGTAGGTTGCACTGCTGCCACGTTTTTGTATCTAAAAGGTGGGGGGGAGGGGAAGAATTATGTAGTGCAGTTCTTCTGTAGTAAGAATTGTCAATAAAATTGCATTTTCTTCAATATTGACTACTGACTGCAGCCGATAGGAAATTCAGAGTACTTGTATGGATATGGACACTTCAAGCAACGACCTGGTTTGGTCGATTGTACTTGCTCACGTGTACAGTTTACCTGGGTACTAAAAGATGAATCTATGTACACAACATTTGCCTTGAATAATCGGTTTTAACAGCTTCTTGCTCTGCTGAATCTTTAAAAATTTCGCCACGGCATGTGAGATTGATTGAAATTCCCAGGCACTTGTATGAACAAAACAATAAATAAATATGACTTGCTCTACGAGACCCGTGAGCCATTTCAAGCTCGAATTGTCAGTACACCAGGCCAGCTATTTAATTGCTAATTTGATTGATAGAGTCTATTACTTATTCTACGAAAGGGAAAAAGTGAGGCCGAAACCTCACTACTTTGAAAGATGGAAGAATGCTAAAAAATTATGTATTTACAGCCTACAGCTACCACATGATAGGATATGAAGGATTCATGAAAATGCCACACATCCCTTCTCTGGTACCATAATCTCATTGCATCCTAAGATATCCATTTTCACCCCACCCTTGTCCCCGTGAATTTTTCAATAACCAGTACTTGATTCCATCCTCCCTCGTTCCATTCCCTGAAACAACAACACCATGGTTTAACGTTGTTCCACAGTACCCGGTTACTACTCCACATTGGTAGAGAATTATATCATCCTTGTATCGATCGATAGCTACTAAAACTGGTTGATTGGACACAGCCTAAAAGAAGTGCCCCCTCATCGCCATAAGGAATTTTCCCATACATGGCGATCTGAGCTGCAGGGTAAGCCATAGGAATCCTGCAAGCTTCCTGATAATCCCTGTAGAATATTCTTCTTCGGAGAGCAAGCCTCCGAGGACCCATCTTACTTAAAACTAGTACTCTTGCCCGTGCCGATGGCACGGCGCCAATTTGAAAATTTATCAATAAAACGTAAAATATTAACTGTAAAACCGTAAAATCTCAATAAAAGAGTAAATGTAAAATAATAATGTAGTCATTCGCACATGTAAGAGTTGAGGGAAATAAGGACCGTTGGATCACCGTAAAACAGTAAACACTGAGCTGTATTGTATTATTGATATCTACAAAACTGTCTTATCTAAATTTTTGTCTTATTTAAAATGCATTTTCTGCCTCAGGAAAATTATGGCTTCTGCTTCATTTGGGTACTCTCTACCTCTTTTCATTATTCTGATTCTCACTCTGCAAATCTTCAATTTCATAGGAATGGGACATTGAGAAAAGTTTAGGAGTCCAACTAAAAGCGAATAACTGAAGCCCAACTAAAAGTAAAAAGGGTGATTTGTTCATCTCGATTCACAGTTCTAAATTCCATAGGAATGGGACATTGAGAAAAGTTTAGGAGTCCAACTAAAACCGAATAACTGAAGCCCAACTAAAAGTAAAAAGGGAAGGTCTGTCCAGTGCTGTTAGGGTGATTTGTTCATCTCGATTCACAGTTCTAAATATTGGCTAGGGTCCGCAGCTCCAGCTTAGGTAGGGAAATTCGCCAAGCACCGGAGACATCCAATCACTTTAATGCCCCACTTGGTTACAAGCCCCCGTTACTGAGCTCGGCGACTAACACAAATCAAGCAGGCGTTTATTAACTGAGTGATTATCATCTATTGTTCCGGTGTGGGATAAATACATGAAATTCATAACTAGCGACCCGACGAATCCGCCTCAACAGAAAACACTGATTCCAGCAAATTCAAAACCCAAATGCAGGTTTTACGCATGATTAATTATCTTCACAGATAAACTAAGCAATTGAGGATAGACTAATCTTTCAAATCAGACCCTAATCTTTTAAACCCAGATCTAAGAGATAGAGACCAAAAAATGAGAACTGAAATGGAAATACAAATTCGCAGTAGAAAATTACTAACCTGCATAACTGCAATCTGAAATGCACGATATGAGTTATGGCACACGAGAAGAGAGAGGTATGGTGGTGAGAGGCAGAAATGTGTTGGTGGTTGAGACTTGAGAGGCAGGGTGGTATGAACTATGATTCAATTCAACAACATTACAAGAAAAGCCCAACCATTTTTCTACAATAAATTTTTGTCAGGCCCTAAGAAGTCAGAAGTACTCTTTTTGGGCACAAAAGAGAAGAGGGAATGTACGTATCTTAAAGGGTGATCGCCAGGTCGTGTCTATCTATTTTCTACTTTTTCAACCTTATTATATACGGAGTATTTGTTTTTAATTGCTAAAATTTTTTTTTTAGCAAAACGTGTTTACCTTTAATAAAACTAGTTTTTTTAACTCGTACGTTAAATATACGTCAATTAAATCGTACATTAATAAAATAAAAAATAAAAAATCTTAAAGGATAAAATAAGAATAATCGATTTATTAACAATTACACATAAGTATATTACTAATCATTATAGATTCTAAAAAAATTCATTATACACAACATTTGTTATCTTATTAGTTGGTTTTTCATTTTCATCATATATCAATATCTAGTTTCTTCAAAAAGAGACCTACGGCTACATGTAATTATTGACTTTGACACTTACTAATTATTATTATATATGATACGAGGAATGATAATTGTCTTCTTTGGAACATGAAAGACAATCTTACATCGGATATAGTTAAAGACAATTTTAGGATAAAAACATTTTCTCCAACATTGCTTCCTTTCAAAAATTTTGTTTCAATAATATGATCCCCAAGATTTATGATGCTTAATCTTGTTCCATTGCATAACTCTGCAGCATGGTCAATGTTTCTCAATAGCATTACTGGAACACCAATTTTAAGTGTCAATTCATGACTTGAAAACCATGAACACTTTATACTATTCAAAAACTCTGAATGTCTTCGAACAAACTTGAATTTTTTTCACCCTACCTGTTGGTATATATTTGCTGGTCCCTTGCGTCCTTGGAGAGAGCATTGGGAATAACACAGTAGAGTATCCAATAGCAGCCTCTCATATAGTCTCTTTATCTTCTTAGTCGTTTCTGTCCCCCTTAGATTTAGGTTGGATTCACCCCCTCCATCTTTATCCCTTTGTGAGATATTGAGCTTAAGAGTTACCTAATCTAGTGAGTGTTAGCTGTGAGGGACCGAATCTGTTCTCGCAATTTCTTTGTGAGCGAGCCGTGAGTTGAGTGATCTGAGAGAGCTTGGTTTTTGGGTTACGGTTGCTGGGCTAGGTGAGCTGTCTGGACCAGTCTTCTTCTCCGGCTGTCCCCTCCGTTCAGTTGTCAAATAGTTGCCAGAGATTGGTCAAGCTGGTTACTGAGCCGACGAGAGCCTAGCCGATGTCTTCGGCTGATTACGGTGAGTCGTGTCTTGGTACATGACGACTTCGTGCTCGCGTTCGTTGCTTCTTATTATTTCTATTGCCATTTTCTGTTATACTAATATAGACACCCCAATTTCGTACCCCTAATATGTGATTCTGGCATGTCATATCAAGAACTGTTTAAACTTAACAAATGTCAAGTTACAGGAGTTAAAAATGCAAAAGGCAAAGCCGGATACGCGAAACAGTAAAATGCGAGGGATAAAAGTGCAAATTTCGAAAGGTGAATAGTGCCTTGGTGCTGCTATAAGGGGGCCTTGGCGCGGCGCCAAGAAGACCTTATGGTCGCGCCCAAGGTGCTACAGGGACCCTCCTAGTTAACGCATTGTGCAACTTCCGAAGCGCGGTGTACAAGGAATTTGAGCATACAGAGAGGATTTTGAATCCCCGATGAGTCCCCTTCACAGGCTATAAATACAGAGCTTGAGGCTCACTTTCAGAAGCTCGGAAGAAACGAAGAGAAACACCGATAAAATTTCTTTGCGTCGCCCTAACGCTGAGAAAAATAGAGAGTGAAGTGAGATAGGGAGTGGTCCTTCTATAAAGCCTCGAAACCCTACCAAAACTCCGCCAAACCAAAAACCAACCGGTTAAAGTGATCCCTAGCCCTTTAGTTAGGTATCCACCTGTGGGTTCCCGGGATGCGTGCGCCCGCGCCCCGCGCGCCCTTGGATAGGGGTGCGCGTACGTGCGGATGCGGTGACATCCACTGCTCTCGTTCCACCCTCCTTTTTCTAGGGGAGGACGAAATCAAAAGTGCGAGAGGAGTGCTGCCAGAATAGCGCGTTGGAATGCGCCTTGGTTGCCTTTAGTGGATTTTGATCCAATATGGGAGCTTTGGGTTTTCTATGTCAAGTTATCCCTTTTTTAGGGGATACCAGGATATAGGAATGCATCACCCTTCCATTCTCATTCTCCCTTTTTTAGGGGAGAGCGGAAAAGTGCAAGGAAGGAATGTTGCGACGCCCCCACTATGGATTTTATGAAAATAGTCTTATGGCCTATTTCGGGTCACTATGGGTGCTTTGGGTTTTCTACGTCAAGTTATCCCTTGTTTAGGGGATACCAGGACATAGGAATACATCACCTTTCCATTCCCATTTTCCCTTTTTTAGGGGAAAACGGAAAAGTGCAAGGAAAAATGTTGCGAGGCCCCACTGGATCCAAAATGTTTTAGAGTCGCCATCTTTATTTTAAGGAATAAATAAAGCAAAACCAAAAGAGCTATGATATTATGAGCTAGAGCTTGTGATATTATTACAAGCTTGAGTGTTAGTGCTGTTAGATCAAATCTACTAAAATTTTTACACCGTTAGATCAA
Source organism: Codonopsis lanceolata (assembly GCA_013146195.2). NCBI lineage: Eukaryota > Viridiplantae > Streptophyta > Magnoliopsida > Asterales > Campanulaceae > Codonopsis > Codonopsis lanceolata. The sequence goes on from CM028379.1 coordinate 164,147,459, forward strand.
ATAGGGTATTTTCTAAATAAGGATGTAGATATTCCAAATCACCATCAACTTAATTATCCAACGACTCTAACACTAAAGCTTATATTAATATCACAAGCTCTAGCTCGTAATATCATTTGTCAAACCAAAAAGAAAACCAGAGATAATATAAAGCGGGTCCGGAGGCTAAGTTACGAGTTGGGAAGGTGCTAGGCACCCAACTCGCCCTTTCGGTCTCAAAACAGTTTTTGGCTAAAGTATGCTTTTTGTTATATTTATTTAACAGATAAATAAAGCATTAACTGCCTACAAATACATCCATTTGTCTACATTATTTACAGACTTGCAACTGCCTCTTTACAAATAATTACAAATATACTTGAAAATATTTGGTCATAATAATGGCTCTTTTTAGTACTATTTCCTAACTAAATTCGGGCAGCACAACTACTTGTATATCTACATTGGGCCGGATTGGAAATAATACTTTTACAAATAAAAACTTTAAAATAAAACTTACTGACGGCCTAGGGTGTGCTCGCTCTGTCCTTCAGGGAGAGGGAGTCTTTTGTTGTGTTGTTGTTGTTGTGTGTTGTGTGTTGTGTGTTGTGTGGATTCGGGCAGAGTGATTGCTTCTGAAAGTTACTTTCGGCCTTGGGATTTGGGCAGAGTAACTATTTATTATGGTTGTTGTGTTTGCTTAAGGTAGGCTGAAATCGGGCAGAATAACGGCTTGTTTCTGGCTGATTTGGCATTTTAAATCGGGCAGAGCAACTGCTCTTTCCACGATTTTTGGACCGGGGAAATAGGGTGGATACCTAGCTGGGGGGCTAAGGCTCACTTCTACCGGTTGGTTTTGTGTTTAGAGGAGGTTTGGCAGGGTTTCGAGGCTTTTTGAGGTGATCGCTCACTATCTCACTTCGCTCTCTATTTCTCCAGCGTAACGAGAACGCGGAGAATTTTTATCGATGAAAAATGGTGTCCTGAAGGCGGACCCCAAGGCCTCTATCTATAGGTTGGATTGAGGACACTGAGGGAATTTAATTTTCTTCTGTGCGCATCGATCAGTTGTACCAGCCGCAGACAAGTTTGAGCTTTACGGCCACTGTAGCAGAACCTGGGAGCCGGGAAGGCTGTTTTTGGCGCTAGGAAAGCCAATCTTGGCGCCATGCCAAGATTGCATATGGGTGGCGCCAACTTTTCATTAGTTTCCATTTTTTTGCACTTTGAACCCTGCATTTCATTCTTTTGCGCATCCTGCTTTGTCCTTTTGCACTTTTGACCCTGTAACTTGACATTTGTTAATGTTTTAACAGGTCTTGATATTTTATGTCATGTCACATACCGAGTGGGTTTGGGGTGTCTACAGAGCCCCTCAATGATGGAGTCTACGGGTAACCCGCCTAAAGAAAATACTTGAGTAACATTTTTAATTCTTATAATCAATAAATTGACGAACATCGTTGATAAGAATAGACTCTCCAATTTCGTTCAATTATAAAACGAGGGAGAAAGATGCAACAGGTAACAGTTATAATGCAGCAATTTATAATGTGAGACAAACCTCCATATCCTAGACATCTTTAGTCAGTTATAGCAGGTTATCGCAGTTTTTAAGCAGACATGCAAATTGAGTGCTCTGATGGTCGGACCCACTAATGTAGGTTGCCTACGTATCCCTTAATAAAAGGAATCAGACCAAACGTAGTTCGGCCTCAAGCAAGACGAACAACCAACGAGGATGTTGTGCTCTTTGGGTCAAAGACCCACCCGAGAGCACAAACGAAAAAAAGATTTTCATGTTTTTCGAAAAGCCGTATTCTTCCGGTCCGAAACCGTTGTCAAATACGGTATGAAGATTTTTGTGTTTTTCGAAAACCATACTTCAACCGATAAATACCTGACGTTGAAATATGTTAAGAGGCAGTTTCAAAATTATGTCTGGCTGGTCAAATACCTTGTTTCCAAACACAATAAGAAGACCTTCAGATTTTCGAAAATTGTACTCGACCGATAAATACCTGACATCGAATACGATAAAGAACGTTCTTCAAATTTTCCGAAAACTGTATCCAACTGACCAAAATCTGTTGGATACGACAAAGATTTTTCTTTTTTTCTTCCTCTCTTTTTTTTTTGTTTTTATGCCTATTTTTTTTCTTTTTTTTTTTGACAAAAACTTTTGAAAAAGATTTTTTTTCCTTTTATTTATGAAAGTAGAATAAGAAAACCTTACTTTTCTTACCTTTCTTACCTTTTGGCTGCTGCTGCTGGTTCAGCGGATTTGGCCATTTCTGCAGTTCTGGCTTTTAATTTGCTGGGGATCCTTTTTTTTTCTTTTCCTTTTCTCTCCTCTTTTTTTTTTGTTTTTTTTTTTGATTTTCTTCATGACTTTATTTTTTATTTTTCTTCCTTTTTTTTTCTTTTCTTTCTTTGATGTTTTTTTTTTGTTTTTGACTTTATATTTACAAAAAAGAAAGGGGCTTACCTTTGCCGCCGAATTTTCTGACTTTTCTGCTTGCCTTGCGACTGACTTGCTGGGGACATGAATTTTCCTTGTTCTTGGGATGAAAGGCCGTCGAATTTGGTTAACAAAATTACTTTTGTTAACTTTCTGTTAAGTCTTAGGGGCCATTTTGCAACTTTGGAATTTTGAGGACTTAAGTGTTGGTTCTGAGTTGCTTGGAGGGGGAAAAGTGAAAAATCCCACTTTTCCTCCCTTCTTCACTTACGGGATGAAAGAGCAGCCTTCATTCTTTCTTGTTTCTGCTTCCTGCCTCTTCCATTGTTGACGGAGGAGATTTTTTTTTCTATTTCTTTCATTTCTTCCTCTTTTCTCAATTTTCTTTTTTTTTGTTGTTTTTTTGTTGTTTTTTTTGAAACTGTACAAACATGGATTATGTAATGCAATATAATTTTACATGATATGAGAAAATAAAATGTACACTCAAAACACATGCAGGAAATAAAGCTATGCCGGTATCTAAGGGTAATGGCACGCTGTATCTTAGAAATGAATTTTAAAGGAATATACCTTCGGGTTCGAGCGGGTTTCTCTCTCTCTCTTTTTTGTTTGTTTTTTTATGATATGCGGGGGGAGGAAAAGGCAATCACCTCCTTGTGTTTTTGGCCATATAGTTGTTGCAGGGCTACACTTGGCATAAGGCTATTCTCATAGCCCCTGCATTTTTCTTCGCAATCACCCAGGGCAGCAGCGAATAGTCGGAATCCCAGTCGTTTGGTTGTTTCAGGACGGCAGTGTGGATAATGAATAGGACAGGGACACTTCTGGTGCTTCTTGTTATGATGAGACTGAGCCTTTTTTGTGCCTTGCAGAAGAAGTACATGGGCCCGGCTGGGCGGATGCTGCAGGCACTGATGGACCACTTCGGGGCTGAAGCTGCAAACGAAGGGAGATTTGGGGGGAACAAGGGGGATAAAGGCAAAAGTAGATATGTACATGCATAATGCATAATGTAAATGTCTTAATAAAAATTCATAAGTTGCACCTTAGGACTTGTAATATTGTATTTTAGTGCTTTAATGTGAGCTTCTATCGTGGTTTTTCTCTTTCTTTTGTCAGTCGAGCCCGTTGCATGCTGAAGTCTGGAGATAGGATGTCGAGGATTCAAAGAGTGCCTTCCCTCCCCTTTTTCTCCTGATTTTCCATTTTTTTTATTGCTCTAACTTTTGCCTAGGCCACCCTTTCGGGTTTTCAACCTAGCGAGCTGGGGAGGGAAGCACTTTTGCCGGATAGATTGGCTCAAGCATAGTACCTTTTGAGCTTGTCAAGATTGAAGGGATGAACAAGGTCCTCTTCTTCTTGGTTTGTGAGGAGTACGGCACCTCCTGACCGGATCCCTTTTGACAATATACGGTCCCATCCACTGAGATTTCCATTTTCCCCTAGTATCAACATAACTAGGGGGTTTTTCTCGAAGTACCAGATCTCCAACCTGGATGTCGCGGCCTTTGACTTTTTTGTTGAATGCCCGGGCTATGCGCCTTTGATAGGCTCGAGTGTGCTCTAGGGCTAGTAAACGCCGTTCATCGATCATGGCTAATTCTTCAAATCGCCCTCTGACCCAGTCGACCTCTGCTATGTCAGATTCCATCATTACTCTTAATGATGGTACTTCAACTTCAATAGGCAGCACTGCCTCCATGCCGTATGCTAGAGAATAGGGGGTAGCCCCGGTGGGTGTACGAACTGAGGTGCGATAGCTCCAGAGGGCTAGTGGCAACTTTTCTGGCCAGTCTCTTCCTGTGTCAGCTATTTTTCTGATAATGTTTTCCAGTGTCTTGTTGGCTGCTTCAATGGCACCAATTGCTTGTGGTCGGTAGGGGGAAGATTTATGCATTTGTATCTTGAATTCGTCGAGTAGACGATTCACGTCCCCTTCAAAATGCGTGCCGTTGTCGGAGATTATTTCGAAAGGCACTCCGTAGCGATATATAATGTTGGTCCGGATGAATTCGGACACCTTGCGAGCATTCAGGACTTTGTAGGAAGAGGCTTCCACCCATTTTTTAAAGTAGTCGACAGCTACTAGGACGTAGTCATGGCCATTGGACCCCTTCGGGTGAATTTGGCCTATAACGTCGATTCCCCATGTTGAGAAGGGCCAGGGGGCTGTGGAGTTGTATAGGATGTGCGGGGGCACGTGCTGTAGATTTGCAAAACGCTGGCACTTGTCGCAATGTCGCACCCACCGAATGCAATCGGTTTCAAGCGAGCTCCAATAGTACCCCTGCCGGATAACTTTCTTGGATAGCATATGGCCGTTCATGTGGGGTCCGCAGGTGTCACCGTGGAGTTGGTCCATGATTTGCTCCGCTTTGGCCTGATCGACGCATAAAAGATTGAGGCCTTGGTAGTGCCTTTTATATAAGCTGCCACCGCTGAACACAAATTGCGATGCCCACCTTCGCAAGGAGACTTTTCCTCTTTTGTCTAGGCCAGGGGGTAGATTCATTTCTGAAGCAGATTTTGGATATCAACATACCAGGGCTCGTGATCTGCTTCAGGGGCTACGTTAATTTTGAAGCAGTATGCCGGCGTGACCTTTTTCCCGACTACAAAGGGTTGGACTTGGGTTTCTGCGGGAATTTGGACTAGTGATGCTAGAGTGGCCAATGCATCGACAAATTGATTTCTGTCCTGCGGCATGTAGTGGAATGAGATAGAATCAACCCGAGCGGCAAGTGCTGTCAATTTGGCATGATAAAGTTGCAGCCGGGGATCTTGGGTTCTTCACTTCCCTCCAACTTGGTTTATTATCAGAGCCGAGTCTCCATAGACTTCAAGATTTTCAGCTTTCCTTTGGAGAGCCTCTTCGAGGTCGGCAATGCAAGCTTCGTACTCAGCTGTGTTGTTGGAGCATTCAAACTCCAATCTTATAGCCAGTGGAGTGTGATAATCTGTCGGATCAATGAGTAGGATTCCTATGCCAAAGCCTCTTTTGTTTGCGGCTCCGTCAAAGAACATCTATCAGTTGTTGTCGTGGTCAGTGATTTCCAAGACACCTTCGTCTGGGAAGCTGGGCTCAGTTGCATCTTCGGTTTTTAGAGGTAGATCGGCTAAGTGATCTGCAATTACGCTGCCTTTGATAGATTTGAGTGTGACATAAGTTATGTCAAACTCGTTGAGAAGGAAAGACCACTTGGCTAGTCGGCTGGAAAGTGATGGCTTGCCGAAAATGTACTTTATAAGGTCCATCCTGGATATGAGCTTGATGGATCGTCCTTGCAGATAAGTTTTAAGCCTTTGAGTTGTCCAGACTAGGCTAGCGCAACTTTTCTCCAATGCCGAATAATTCAGCTCGCTTCCTTGCAGCTTCCTACTTATGAAGTATATGGCATTTTTGATGTAGGAGTCTTCCTTTTCTTGGGCGAGCATAGCCCCTACTGACGTGTCTGTGACGGTTAAATATATGAGGAGAGGTTTATATGTATGAGGTGGAGCTAGCACAGGGGGATTGGTGCGATAGGCTTTTATTTTTTCGAAGGCTAGCTGGCATTTCTCGTCCCAGACTTGGTCAGTATTTTATATACTGTAGTCGGCCTAGGAAGCCTTTGACTTATGTCGGAGTTTTTGGCTGCGGCATTTCTATTATGGCTTTGATCTTTGCTGGCTCGATCTCGATGCCCTGCTCGATTACTAAAAATCCCAGGACTTTGCCTTTGGTGACCCTAAATGTGCATTTGGTGGGGTTAAGTTTCATTTGGTGCTTTCTTAACCTTTCGAAGAACTTTCGAAGGTCTCTGATATGGGCACCGTTGGCGTCGCTGGAGTGTACGATCATGTCGTCGATGTAGACCTCGATCTCCTTATGGATCATGTCGTGGAAGAGGGTGGTGGCAGCCCTTTGATAAGTAGCCCCGACATTCTTTAGCCCAAATGGCATGACAGTGTAGCAATAGGTCCCCCAAGGAGTGGTGAATGAAGTCTTTTCTTGGTCTTCTGTTGCCATTTTAATTTGATTGTAGCCCAGCATGCCGTCGACAAAGGATCTGATTTTGTGAGCAGCAACGGCGTCTACCACAATATCAATATTGGGTAGCGGGAAGTCCTCTTTGGGCGACGCTTTGTTGAGGTCGCGAAAGTCTACGCAGATCCAGACCTTCCCGTTGGGGTTGGGAACAGTCACTATGTTGGACAGCCAGATCGGGTATTCAACTACCCGAATGAAGTTGACATGGAGATGCTTCATAATCTCTTCTTTGACTTGCAGTGACCATTCTGGGTTGATTCGGCGGAGCTTCTGCTTAATTGGCCGAGCATCCGGATATATGGGGATCCGGTGTTCGACTATGGCTGGATCTAGCCCCGGCATATCTTCATAGGACCAGGCGAAGATATCTACGAACTCTTTGAGGAGGTCAATGAGCGCTACCCTTTCAGAGCCTTGCAGGTAGTTGTCGATCTTGATTTCTTTGACTTGGTTGTTCAGCCCCAGATTGATGATGGACAAGTCTTCAGCTGCTGCTAATGAATGATGATGTTCCTGTTGCTCAATTGACTTTACAAGCTCAAGCAAATATTTTTTTTATCTTTTGGGTCTATTTCATTAAATGACTCATTATTATGATTATTTAATGTGTCTTTTAATGTAGGTGCAACTAAGGAATAAGCAAAGACATTCAGATTATTATTAAAAGCAAACCGTACAGGGTTTATTACATTATTAAGGACCTGGGGTTTGAGATCCTCAACTTATCGGGAGCGGATCGGTAGATGACCAATCCGTAAAGTTAAGGAAAGTAAGGGGGATGGTATATCCGAAGCGGTCCACCAGGTCTGTGGGAGTCAAGAGCGGGCCGGTCGTAGTATACCAATTCTGCAGAGTCTTGAGAAGCTTGAACTCAGCAGGGAGCTTTCCATAATCAGTGCCCCTGTCTATTATACCCAAGGAACTGTTTCCTTTAATCATTTATTTAGGAACTCCTTTATTGAACAGCATATCTTACAGCACCCTTATTCATGGTTAACTAACTTGCCCTCTTTAGACCTCCTTGGCTTGATCTGTTTGAGCAAATTTTGTGTCTGCCACTGTAATTACCTTGCTATCAATGAGATCCTGAATTGCATCTTTGAATGTATGGCACTTGTCGGTAAGATGACCACTGCTTTGATGATATTCACAATACTAGGCATGATTCCTGTAAGTAGGTAATGGTTTGGGTGGTCGGTAATTATCAATGGGTTTCAGTATCCCATGGGCCCACAGTGTTCGGAGTATTTCAGGTCTTGGGGCAGGCAGGTCGTCATAATGTCTTATTCCTTTTCGGCCCCTTGGCTTAGGCAAACGGCCAGGTAATTTGCTTGGAATAAGTATTTGAAGGGTCTAGAGGAAGGTAATTCTTTTGGTTATAGTAGCAGGCATTTAGGTGGGGGAGATCAGAGTTGATTTCTGGAGGATACAGGGTAGAACTATGGGCATTTGGAATCATACCTCCTTAGGCCATGTGATTATTTTTTGGCTGATGGCTAGCACTCGGAGAACTTGGTGGCTTTCCAGAGGTTTGGAGAAGGATATTCTCTGAGGTATCAGAAAGGTTTGCTTCAGGGAGATGGGAGGTATTAGAAACATGTTTTGAGATTTTGACTTTTTGGGAGAGAGTAGCTAGAACTTCTGAGAAGCCTTCTAAAAGATCACCCACCACTTGGTTTGTTATTCTTCCCGTATGAGCGTCCACCGCTTCTTTTAGCCAGGCTTTAAACTCAAGAGAAGGTGCATACTTAGGAGTTTCTTTTCCTGATTCCCAGTGGCTTCCCTCGTTGTTGGCTCCTGTCATAGCTTGTTTATTTTCTGGCTGCGGTATTTGGTAAGGATTTGGGATATTGGCAGTATTTGGTGGGTTAGTGTTTGGCTGAGAAATTGGGTTTGGAGGCATGTGTGAGGTTGATGTTTTTTTGTGGACTGCAGGGGAAGAGGTTACCTCACTACTGGATTTTAAGCTTTGTACCAGGTTTGCCATTTGGCTTATTATATGGTCAGCCTGTGCACCCAAATTTTGGTCTAGCCACTGCTGCATTTCTGGAGTTGGAGCATACCCGGGAGCCCCTACATCTGTACCCATGGCGGACTGTTCACTTTCTGCTGCCATATTATCTGGATCTGCACAATCAAGCTTTTACGTCCTTATCGATATGTTTACGATACCCTCGATCGACTGCACTTGTTTCCTGTACCAACCGACCAGTACTGTCTCTCTCTTTCCAAATTCGGGCCAGGTTTCTGAGGAAAATGGGTTTGGATGTATCAGAAGGCTGGCTGAAGGCTTTCTGGGCTTGGAGTACAGCGTGCCTTTATTAGTACATTTTATTATTTCCCCTACAAATTGACCGGATAAACACCTGCTTAATTTTGACAGTCTCAGGACTTTCCTGGAACAGTGGATTCTTTCTCCAGAGTATAGGACCAACGTATTCCACCTGCTTTTCGACTCCCCGAGATCGGACTGATCCCAGGCGAAGGGTCTATACTCTTTTCGGGATCCACCATTCGAAATGGTCTAGGCCGAGCGTTAGAAAATAATAAATCAGCCCCAGTGTATTAAATTTTTTTTTTGACTTGCGCACAATTTTTTTTGACTTGCGCACATTTTTTTTTGATTGGGGCTGACCCACAATTTAAAATGCAAAAACCGGTCGGTCTTTGAAGTGTCTTGAGAATCTATATGCAGTCTAACGTTGGCTTATGTAGGGGGTAGGCTGGCCATGGTGTAGGGTAGCAATTCGGAATATATTTATATGCATGTGCGCGTGTGTGCGGTATCTAAAAAGCAAAAAAAAAAATTTAAGATATAAAAGCAGAAAATAAAACAGATATGGCCTGTCTTGCTGTTATTTATGGATTTTCTCGGCTTTTTAGTTTGAGCGCGAGCAAGCAAGCATACCATCAAGAATTAGAAAGAAAAGTGAGGAATCTATCTATTCCTATTAATTACAAATGAGTCCAAATCTCCGAAATAAAAGGACAGAATGAATGTGTGTGTGTGTGTGTGTATATATATATAATTTTTTTTTGCGGAATGAAAATAAAGCAGAATAAAATAATATATAGAGTCGAAAATGAAGCGATATTAAAAATAAAGCCCGGCCCTTTTGTTGTGCTGCCCGAAAATTATTGCACATAAAATATTGCATATATATATATATTATTATATATATTTTTTTACAAATTTTTTTTTGAAAAATACGAATATTTTCAAGTATATCCATAACAGTGATTGGAAAGAAACTGCTGCAAGATGGAGGATCATATCCACAAATATAGACACGGATGTTAAAGGAACGCAATATTCAAGTGTCTAAATTAATATAATAAGCATACTTTAGCCAGAAACAAAAGAAAAAAAAAGTTTTGGTTACTGAGTCTAGCCCTTCATTTTTATTTATTAAAATAAAAACGATCTCCCCAGCAGAGTCGCCAATGTGGGTTCCCGGGTTGCGTGCGCCCACGCCCCGCGCGCCCTTGGATAGGGGTGCGCGTACGTGCGGATGCGGTGACATCCACTGCTCTCGTTCCACCCTCCCTTTCTAGGGGAGGACGAAATCAAAAGTGCGAGAGGAGTGCTGTTAGAATAGCGCGTTGGAATGCGCCTCGGTTGCCTTTAGTGGATTTTGATCCAATATGGGAGCTTTAGGTTTTCTATGTCAAGTTATCCATTTTTTAGGGGATACCAGGATATAGGAATGCATCACCCTTCCATTCTCATTCTCCCTTTTTTAGGGGAGAGCGGAAAAGTGCAAGGAAGGAATCTTGCGACGCCCCCACTATGGATTTTATGAAAATAGCCTTATGGCCTATTTCGGGTCACTATGGGTGCTTTGGGTTTTCTACGTCAAGTTATCCCTTGTTTAGGGGATACCGGGACATAGGAATACATCACCTTTCCATTCCCATTTTCCCTTTTTTAGGGGAAAACGGAAAAGTGCAAGGAAAGATGTTGCGAGCCCCCACTGGATCCAAAATGTTTTAGAGTCGCCATCTTTATTTTAAGGAATAAATAAAGCAAAACCAAAAAGAAAACCAGAGATAATAGAAAGCGGGTCAGGAGGCTAAGTTACGAGTTGGGAAGGTGCTAGGCACCCAACTCGCCCTTTCGGTCTCAAAACAGTTTTTGGCTAAAGTATGCTTTTTGTTATATTTATTTAACAGATAAATAAAGTATTAACTGCCTACAAATACATCCATTTGTCTACATTATTTACAGACTTGCAACTGTCTCTTTACAAATAATTACAAATATACTTGAAAATATTTGACCATAATAATGACTCTTTTTAGTACTATTTCCTAACTAAATCCGGGCAGCACAATTGCTTGTATATCTACATTGGACCGGATTGGAAATAATACTTTTACAAATAAAAACTTTAAAATAAAACTTACTGACGGCCTAGGGTGTGCTCGCTCTGTCCTTCAGGGAGAGAGAGTCTATTTTGGTGTTGTTGTTGTTGTTGTTGTTGTGTGGATTCGAGCAGAGTGACTGCTTCTGAAAGTTACTTTCGGCCTCGGGATTTGGGCAGAGTAGCTGTTTATTTTGGTTGTTGTGTTTGCTTGAGGTAGGCTGAAATCGGGCAGAATAACGGCTTGTTTCTGGCTGATTTGGCCTTTTAAATCGGGCAGAGCAACTGCTCTTTCCACGATTTTTGGACCGGGAAATAGGGTGGATAACTAGCTGGGGGGCTAAGGCTCACTTCTACCGGTTGGTTTTGTGTTTGGAGGAGGTTTGGCAGGGTTTCGAGGCTTTTTGAGGTGATCGCTCACTATCTCACTTCGCTCTCTATTTCTCCAGCGTAATGAGAACGCGGGGAATTTTTATCGATGAAAAATGGTGTCCTGAAGGCGGACCCCAAGGCCTCTATTTATAGGCTGGATTGAGGACAGTGAGGGAATTTAATTTTCTTCTATGCGCATCGATCAGTTGTACCAGCCGCAGACAAGTTTGAGCTTTACGGCCACTGTAGCAGAACCTGGGATCCAGGAAGGATGTTTTTGGCGCTAGGAAAGCCAATCTTGGCGCCATGCCAAGATTGCATATGGGTGGCGCCAACTTTTCATTAGTTTCCATTTTTTTGCACTTTGAACCCTGCATTTCATTCTTTTGCGCATCCTGCTTTGTCCTTTTGCACTTTTGACCCTGTAACTTGACATTTGTTAATGTCTTAACAGGTCTTGATATTTTATTTTATGTCACATACCAGGGGTACGAAATTGGGGTGTCTACACCACCCTATTTTCCTGGCCCAAAAACCATAAAATAAGCCGTTACTCTGCCCGAGTAAATAGGCTGAAACCACCAAAAGTAAGCCGTTACTCCGCTCAAATAAATAGGCCAAAACCACAAAAAATAAGCCGTTACTCTGCCCGAGTAAGCAAGCCAAACCCACGAAAAATAAGTCGTTATTCTGCCCAAACTACAGCAGCAGCAACACAAAAAGTCTCCCTCTCTCGAGAAGGACAAAGCGAGCACTCTCCGCTCTAAAAGGTAATAGCCTTTAAGTGCCTTTTTTATTTTATAAAAGTTATTCTTTAAATCCGGCCCAATGTAGAAAATATAAGTCGTTGTGCTGCCCGGATTTAGTTAGGAAATACTATGTAAAAGAGCCGTTATAATGACCAAATATTTTTAAATATATCTATAATTATTGTAAGGAGACGGCTGCAAGTCCGTAAATAATATAGTCGCTGATGAATTTGCTTTTATTTTCTGTCTTTAAATGCTTTGTTTATTTGCTAAATAAATATAACAAAAAGCATACTTTAGCCAAAAACCGCTTTTATGACCGAAAGGGCGAGTTGGGTGCCTAGCACCTTCCCAACTCGTAACTTAGCCTCCGAACCCGTTTTGCAATCTCTGGTTTTTCTTTTCTTTTGGTTTTGCTTTATTTTTGCCTTAAAATAAAGATGACGACTCTATTAAACATTTTGGATCCAGTGGGGTGTCACAACACTCCTTTTTTGCACTTTTCCGTTTTCCCTAAAAAAAGGAGAATGAGAATGAAAAGGTGATGCATTCCTATATCCTGGTATCCACTAAACAATGGATAACTTGATGCAGGAAACTCAAAGCACCCATAGTGATCCGAAATAGGCCATAAGACTATTTTCATAAAATCCATAGTGGGGCCTTGCAATATCCTTTTTTGCACTTTTCCGTTTTCCCTTAAAAAAGGGAGAATGAGAATGAAAGAGTGATGTATTCCTCTATCCTGATATCCCCTAAACAAGGGATAACTTGATGCAGGAAACCCAAAGCTCCCATATTGGACCAAAAATCCACTAAAGTCAACCGAGGCGTATTCCAACGCGCTATTTTAGACAGCACTCCTCTCGCATTTTTAATTTCGTTTTCCCCTAAACAAAGGAGAATGAAATGAGAGCAGTGGTGTCCTGCATCCGCACGTACGCGCACCCCTATCCAAGGGCGAGCGGGGCGCGGGCGCACTCTAGGCGACCGTACTGGGGAGATCATTTTATTTTAAATAAAATGGAGGGCTAGACTTATAAAAAAAAGTTTTTTGTTTTTCTTTGTTTCTGGCTAAAGTATGCTTGTTATATTAATTTATGCATTTGAATATTGCGTTCCTATACATCCGTGTCTATATTTGTGGATATGATCCTCCATCTTGCAGCAGTTTCGTTCCCATAACTGTTACAGGTATATTTAAAAAAATTAAAAATATATATATATATATGTCTGCAATAAAATTCCGGGCAACATAATAAAAGGGCCGGGGCTTTATTTTAATTTTGCTTCATTTTCGGCTCTGTATTATTATTTTATTATGTTTATTATTTTCATTATTCCGTAAAATATGTATATATTTGCATTCATTCTGCCATTTTATTATGTGGATATAGGACAAATTTTGTAATTAATAGAAATAGATAGATTCCCCAATTTTCTTTCTATTTCTTAATGCGATGTGTTTGCTTGCTCGCGCTCAAACTAAAAAACCGAGAAAATCCACGTGTAACAGCAAGACATGCTATATCTGTTTTTATTTTCTGTTTGTATATCTGAAAAAAAAAAGAAAGATTTTATTGCTTTTTAGAGGCTGTACACACGCGCATGCATATAAGTATATTCCGAACTGCTACCCTACACCATGGCCAGCCTACCCCCTGCATAAGCCAACGTTAGAATACATATAGATTCTCAGGACACTTCAATGACCGACTGGTTTTTGCATTTTTGAATCGAGGTCAGCCCCTGCCAAAAAAAAATATGAAAGAGCAAAAAAAAGAATAAATAAAATAAAAGTGCGCAAATTAAAAAAAAAATTTGCGCAAGAAAAAAAAAAAAAAAGAATAAATACGTAGGGGCTGATTTATTATTCTCTTTTAATAACTCCCGCAGGTGCCGCCCTGCTTTGCTTAAAAAAAAAGATTTATTATTCTCTGATGCTCGACCTAGACCATTTTGAATGGTGGATCCTGGAAAGAGTATATGCCCTTCGCCTGAGATTAGTCCGATCTTGGGGAGTCAAAAGGCAGGTGGAATACGTTGGTCCTATACTTTGGAGAAAGAATCCACTGTTCCAGGAAAAGTCCTGAGACCGTCAAAATAAAACAGGTGCTTATCCGGTCAATTGTAGGGAAAATAAATAATAATAAAAATACTAATAAAGGCACGCTGTACTCCAATCCCAGAAAGCCTTCAGCCAGCCTTCTGATACCTCCAAACCCATTTTCCTCAGAAACCTGGCCCGAATTTGGAAAGGCAGAGATAATACTGGCCGGTTGATACGAGAAATAAGTACAGAAAGCAGATCAGGTAAGGGCAGAATCAGTTCAGAGGGTACAAATCTGAACAGAATGGCAGCCAAAAGAAACAAGCAATGACGGAAGCCAGCAACAACTGGAACAGCTGGGAACCAAAAATAGAAACTCCTGAGTATGCACCTCCTCCCGGGCTTGAGGCTTGGCTAAAAAGGGAACTGGATGCTCACGCAGAAAGGATAAGAAATCAGGTAGTAAATGACCTCCTAGCAGGTTTCTCAGAAACTCTTGCTGCTTTCTCCCAAAAGATCAAAATCCCAAAATACGTTCCTAACACTTCTCGCCTCCCTGAAGTAAATTGTCCCGATACCTCAGAAAATATCCTTTTCCAAGCTTTTGGGAAGCCACCAAGTACCAGCCATCAGCCAAATAATGATCTCCTTGCCCAAAGTGATATGATTTCAAGTGCCCATAATCCTAATCCATATCCTCCAGAAATCAACTCCGATCTCCCTCACCTGAATTCCTGCTATTACAACCAAAAGAATTATCTCCCTCTTGATCCCGCAAATACCTATCCTCCTCAAACGACCCCAGGGATTCCAAAAGAAATTATGTGTATACCATAAAAAGAATCCCTATTGGGCCAAGGTCTAGGCAACCCAATTCCAGTGCAATATTATCCAAGGGAGAAAACCCCACCCAGCTGCTTGACCAAATCCCAATCTGGCAATTTGTCTAAGCCAAGAGGCCTAAAAGAGGTAATTCCGAGGCATTATGATGACATGTCTGCTCCAAGATCTGAAATACTCCAAACACTGTGGGCCCATGGGATACTGAAACCCATCGATAATTACTAACCACCCAAACTGTTACCCATTACCTGGAATCATGCCTAGTATTGCGAGTACCACCGTTGCAGTGGTCATCTTACCGATAAGTGATATACACTCAGAAGTGCAATACATGATCTCATTGATAACGAGGTAATTACGGTAGCAGGCATGAGAATTTTTGAAACAGATCAAGCCAAGGAGGTCTAAAAGGGCAAGTTAATCTAATTAGCCAGGGTAAAGGTGTTGTAAAATATACTTATCAATAAAAGGAGTTTCTAATAAATGTCTAGGAGACAATTTCCTGGGTATGATAGAAGGAGACACTTATTATGAAGAGCTCCCTGCTGAGTTTGAGCTTATTGCTAATACGCCTCTGCAGAACTGGTATACCACGACCGGCCCGCTTTTGACGCCCGCATATCTGGTGGACCACTTTGGATATACTATTCCCCTTTCTTCCCCTAGCTTTACGGATTGGTCATTGATCGATGTTTTATTTTAATCTTTTTCCTTGCAAGTGGACAAGACTATTATAGAATAGTATTGGAAGCAAGGGTCGAACCCACAGAGACAAGAGATCACGAGCAATGCAATTTATTGATAGCAAATCATTAATCTAAAGGGTGTTTTTATAATTATTTTATTCTAAACTAATTTATTAATTAGGTGTTTAACTAATTAGCAGTAATTACCGGTTATGAAGATCGTATGGTAGGTGGCAATCTAGGATTCGGGTTTCACTTGTATCTCCTTTATGTTTAATTCACATTAATTATCATTCAATTTCTTGGGTTCGTTCACTAAAGATAGATATAGTCTGTTGAACTATTGGTTCAGCCTCCATCCCCGCAACATTCATCCATTCTATATCCTAAGCACAAGAACATGTAATCTATCTGTCACCTAGATTATGATCTATCTGTCACTTAGATCATGTATGAACCTGATCCTAACTTATCACTCTCGTGCATCGACAGGTCCAATTTATTGTGATGGTAAGCAGTGTACGACATATGCACATTGGTCATGTAGTTATAACTGCACCTCTAGGCCTTTATTATTTGCGATTACATTCATTTGTTCAAAGCAAAATAATATAGGGATTGATAAACACCACAATCAACAAAAATTGAATGAATATAAAGATGAATTAAAACATAAATTCGATACAAGTTACCTCCCACCTCCTAGATTATGGATGATTTAGTTCATCATAGACAATGAACAGCACATGGAGATGAACGGAAACATGATCTTGATCTTCAATACTTGTAATTACACAATCTAACTATGTTATACAACCTAAAAACTATCTAAAATCTATACAAAACTATTTCCAGCCGTTTTTTCTCTCCTTAGGCTTTGGCATCCGATCTCTATTTATACCCGGGAGTTGTAATCCAATCGAATCACTTGTGAAAATACGATTTTTGCGCATTCTGACCACCTTGCAGTCGCAAGGTGTTGGGTACCTTGCGTCCGCAAGGTCTCCAGATTTTCTGGCCCTTGATTTCTGGCTTCTTCAATGTTACATCTTGGGCCCTTCTTGGAATTTGCATATAAAACCCTGGAGTTTTGCATATTTTCACTAATAACCCTGAAACTTACAAAACTCACCAAAAACACATATCAGTAGCCAAAAGCCTCGTGAAATAGCATAATTTAAGTCATAGAAGCATATAAAATCGACGTATAAAATACATCGATCGGTCATCTACCGCTCCGCTCCCTAAAGTTAAGGATCTTAAACCCCAAGTCCTCAATAATGTAATAAACCATGTACAGTTTGCTTTTAATGATAATTTGAATGTCTTTGCTTATTCCTTAGTTGCACCTACATTAAAAGACGCATTAAATAATAATAATAGTGAGTCATTTAATGAAATGGACCCAATAGATAAAAACTATTTGCTTGAACTTGTAAAGTCAGTTGAGCACCGAGAACAACATCATTCATCAGCAACAGTTGAAGACTCATCCATTATCAATCTGGGGCTGGACAATGAAATCAAAGAAATCAAAATCGGCAGCTACCTGCAAGGCTCTGAAAGGGTAGCACTCATTGATCTCCTCAAAGAGTTCGTGGACATATTTGCCTGGTCCTATGAAGATATGCCCGGGCTAGACCCAGCCATAGTTGAACACCGAATCCCCATATATCCGGATGCTCGGCCAATTAAGCAAAAGCTCCGCCGGATTAAGCCAGAATGGCCACTACAAGTTAAAGAAGAAATCATGAAGCAGCTACACGTCAATTTCATTCGGGTAGTCGAATACCCAATCTGGCTATCCAATATAGTGACCGTTCCCAAGCCCAACGGGAAGGTCCGGATCTGTGTATACTTCCGCGACCTCAACAAGGCGTCATCCAAAGATGACTTCCCTCTACCCAATATTGATATTGTGGTAGACGTCGTTGCTGCTCACAAAGTCAGATCATTCGTCGACGGTATGCTGGGCTACAATCAAATAAAAATGGCAGCAGAGGACCAAGAGAAGACCTCATTTACTACTCCTTGGGGAACCTACTGCTACAATGTCATGCCGTTTGGGCTAAAAAATGCTGGGGCTACTTATCAGAGGGCTGCCACCACCCTCTTCCACGACATGATCCATAAAGAAATGGAGGTCTATATTGACGAAATGATCGTGCACTCCAGCGACGCCAACGATGCCCATATCAAAGACCTTCGAAAATTCTTCGAAAGGTTAAGGAAGCACCAAATGAAGCTTAACCCCACCAAATGCATATTTGGGGTTACCAAAGGCAAGGTCTTGGGATTCTTAGTGACTGAGCAGGGCATCAAGATCGAGCCAGCAAAGATTAAAGCTATCCTAGAGATGCCACAGCTAAAAACGCCAACTGAGGTCAAAGGCTTCCTAGGCCGATTGCAGTATATCAGCCGCTTCATCCGGCAGCTGACAACCACATGTGAGCTCCTCTTCAAACTCCTAACAAAGAATACTGACCAAGTCTGGGACGAGAAGTGCCAGCTAGCCTTCGAAAAAATAAAAGTCTATCTTACCAATCCCCCTGTGCTAACTCCACCTCATACACATAAACCTCTCCTCATATATTTAACCGTCACAGAAGATTCCTACATTGAAAATGCCATATACTTCATAAGTAGGAAGCTGCAAGGAAGCGAGCTAAACTATTCAGCGCTAGAGAAAAGCTGCACCGGCCTAGTCTGGGCCACACAAAGGCTCAAGACCTATCAGCAAGGACAGTCCATCAAGCTCATCTCCAGAATGGACCCTATGAAGTACATCTTCGGCAAGCCATCACTTTCCAGCCGATTGGCCAAGTGGTCCTTTCTTCTCAACGAGTTTGACATAACTTATGTCACACTCAAATCTATCAAAGGCAGCGTTATTGCAGACCACTTAGCCGATCTACCCTTGAAAGCCGAAGATGCGACCGAGCCTGACTTCCCAGACGAAGGTGTCTTAGAAATCACAGATCATGACACCAGCTAGAAGATGTTCTTTGACGGAGCCGCGAATAAAAGAGGCTTTGGTATAGGAATCTTGCTTATAGACCCAGCTGATTCTCATACTCCGCTGGCCATAAGGTTGGAATTCGAATGCTCAAATAGCACGACGGAATATGAAGCTTGTATTGCTGGCCTAGAAGAAGCTCTCCAAAGGGTAGCCAAAGATCTCGAAGTATATGGAGACTCTGCCCTAATTATAAATCAAGTTGAAGGGAGATGGAAAACCCAAGATCCCCGGCTGCAACTCTATCATGCCAAACTAACAGCACTTGCCGCCCAATTTGACTCTATCTCGTTCCACTATATGCCACGAGATAGGAATCAATTTGCCGATGCCCTAGCCACTCTGGCATCGCTAGTCCAAATTCCCGCAGGAACTAATGTTCAACCATTCGTAATCGGGAAGAAGGTCACTCCGGCATACTGCTTCAAAATTAATGCAGCCCCTGAAGCAGATCACGAGCCCTGGTACGCTGATATCCTAAATTTGTTTCAGAAAGGAATCTATCCTCCCGGCCTAGACAAAAGAGGGAAAGTCTCCCTACGAAGGTGGGCCTCACAATTTGTACTCAGCAGTGGCAACTTGTATAAAAGGCACTATCAAGGCCTTAACTTATTATGCGTCGATCAGGCCAAAGCTGAGCAAATCATGGATCAACTACATGGCGGTACCTGCGGACCCCACATGAATGCCCATATGCTGTCCAAGAAGATTATCCGACAGGGGTACTATTGGAGTACGCTTGAAACCGATTGTATTCAGTGGGTGTGACATTGCGACAAGTGCCAACGTTTTGCCAATCTGTAGCATGTGCCCCCGCATGTCCTATAGAACTCCATAGCCCCCTGGCTCTTCTCAACATGGGGAATCGATGTCATAGGTCAAATTCACCCGAAGGGATCCAATGGCCACGAATATGTCTTGGTAGCCGTCGATTACTTCACAAAATGGGTGGAAGCCTCTTCCTATAAAATCCTAAATGCCCGAAAGGTGTCCGAATTCATGTGGACCAACATTATATATCGCTACGGAGTGCCTTTCGAGATAATCTCCGACAACGACACGCATTTTGAAGGGGACGTGAATCGTCTACTCGACAAATTCAAGATCCAAAGGCATAAATCCTCCCCCTATCGGCCGCAAGCCAACGGTGCTGTTGAAGCAGCCAACAAAACACTAGAAAATATTATCCAAAAAATGGCTGATACAGGAAGAGACTGGCCAGAAAAATTGCCATTATCCCTCTAGGGCTATCGCACTTCGGTCCGTACACCCACTAGGGGCTACCCCTTATTCCTTGGCATATGGCATGGAAGCAGTGCTGCCTATTGAAGTTGAAATACCATCATTAAGAGTAATGATGGAATATGGCATAGCAGAAGTTGACTGGGTCAAAGGGTTATTTGAAGAATTAGCCCTAATAGATGAACGACGCTTGCTAGCCCTCGAACATACCCAGGCATATCAAAGGCGGATAGCCCGAGCCTTCAATAAAAAAGTCAAAGGTCGCGACATCCAAGTCGGGGATCTTGTGCTTCGAGAAAAACCCCCTAGTTATGTTGATACTAGGGGAAAATGGAAATCTCCATGGATGGGATCATATATTGTCAAAGAAATCCGATCAGGAGGTGCCGTACTCCTCACAAACCAAGAAGGAGAAGACCTTGTTTAGCCCTTCAATCTCGACAAGCTCAAAAGGTATTATGCTTGAGCTAATTTATCCAGCGGTCGCTTCCCTCTCCAGCTCGCTAAGTTGAAAACCCGAAAGGGCAGCCTAGGCAAAAATTAAAGCATATAAAA
The DNA here is from genome assembly GCA_013146195.2 of Codonopsis lanceolata. Taxonomy (NCBI): domain Eukaryota; kingdom Viridiplantae; phylum Streptophyta; class Magnoliopsida; order Asterales; family Campanulaceae; genus Codonopsis; species Codonopsis lanceolata. The sequence goes on from CM028379.1 coordinate 164,167,809, forward strand.
AAAAGAATAAAAGAAGAAATAAGGGCTCGCTAGGTTGAAAACCCGAAAGGGCAGCCTAGACAAAAATTAGAGCATAAAAAAAATCAGGAGAAAAAGGAGAGGGAAGACACTATTTGAATCATCGACATTCTATCTCTCGTCTTCAGCACGCGAAAGGCTCGATTGACAGGAAAGAGAAAAACCACGACAGGAAGCTCACATTAAAACACTAAAATATAAAATTACAGGTCCTAAGGTGCAACTTAGGAATAATTGCTAAAGAAATTTAGAATGTGCATTATCTGCCTGTACATATCTATTATTGCCTCTATCCCCCTTGTTCCCCCAAAAACTATCCCTTCTTTTGCAGCTCAAGCCCCAAGGTGGTCCATCAGTGTCTGCGACGTCCGCCCAGCCGGGCCCATATACTCCTCCTACGAGGCGCAGAAGAAGCTCTAGTCTCATCCATATGGGAGCCCCCGGAAGTATCCTCTTCTTCATCATCAGCATCCCCATTCTCATGGGCAGCTGCATTACTTGGACCGGCCCCATCATTTTTAAAAGTCGTGCCCTATCCAGGCTGAGGAGGAGGAACAACCTCCTCTGGCTCCCACGGGTTATCCTGCTTGCTTGCGTGGCTCAGCCGAGGAAGCTCGTTGCCATCATTCCTAAAAGTCGTGCCCCATCCAGTCTGAGGGGGAGGAGCATCCACTTCTGGTTCCCAAGGGTTGTGCTTCCTGCTTGCATTGCTTAACCTGCGGGGCGCATTGCTAGGACCCGCTGTATTTGGTCCAGGAGCTGTCTGGGCACCAAGATTATGTACCCGCCTAAATTCCTCTTGTAAGGCCTGGGGGACGACTAGCCCCGAACTATCAATGTCCTCGCCTATCTCCAATAGGCGAGCATCTATACCGCTAGCAATATGATGGCCCAGCAAATTCCTCAGTCCACGCCTGATCACGCGGGACGACCCCTCGGCAGCCACCATTATCCATGCCAGATATTCGTGGGAAAGGAACATATAATCAGAAAATAAATAGGCCACATCCAGCCTATCAAAATCCCGCTGCCACATTTCCTGGATAGTGGTACCCAAGCCCTCGTCATTATTATCCGCCTCTAGATATATAGGACGGGTTGGGTTAGGGATAAGCTGCTCTCTCCCGAACTGGCGCAAGATCCGGTCGGCTCTGTAAAAAGAAGTCCGCTCAATGCCCAGCAAGACCACTTGATTATACTCTGCGGAATACATAATGAAGCGCCGGATCTGCTAGTGGTGGATCACCCAGACTATGTCCATGGAGCCCCTGCGAAAAAAGTTCTCGGCCCAATCATATTATGAATAGTTGGTCTGAGGAAAGTGACCACGAAGGCCATAAAGCCCTAGGTCATACAGTGCTCCATGCGGTACAGGGGCCATCACCCAAAGAAAGTGCTCCTCCAGCCACATGTGGAGCAAAATGGGGCTGCCAGTAGGGAATAATTCATCACCACCTGCAAAAGCATCCAGGCTCGCTAGAGTCTCCGCCAGAATCACCAGAATAATGTTCAGCCAACGATCTTGTGCCTGCAATGCTAGGTCAACGACCCGCACATCGATAAATCCGGGTTGGCCCACCATCAAATACCTCCCTACCAGGCAAAGGAAAAGCGCAGACAGCCAACGCCTCAAGTAATCTATGTCTTCCTCCCTGAATTCTGTAAGGCTCCAGGAAGGACAGTCAAATCAAAAGTTACTCCATCATAAAAACCTGGAGTAGCACGGCGAGTGGTGTAAAACAACTCCCTAATTGCCATATACGGACGCCTCCGGTGAGAAGGCACGACAATCAGACGAAAAGGTGCCACCCCCAACATTGCACAGAACTCTTCATAAGTGGGGCACATTTCGTTCTTACCGAAGTTAAAAAGGTGGTCCTCAGGAGACCAAAACCTGGAGGCTCCCCTCAGCATGTCCCAATTAATGATAATATTCCTCCAGGATAGCAGGCACCTGAATCCAAAAATATGATCAAACCAATCACGCTCGTCTGAACGCAAGGAGAGAATCCAAAAATCCAAAGCATTCTCATAAATTTCTATCTCTAGCGCTGTATGAATTTGTGCAGCCATTTGTAAGAAGAAATGCAAAGGATTATCTGATAAAGGTGGCAATGACTGAGCAGAAACAAGGTTAGAAATTTGTGAGAAAGAGGCAGGTGAGTCTGTGAAGAAACAAGCAATCCCCCGTCCGCCTTTTATACCGAAGATCCAAGAAATGGACGATTTCTGAGCTAGGTTGCTGCCACTGTCCCCCAAAGGCCTTATTTGGCCGCGCTAGGTTGCTGCCACTGTCCCCTGGAAACTGCCCGGTATCCCGGTTTTCGGCCCGACAGATTTCTATTATTTCTGTCTAATCACGGAGAAAGAAGAAAAGGCTACGCACACTAGCTCAACGGCAATTATATGGCCAGGAAACAGGAGAAGTCGGCTGCCTTTTCCTCCCCGCGTATCACCAGAAAAGCCCACTCGAGCTCGAAGGTGTATTCTCATAAAACCCTTTTCTAAAAAAACAGCGTGCCGTTACCCTTAGATATTGGTATAGCTTTAATTTATGCATGTGTTTTGAGTCTGCATTTTTAATATTTTTGCATCATATAAAATTATATTGCATTGTATAATAAATGTTTGTACATGTTTTAGTATGAAAAAAAAAAACTAATAAGTGCAGGTATCCAAGACTAATGTGTTCGGGATGACTGGCTCCTATTAAGACCACCACCCATGACCCAAGGGCCCTCTGCGCCACCAGCTCTGTATGCTCGACCTCTGCCCCAAGCGTGGCTCGACCCGACATCCGCATCATCGTCATCACCATCTCGGCGCCTAGTTTGCCGCACTGCGTCATTCCCCCTGCAGGAAAATTCGTCAACAAGCTTTTGATAAAGTTTGTTAATGCTGAAGAAGCCCCGCAGCAGCCTCTTGTAAGTGGACACATTCACCTGGAAAAAAAAAGTGAGATAGTAAAAATAAAATATATTAGTCTCCAAAAAAGATATAGACATACATGAAAAGGTGAAAAATGATGAATAAAAAAAATATATGTGCATGATAAAAAAGGAAAAAGAGAAAAAGAAATGCAAAAGTAAATGTGTCTACCGAACGGGCCTGCTCCGGAACCCGACGCTCCTCAGGAATCTCGATATCTGGAAGCATTTCCTCTACCACATGACCGCCCCAATGATACTGAAAGGTAGAGAAAAAGTCATCAGGCTCAGCAAAATCCAGATTCTCGTCGAGAGATGGAATGGAAGGCCTTGGCCTGGCAGAGGCATCAGAAGCCCGTCTGGGCATAGCAGGAGCCGTAAAGGGAGGATGAAGCACTGTCCGCAAGAAATCCTCATATGCCATAACCGGAAAATCAGTCGCTGGCATAAGGAAGTTCGACAGGTACTGATACATGTTCGGTAAGTGGTTGGGCTCTATCACCCAAAAAGGGGGCCTAGGAGGCACCAAAATCGAATAATGCTGGCGGTTGACCCGCTCGCCCATATATAAAGAGTCTACCATAATGGATACCATCAGTATCCGGCAGCGGCTCAATCCTAAAGCAACAGCATAATGCCCCTCCAGGCCCTCCCAAGGAAGGAAGTGCACTGTACCCGGACTCGAGCTAGTAATCCACTCCTGCACCTGTTCCTTCTATGAACAACCGCTGTCCTCGTCTGGCCGAACTCTGTTATCATCAATGAACTCGAGCAGATAAGATGGTTGGTGGACACGCTGACGAAGACGACCCGGCGTGAAATGAAAGAATGAAAAGGCCCAAACCTACAAAAAGAAAGAAAAATAAAAGAAAGAAATTTTATCAACAATGAAAAAAAATGTATGCTGCAAAAATTTTTTTAAAAATAAATATATATATATAAGAAGAAGCAGCAAAAGCAAGAAAAGACATATACCTCCTACGCCGGGGCAAATCCATTCAAGGTCGGCGAGTCATTCCGGCAAGCCTTGTCCATGGAAGCATAAAGTTCGGCCAGGACCCGCCTGCCCCCAATCATAGGCACGAATCCGCTCAAAATCTGCCAAGATAGAAACCCTCAAGGTGGTAGAAGAATTGGCAAAAAGCGACGTGCCAAGGAAGAAAAAATAGAATGCTCTAGCCACGCGAGCCACGGCTACGGGGTCATTTTCTGGGATCCGCCCAGCGTTGGCTAGAAGCCATCTTTGCACGTTACTAATAAAAATCTCATCCGTCGATTTGAATTCTGGCTCGAAACCCAGGAGGTCCTCCACCTCTTCAGGACGCCGACGGAGAGTATAATTAGGAGCCAAAGTCTCACCAATGCTGGTAGGGAGGCCGATGATAGCGGCAAAATCACAAGGAGTCATGGTCGCCTCCCCCCCAGCTGAAATGAAAAGTATGGGTGGTGTCCCACCAATAGTCCCGAAGCGCATCAAAGATCGGCAGATAACTCGTAAAGGGGCGAAAGGCATGAAGGAAGACACTGAAACCAGAGCCCTCCACTAAGACTTGTGCCGCCTCGGGCAACATGCGATAAATATCCATCACATTGGAACAAGTAGCCTGAACCCTCTGAAACGGCTTGCTGAACTAAAAAAAGGGGAAGGAAGAGGTAAGTCTACTATCTTTATTTTCCTCGCAAAGTAAAAAAAAGAGAGAAATAATAAATAAATAATAATAATGCATCTTTTATTTTGCATGGTAAGAACATTAAAAAAAAAAGAAAAAAATGTATATTTTGCATTTAAAAGGTATATGCTACATTACTTGCATTTTTGCATGCATAAAAAAAATGCATCTTTGTGCATCTAAATATGTATTTTAGCATTTTAGGCATTAAAAAAAATGTATATTTTGCATTTAAGAATATATGCTGTATTTCTTTGCATTTCCGCATGCATAATTTTTTTAAAAAAGTATATGTGTCTTCTTGCATCTAAATGTGTATTTTTGCATTTTTAGGCATCATAAAAAGTGTATTTTGCATTTTGAAAGTATATACTGCATTTTTGCATTTTCGCATGCATAATAAAATAAAGAATGTCCATGCATCATGTTAGTAAGCATCCCATAATTTTTCTGCATTGCATTTGTGATCACGCAAAAAGTGTGGTGATCTTGTCTTGACGTCCACGTGTGAGCGAGGATGATGTGGCAGCTTCAGGTCCGTCCTTTTCACTTGACCTGCACAAAGTAAACAATGAACCGTTAAGGTGTCGGGTAGGCCCGACTATAACCCTCCGGCGTAAGAGTCAGATTTCCGGTAGAGAATTGGTAATAAATAGGCCGTGATAATTGTTTGATAGGAAGCTGTGATAAGGGAGTTGTGATATTGCTGAAATTACTTACTTTGCCCTGAATGTGGGCTCTCATATTTATACCTGAAGTTTATGGCGACGTGGCAGCTAATAATTGGGGAGCATAAAGCGGCTGTTATTAAATGCGTTGAGGGTATTCGTCAGGAATGAGTGAACTGTGTATGTCAGAGAGTTGGTAATAGCGTGCAGCGGTTTTTTCGGGCCTAGGGAAATGGTTTGTCAGGGTGGATGATTGGTCTGAGGCTGAGGCCGAGTGGTCTTTGTGACGAACGTTTTTGTTATTTGTCGGTGAGGATTTATGAAGGCGATTTGGTGGCGAGGCCGAGGGAGCTGTGATCTGTTAGGCTAGTTGTGGTGGGCTCGTCATAGTCTTAGAGGGTCATGATGCCGAGGTTGAAAGTTATTTATCTTAGGGGTGAGTGGTCCTGTCCTCGTAACGTGTGGCTCTGCAGGTGGGACCCTCTTTGTGCCGAGGGTCAGGTCTTTTTCATGCCGAGGGTCAATCCCTTGTGTAATCCTTTCAGTGGCCCCCTACTTTTTGGCTGCTCGACACCGAGAGGGCAAAAAGTAATACTGTTGCTTGATGGTAGGGGGTCGGCGTCGCGTTTATTTGCCGAGGACGACTTATGGAGGCTAATTCTGGGTTTTTTGGCCGAGGATCTATGCGATGCTTAAGTCGAGGTTGGAAGTTTATGGGACGTTCTTGTCTCTATTCTGTCAGGACGTTACGTCCTTTCAGGCTGACAGCTCTTTAAATGCGGTTTTTGGCGGCTTCTCGGTTTTCGTTAATGGGCGGCTTTTCGAATTTCGAAATTCTTTAAATGCCGTCCTTTCCCGCGTCTCGAATCTGGAGAAAGGTACGTGGCGTCGTTTTGGGTAGGGTTTAGGGAAGGCACGCGGATCGACCCGTTGCATATCCGGGGCTCCGCTTTAAAACGATGTCGTTACAGGGGGGGTATAAAAACTTTCTTTTTCATCTTTTACTGTTTACCTTTCTCATTTTCTCTCTCTACCGTATCTCTTTACTGTTTTTAGGCGATTTCCGGCAGCATTCCGGCTTGCTCCAATCCCGTTACATCCTCGTTTATCTGCAGCCCGTAGGTGTTTTTTCTTTTTCTTCCACGTTTTCATCCAATTTGGGTGGTTTCCACGGTGATTTCCGTGTTTTTTCCGATTTGTTTACAAGGTTTGGGGTCTTCACCTTCTGGGTTTTGACTTTTCGGCGTCTCTCTTCTTTTTTCAGGTGTATTTTCTACTTTAACGGTAGATTTCTCCGGCGATCTTCAAGTTTGTCCTCATTTGGTACGGTTTCTTTTCCTTTGCTTTTTATTTCTAGAGTAATATGTCCCGTAGGATTCCGTTTCCCGTTTTTTCATCTTCATCTTCCTCTAGCAGTTCCTCCATGGGCGATAGATTCTTGGAAACAGGGTTATTAGAATACTGTTTCGGTTAGGAGTCCTCCTCTTTTTCTTCCGATGCGTGGCGAGGCTTACGCCCGGCCCGGGTGAGTTCCGGTGGCCGAGGATCTTTCTCGTGCCACAGTACCCTTTCGAGGGTGTAGTCAGATCCTGTGCCGAGGATGCTTTAGCGAGAGGATGCCCTCGCGGTTTCGGTAGAGAACAATGCCGAGGATGTAGACCTCGGCGGTTTTGAGGTGGCAACCCAAGCGATGGCGAGTGAGTCGTTCCTCGCGGTCCCGCTTGGAGGCGTAGAGGTGAGGGTTTGCTTGGCCGAGGAGATTGTGATGGATCCGAAGTGATCTATAAGGAGGCGGCCAGTGGGCCCTCTTAGTTCGGAGAGTTCTGGGTCCTGCTCGATTTCTTCGTTAGACTCGGATGGTGAGGGCCCCTTTGTTGAGTCAGTCTTTGGGAAGTCTCCTCGCGGTGGTCCCATGTATAGGCAGTGCGAGGATAGATGGGCGGCGGTTACTCCTCGGCAAGCGAGGTTTCTCCTTGCGAGTTACGGGGTGAAGGTTAGCCCGCACTGGAAGTTCGGCGAAGTTTTTACGCCCGGACTATCCATCAGATGCCCCTATGAGAGTGTTTTCGTGCCGAGTTCGTATTGGCTTAAGTCTGATTGCTCAATTTTTTACCAGGGAGCGAGTCTTGCACTTTCGGCGGATTGAAAGAAGTTTGCGGCAACGACAACTCGACAGGATGGCTAGTGGAGCGGAGGCTTCTGTTTCAGGAAGAGATGGGGATGAGGGCGAGAGGGTGCCTCGTGCTTTGAGGCCTTTCGAAAATAAGATAGGTTCGGCAGATGTGGAGGCTTGGTCGCGGGTGTATGGTTCGATTTTTCGAGGATGCGATTCGAGGTTTGGGATTCAGTGCGGGGCCTTCGTAGCCATGTTGCCTTCTATTCAAGCCTCTTCGAGTTTTCCGGGCTGCGCTTGCCCCTCGACCCTTTCCTCTGTGAATTTTTGACCCAGACGAGTGCAGTCCCTCTGGATCTCTCGCCCAATTTGACCCGAGCCTTGGTTAGTTTTGTGCACCGGCGAAGGGATTCGAGCCTACATTGGGCCTCTTCTGTTATTATTACAAGGTCAGCATCTCTATGAACCGGCTGACTGCTCTTCGTCATCCTCGCGGATTTCCTCTATTAGCGAGTTTTGGGAACAAGGACCACAGGTGGTCCGAGAAGGTTCTGCTCGTGAAGTCGAGCCGTGGGCGGAATTTCGAGATTCCTGAAGGAAAACCCCACGGTCTTTCGAGGACGAAGACTTTGAACGATGCTAATGAAGCTACGAGGCTTGCTATTGAGGCCCCCTTGCTCGACGATGAAGGGGTGCAAGTTTGGTCCTATAATTGGAAGGCCATTGTGGAGAGTGAGGGCCTCCTATCAAGGTTTTGGGTTTCGGCAGTTGATGTTGAGGGAGTGGAGAGGGCATATTCTGGTTTTGAATACGCGAGTCGAGCGGGCTGGGCTCTGCATCAGGGCTGGATATTTGGCTCGGCGTGTCCGAGGTGTGAGGGTATAGATGGGCTCGAGTGCCCGACAACAGGTCAATTTTGTACATTCCTGTACTATGTTTCTTTCGGTTTTTTGTTTGGGTTTCTCTTTTGAGTACTGATGCGACCTTCCTGTTTTTTGTAGAAATGGCTACATCGCGAGATCTTTGTTTTGGCCAGTTGAAGGCCGGAGGAGCGAAGAGCTAAGAGCCTCGGCGACTAAGGATGGAAATCGGGAGCCACTTGTCGGCGTTTTGGAAGATCCTACCAAGGTGGCCCCTACCCCTACTGCTCCTTCTTCGGCAGCCCCTTCTGGCAAGGCGAAGGGTAAGCAGCCTGCAGCTGATGCTCCCAAGGCTAAGAGGAAGAAGACTCAAGTTCGGCCTCCGCCCTCTTCGTAATCTTGATCGAGGCGGTTTCTGTCCCATCTCCCCCCCGGCAGGCGATGTGGCGTCTGATAACGAGCACGTTGTCGGACACATCGTCCATGTAATGAATAACTTTCCTGCCGACTTTACAGGCTATGGGCAACGGCTACTCGGCGCGGGGGTCCCAGCCGAGGCTTTGAAAACAATGCGACCAGCCCAGGCCTTTCAATTGCAAGATCTTTGCGGGCTTGCTTTGAGCGAGGTAACCTAATTTCGTTATTTCTCTTTCTCGCTTTTCTGTTCCTTTTACCTGGGTTGCTTATGTTGACTTCGCTTCTACAGCTCGGGGTCGGCATCGCTGCATATCATGACAAGCTGAGCAAGGCTGCCGAGTCCGTGCGAGGACTGGAGAGGAGGCTCGACAAGCGAAGGGGAGATTTCTTCTGGTGCTGAGAAAGTGAAGTCCTTAGAAGGGGATTTACTATTGAAGACTGAAGAGGTCTCTCGACTCTCTGCCGAGAAGACGGCTTGGGCGAGGGGCGAATCTTGAACAAGGCTAGCGAGCGGGAGCGCAGGGTGAGCGAGCTCGAGGCCAAGCTTAAGGGAGTGGTGGATGAGGTTGATAACTTGAAGGCCGAGCTTTCGGCCTAGAAGCAAGTTTTGGCGAGATATCGGGCTCGCTTGCTTATGATGTGGAGTCACGGACTATATGGAGGCAGAGTTCGGGCTTTCCGAGCGGTGGTGGCGATGGGTGTGCCGATGTCGGAAGTGGTGAAGATGGCGAACCTTGCCTCTTTCGGCCCGGAATGCCGAGGCGTCTCATCGTTGGTACCGTTCGATGACACCGAGCTGGGCCAGATACGGGACGCCAACGCCGCAGCCCGAGCTCCTGAGTGGATGCCTCCTCCTGCCGAGGCGAACAATCTTTTTGCCCTGTTGGCTCAGGAAAACGCCTATATAAAGGATAGCTACCGTCGCTTCGCGGTGCCGAGGCAGGCGCATTTCGTTGGTGACCAGTTAATGGCCGAGTTAGAAGGTCAGAAAACGAGCAGGGAGGAGGTGTCTCAGAGCCAGTATATTTCTGAGCAGGTGGCTGCTCGCGAGGAGGAGGCCCGGGAGAGGGGAGGGGACTTAGCTTAGGAAAGTTAGTATTTTTAAAGACAATGGTTTCAAACAATGGTTACATGTAATATTTTATTTTTAGTGTGAATTGCTAGTATGTTCTTGTTCTTAGTTAGTTTTTTCAATATGCAAATATTTTCTGTATGATGCAAGTGTTTTCTGCCTATATTTATAAGTGGTTTTGAGATGGTGAGATAGTGCGATCTCGTTTTGGCGAGGCAATGCGGCCTCGTTTTGGCGAGATAATTCGATCTCGTTTTAGCGAGGCAATGCGGCCTCGTTTTAGCGAGATAATGCGATCTCGTTTTAGCGAGGCAATGCGGCCTCGTTTTTGCGAGATAATGCGATCTCGTTTTAGCGAGGCAATGCGGCCTTGTTTTGGCGAGATAATTCGATCTCGTTTTGGCGAGGCAATGCGGCCTCGTTTTGGCGAGATAATTCGATCTCGTTTTGGCGAGGCAATGCGGCCTCGTTTTGGCGAGATAATTCGATCTCGTTTTGGCGAGGCAATGCGGCCTCGTTTTGGCGAGATAATTCGATCTCGTTTTGGATTCGTTTTGGCGAGATAATTCGATCTCGTTTTGCGGCCTCGTTTTGGCGAGATATTGCGATCTCCAATGCGCCTCGTTTTGGCGAGATATTGCGATCTCGTTTTGGAGAGGCAATGCGGCCTAGTTTTGGTGAGATAATTCGATCTCGTATACATGGTTTGAACAAGTTTTTTGCTTGAAAATTTCTCTTTCATATAAGAAGATTACAGATCATTGATAATATTTTTTCAAGTGGTCTGAGTGCCAAGGGTTTTTCAGAGGAGTTCGTGCGTTTCGCGAGCTTTGTAGGTTCTGCTTTCGAATCTTTGTCTGTGATTTTGTACGGTCCTTCCCAATTGGGAGAAAGCTTGTTTCTTCCCGGCTTGTTGCCTGTTACTTCGATTTTTCTCAACACCATATCGCCGATCGAGAATGTGCGAGGATTCACCCTTTTGTCATGATGGGCTTTGGCGAGCTTTTTGTAGTTGATTGCCTTCATCCGTGTTTCGAGCCTTCTTTCTTCAAGGTAGTCAAGGTCCAGAGTCCTTGATTCTGTGTTCGCCTCTTCATTGAAATGGATGACTCTTGCAGTGGGGAGAGCCATTTCAATCGGGGCCATGGCCTCGGTTCCATATGTCAAGGAGAAAGGCGTTTCCTCGGTTGAGCCTCGGCGAGACGTTCGGATTGCCCATAAGACGGCCGGAAGCTCCTCGAGCCAAGCGCCTTTCTTGTCATCTAACCTTCTTTTCAAGGCATGAAGTATTTGCTTGTTTCCGGCCTCTGCTTGGCCGTTCCCTTGGGGGTGTGCTACCGAGGACTTCCAATGCCGAATTCCTCTTTCCTCGCAACTGGCCGTGAATCTGTTTGAAAACTGTGTGCCGTGGTCTGATACAATGGCTCTTGGTAATCCGTATCTGCAGAGGACATTATCTCGAATGAAGTCGATGGCCCTTTGTTCGGTGATGCTTGCTAAGGGTTTGGCCTCGATCCATTTCGTGAAGTAGTCCACCGCCACTATCACAAACTTGTTCTTCCCTTTGGCGAGGGGGAATGGCCCGATTAGGTCCAGTCCCCACATTTCGAAAGGCCATGCTGCGATCACCGGTGTTTGAGGTGCCGAGGGTAATCTTGGAATATTAGCGAATCTTTGACACTTGTCGCATTTTCTGGCATATGCCTCGGCATCCTTTCTCAACGTCGGCCAATAGTATCCGTGAAAAATGACCCTATCGGCCAAAGTTCGAGCCCCTGGATGGCTACCACACACCCCTCCATGTACCTCGGCTAGTAATCCTTGTGTGATTTCTGGTCGAACACACCTTAAGAGAGGCTTTGTGAAGGATCGCCTGTATAGTACGTCCCCAATTAAAGCGTATCTGGCCGACCTTCTTGCCATTGCCCATCCTTGTTCTCCGTCGCTGGGTAGTGTCCCCTGGCCGATGTACTTTTTGATGTCATCGATCCAACACTCCGTCGCCTGTTCTAGCATCAATACCTTCTCTTTATCAATGGACGGGGTATCCAGGATTTCAATCCATGTTTCTGGGGGGAGCTCGCCGAGTTCACTAGTGGCCATTTTTGAGAGGTAGTCTGCCCTCGTGTTTTCCTCCCTTCCTATTTGTTCCAACTCCCAGTATTCAAATTGGGCGAGGACACTCACGGCTAGTGCTCGGTATTTGTCGAGGGTTGGATGGTTTACCCCATATTCCCCCGAAATCTGCTTCACGACGAGCTGGGAGTCGCTGAAGATCAAGATTTGAGTAGCCCCTATCTCGGCGGCCAGTTCAACGCCGGCTATCAAGGCTTCGTACTCGGCGACGTTGTTCGACGCTGGGAAATTCAGTTTCAAGGCCTTACTGATTTCCGTTCCATCTGGTGTAATGAGGAGAATGCCCGCTCCGTTTCCATTTTTGCTGGATGATCCATCTACGAACAATGTCCAGGGCTGAGGTGGTCGCGTTTTGCGAGGACACTCTTGCCTGGGCACTTGCTCGCTTGTGGAAGGTCCTTGATCTGGCGCATCGCTTTCTCCTTCTGCCGAGGTGAAGGAGGCTTCGGCAATGAAATCAGCCAAGATTTGAGCTCTGATGGTTTTTCTTGGAAGGTAAACAATTGCATACTCCGTCAACTCAATGGCCCACTTCATCATTCTTCCAGCAACATCAGGCCTGTGTAGTATTCTTCGCAGAGGTAAGTCAGTATAAACCCCGATTTCGTGGGCTTTGAAATACGGCTTCAGTTTTCTCGCCGTTATCATTAGCGCGAGAATCACCTTCTCGATGTGCATGTACCTCGTTTCTACTTCAGTCAGTGCATGCGATACATAGTAGATGGGTTTCTGAAGTCCTCCTTCCTCTCGCAACAAAGCACCGATGCTATGGTGTGTTCTGAGAGATAGACAAAGAGTCTTTCTCCTGGTGTGGGGCAGCTTAGCAAGGGTAGGCTGCCGAGGTATTTTTGAGCTCGGCAAACGCGAGGTCGCATTCTCTGTCCCATGTGAATTTTCTCGCTCCTCTTAGGATTTTGAAGAAGGGGAGGCTTTTTTCAGCTGATTTCGAGATGAACCTTCCCAAGGCTACTATTCTTCCATTCAGCTGTTGAACTTGCTTGATGCATATTGGGACCTTCATCTCGGCAAGTGCTTTTATTTTCTCGGGATTTGCCTCAATGCCGCGCTCGTTCACCATGTACCCCAAAAACTTCCCCGCCGTTACGCCGAAGGCACACTTGGCGGGATTGAGCTTCATTTTGTTCTTTCTGAGGTTTGCGAAGGTTTCTCTGAGGTCGTCTATGTGGCCTGTTTCCTTCGTTTTAATCACCATATCATCTATGTAGGCCTCCACATTCCTCCCCAACTGATTGCCGAAGACTTTGTTCACCATTCGCTGGTAGGTGGCCCCCGCGTTTTTTAGGCCGAACGGCATCATATTGTAGCAATAGAGTGCGCCTGCCGCTCGGAAGGCGGTGTTCCCTTGGTCGTCCTTCCACATCCTGATTTGGTGGTACCCCGAGTAGGCGTCCACGAAGCTTAAAATTTTGTATCCCGAGATAGAATCGACCAACTGATCTATCCTCGGTAGGGGGTACCAGTCCTTTGGGCACGCTTCATTCAGGTTGGTGAAATCCACGCACATCCTCCACTTTCCGTTATTCTTTTTGACCATCACAACATTCGCAATCCACGTGGGGTAGTGGATTTCTCTTATGATCTCGGCCCGCAGAAGTTTGGCTATTTCCTCCTTGATTGCCTCTTGCTTTTCAGGAGAGAAATACCTCGGCTTCTGCTGGATAGGTACGAATGCTGGATCGATGCTTAATCGGTGTACCGCTACATCCTCGGCAATGCCTTCCATGTCCTCGGCTTGCCACGCAAACACATCAGTGTTCTCTCTTAAGAACTCGATTATGGCTCTCCTTTCGTCGCCCGCTATTTCCATTCCCACCTTTATTTTCTGGTCGGGGTAGTTGAAGTTTATGATAACTTCTTCTACATCTTCCATAGGCTGTATGATTGGATGGTCTCGAACATCGAGGCTTTCGATTTCGGTTTTCTCGGTCTCGGCACTCGACGTTCCTTCTTCCAGACGCGGGCCAACTTCCTTGGCTTGCTTTGGTTGCTATGGGGTGGAGCTTTCCCCGTCGAGCCCTCTGGCTCGTTTGGCGGCCTGTTCATCTTCTCTTCCCTCGGCCTCCTCTGGCCTTTTCAATCTTTTCTCCGCCTCTTTTTTCTCGTTGATCAGGTACTCTAAAGTAGTACGAGCATCATTCTTAAGGACACCTACTCCGAACGAGGTCATGTACTTGACCCGCTGATGGGCCATTGATGCCACCATTCGGAATTTGGCCTGGGAGGGTGCGCCGAGGATGGCGTTGTAGGGGGAGGGGAGATCAAGGACGAGGAAAGTGACTTCCTCGCTTCTAGTGGTATCCCCCTCGCCCAGGCTGACTTTGAGTGCCACGGTTCCCTTGGCCGTGACCTTATGGCCTGTAAAGCCCTCCAGTTGGACTCGGCTCGGAGTGAGGTGGGTATCGCCGAGCCCTAGTGCCAGAAAGCACTTATAGTACATCACATCTCTTCCCGCCCCTGTGTCTATCAAGACCCGTTTAACTAGGCTGTTGTGAATGCCGATTTGCAGAGTTAACGGGTTTTGACGAGCATAATCATTGACCGCCAGCTCGGTATCCCTGAATACCATTTCGTGCTCAACCATCGCATCCATGATGTTTTCCGCCGAGTTGTTCAGGCAGTTGATTGCGTTCTTCAACTGCGTGATACTTTGGGTTTCTTCCCGGATGGTATTTACCACTGGCCGGTTGTCGGGCTGCCTGTTGTCGCCCCCCGGAGCCCTCGGTCCGGGGGCGCGAATGTGGACCTCTCTCGCCACGAACCTTCGATCTCCCTCGTTTATCACCCTCTGTATTGCTCTTTTGAGCTGTATGCACTCGTCCGTAATGTGGCCAATCTCATTATGGAAGCTGCATCTTTTTCGTTGATTTCGCCCCTCTACAGGTGACCTCATGGGTAATGGTGGACGTATCTTGTTTTCTGTCAGGAAAACGTCCATTATGTGTTCCCTAGATTCATTGAGGGGGGTGAAGTCTTCCAGCTCGAAGTCTCGTCTTGGCCCCCTGATCTCGCCAGTGAATCTGGCGCCTCTTTCCTCCTCCCTTCTTTTCGCCGAGTTGGCGTCCTCCTGCCGAGCTTTCCCCTGCTCTTTTCCCTTATTTGCGAGCGTCTGGTCTGGAAGGGACGTGACCGCTCGTGAGCTTGTTGTGGTGGGGGGTTGCTCGCCGTCCAGCAGAGCCACCCTTTGAGCTGTCAAGAACATCTCGCCGATTGTGTCCTTTGGTCGCATGAGGAGCTCTGTTCGGCAGTTCCTCGCTGCTCAAGCCCAAACACATCCTTACGGAGGTGTCGGGAATATCTGGGATTTGGTCCAGGACCTCTTTGAAGCGTGCCATGTATGCCAGTACGGTTTCTCCAACCTCTTGTTTCACGCTACACAGGTCTGTCTCGCTTTTTGGGAGAGCACCTGCCGAAGCGAACTTTTTCAAGAATGCCCCCTTAAAGTCATCCCAACAGGTGATAGAGTCGGGTGCTAACCCGTTGTACCACTGTTGAGCCTGCTTCTTGAGGGTCCCAGCGAACACCAAGCACCATATGTCGTCCAGTCTGGTTACAATGATCATTTTCAACTCGAACCCTGACACATGGTCCAGGGTCGTCGTGTTACCAGTGTAGTCCTCAAAGCGTGGAATCTTCACTTTCGAAGGCACTTCCACTTCTCTTATTTGTTTAATAAATGGCCCCCCAATTTTTTTAATGGCCAAGTTCACTCCAGAGCTCTGCCGAGCCTCCAGCTTCTCCATCCATGCCCTAATCTCGGCATCTGTCATCGGTCTGTCGCCCTGTGCCGAGCCAAAGGCTTGAGTGGGGATGCAGTTAACCCCTTTTTCTGCCTGTGGTACCTCAGGCTCTTCCTCGATCATGTTTCTCATGGGGGACCCCAAACGAGCCTCCTTTGCTAGTTGGCGAGAGGGATGTCGAGATCTGGAGGGGGCTTTGTTGGTCGAGGACTGCTGAGCGTATGGCCGAGACTCCCCTTCCTCGCTTTGGGCCTCACAATTGTCTGTACCCGGGGGGAATCGTAGGCGAGAATGAACGCTCGTCTTAGATCCCTCGCCAGCCACCCTCTTTCCAAGTCTTGATTTGACATTGGTGGTAAACTTTGCCTTTTTGGCTTTCGCAGTTCCCACCCTCTGCCAAACCGAGTTGGATGGCGCCGAGGTGCTTTGCACGTTGATGGGCTCTGGGGCCCGGGCTTTTTGCCTTAACTCGTGCATCTTGGTCTCGGCTTCCTGTATTTTTGTGCACAAGGCCTTTTGGTGCTCCCAATATGCGTATTCCTGCTCGGCCTCGTCTTGAATCGTGGGCTTATTTGCTTTGCCGCGCGGTTCCTCCTCGTTGGCCCTGGAAGACTCGACCTCTCGGGGGTCGGCGTAAGTGTCTTTATTTTTGTTCGAGAGCCGTTTGTTCAGAGCGATCCTTCTTTGGTCCCTGGCCGACACCTCGGGTAGCGAGGCGCCGGAGTTCCCCCCTGCGTCCCTCATCGTGATGTGCTCGGCATGCTCCTTTTCTGGGCGGGTGGATGCTGCGGGGGTTACGTTCTTCGAGGCTTGCTTTTTGGATCTCACCATCCTTTCTCGTCTATGGACGCTGTGGCTTAGAAAAATTCGTTTCCCGGCAACGGAACCAAACTGATCACGCAAAAAGTGTGGTGATCTTGTCTTGACGTCCACGTGTGAGCGAGGATGATGTGGCAGCTTCAGGTCCGTCCTTTTCACTTGACCTGCACAAAGTAAACAATGAACCGTTAAGGTGTCGGGTAGGCCCGACTATAACCCTCCGGCGTAAGAGTCAGATTTCCGGTAGAGAATTGGTAATAAATAGGCCGTGATAATTGTTTGATAGGAAGCTGTGATAAGGGAGTTGTGATATTGCTGAAATTACTTACTTTGCCCTGAATGTGGGCTCTCATATTTATACCTGAAGTTTATGGCGACGTGGCAGCTAATAATTGGGGAGCATAAAGCGACTGTTATTAAATGCGTTGAGGGTATTCGTCAGGAATGAGTGAACTGTGTATGTCAGAGAGTTGGTAATAGCGTGCAGCGGTTTTCTCGGGCCTAGGGAAATGGTTTGTCAGGGTGGATGATTGGTCTGAGGCCGAGGCCGAGTGGTCTTTGTGACGAACGTTTTTGTTATTTGTCGAGGCTGAGGATTTATGAAGACTGATTTGGTGGCGAGGCCGAGGGAGCCTGTGATCTGTTAGGCCAGTTGTGGCTGGGCTCGTCATAGTGCCGAGGGTCATGATGCCGAGGTTGAAAGTTATTTATCTTAGGGGTGAGTGGTCCTGTCCTCGCAACGTGTGGCTCTGCAGGTGGGACCCTCTTTGTGCCGAGGGTCGGGTCTTTTTCATGCCGAGGGTCAATCCCTTGTTTAATCCATCGTTTGCATTTATTGTCCAATAAGCTGCATTATGGTGCACTAAAAAGAGAATAAAATGCCACCAATCATGAAAAGAAAATATTCCCATGGAATTTACTATGTCCCTGTAGCATAAGCATACATGGGAAATGAATTTTAGGGCATAAAATATATCTGTTTTGTCCTGCATTCATACGAAAAATGTGCCCAAAAATATGTCCAGAAAAAACTGCATTATATTCCGAAAAGTCCGTTTCATGAGCATATAGCATATAAAAATATATTTTAGCATAAAACATGCATCATATAGCCCAAATTGCATTTATATTATAAATCATGCATAGTAGGGTCAAATAGTGACCACTAGTTCAATTATGCATCGCAAAAATAAATTGCATAAATTTCATGCATCATTACTAAATTGCATCATTTTAGCATAAATATTGCATGCATAAGCATTATTAACAGAGTCAGGAATGCTCCACAAGTGCAAAGCAGTGCTAAAAGCTAGCAGATCTATAGTGTATCCAAGCAGATCTAAAAAAAGAAACTTACAGAAGTGGTTGGAAGATTGGACACATGAGTGTCCCGATCGCGAAGAATATTGCTCCAGTCATCCTTAGAATAGAGATACTTGATTTTATTCCGGATCAAAGGAGGAAATTCCTTCCTCCTTTCGCCAGATTCTGGGTGCATGGGAGCCTTCCCCTTCTTGGATCGCGATGAAGAAGCCATCTGCTAGAGAAAACACGTAAAATGGGCGAAAGAAAAATGAGAAAATGAGCAAAAATGGACGGAAAATAAAATGGGCAACAATGGCCGTGGAGGAGACGCTGAAGAAGAAATGAAGAAGAGAAGGAGCAGTAGCTCCCCCCCCCTCTCTCTCCCGTCACTAATAATGGGAGGAAAAATGATTTTTCCTTTTTCTCCCTCCAAAGTTTGAAGCTGCGACACTTAAGTCCTCGGGTTTCAAAAGTTGCAAAATGGCCCCCAAAGCTTAACGAAAGTTAACAAAAGTAATTTTGTTAACCAAATTCGACGGCCATCCATCCAAGGGCTAAGGAAAAGTGATATCCCCAGCAGATCAGCCGCAAAATAAGCAAAAAGCCAGGAAGTTCAGGCGGCAAAGGTAAGAATTGAAAAAAAGAGAGAATAATATTGGAAAAAAAGAGAATAATAAAGGGAAAACAAAAGGAGAATAATATTGGGAAAAAAGGAGAATAATATTGAAAAAAAAGGAAAAGAATAATATGAGAAAAAAAGGGGCAAAAGAGAATAAACAAATAATAACCATGCAAATAAAAATAAAAAAATGGCAAACATGCAGAAAAGAAAAAAAAAGAAGAAAGAAGAAAAAAGAAAAGAAAAAAAAGAGAGAGGGAAAATGCATGTAAAAGAAAAGAAAAAGAAAAAAAATGTATAAGTGCATGCAACAAAAGAAAATGCGGTGGCAAAAAGAAGAAATTTTTGGCTGAAGCTAGAAAATGCAGCAAAAAAAGAAAAAAACATCAACAAAAGAAGAAAAGAAAAGAGAATTTCAGCTAGAACCAGAAAATGCAGCAGCAAGGAAAAGAAAATTTCTAACCAAGGTTAGAAAGAGCAGCAAAAGGACAAATGCAGCAGCATAAAGAAAGATTTTCCAGCTAAAGCCGAAAATGTAGAGGAAAAAGGGAAAAGGATTTTCTAGCAAAGGCTGGAACTGCGGCAAAAGATAAATCCCCAGCGAGTGCATCAAGAGCAGCAAAAGAGCAGAATGAAATAGCAAGAGCAGCATAAAGCAGCAGCAGCGACAATTTGCCGCAAAGGCACGACAAGGGTAAGGAAAGGAAGGTATTTTCCTTTTCTGTGCATTTGTATGATGTTTGGAAGACTTTCCTAAAGGGGCAGGCAACCCCAGGGCAAGGGAAAGGCTTTGTTCTCCGACGAGGGCTGCGTTCCTGAGGAGACATTGAATTCCAGATATCAATAGCTGTGTTGGAAAACTTTCTTTTAAGGGGCACGCAACCCCGGATTAGAGGGAAATGTTTTGTTCTCCGACGACGGCAGCGTTCCTGAGGAGACATTTCATGCCGCACGCGCATCTAACTACGATTGGTCCGATTCCTTGGCTAAGGATACGAGGCGCCTATTTCGGTAGACACGACCATCGCATCACTTGATAATTACCTTTGCAGCACTCGTTTGATAAGCTTTGCAGCACTTGTTCATTTAGCACTGCAGCACTTGCACCGCAACATTTGATCCCCGGCAGAGTGAACTATGTTTCGGTCTGATTCCTTGTATAAGGATACATAAGCAACCTATTTCGGTAGTCACGACCGTTGCATGAGTGATAGTTTAGGTTTTGGCCTAAACTACGTTTTGGTCTAAGTTCCTTTATTAAGGGATACGTAGGCAGCCTACACTAGTAGGTCCGACCATTAGAGCATTTTATTGCATATCTACTTAAAAACTACGATAACCTGCTATAACCGACTAAATATGTCTAGGCTATGGAGTTTGGTTAGCATTATAAACTGTTGCATTATAACTGTTACATGTTGCATTCCTCTCCTATTTTAAATTGCACGAAATTGAAGAGTCTATTGTTTATCAACGATGTTCATCTACTTAGTAAGCCTTGGGTTACCCGTAGACTCCATCGTTGAGGGGCTCTATACACACCCCAATTTCGTACCCTTGATATGTGATTCTGGCATGTGATATCAAGAACTGTTTAAACTTAACAAATGTCAAGTTACAGGAGTTAAAAATGCAAAAGGCAAAGCAGGATGCGCGAAACAGTAAAATGCAAGGGATAAAAGTGCAAATTTTGAAAGGTGAATAGTGCCTTGGTGCTGCCATAAAGGGGCATTGGCGCAGCGCCAAGAAGACCTTATGGTCGTGCCTAAGGTGCTACAGGGACCCTCCCAGTTAACGCATTGTGCAACTCTCGAAGCGCGGTGTACAAGGAATTTGAGCACGCAGAGAGGATTTTTAATCCCCGATGAGTCCCCTTCCCAGGCTATAAATACAGAGCTTGGGGCTCACTTTCAGAAGCCTGGAAGAAACGAAGAGAAATGCCGATAAAATTTCTATGCGTCGTCCTAAGGCTGAGAAAAAATAGAGAGTGAAGTGAGATAGGGAGTGGTCCTTCTATAAAGCCTCGAAACCCAGCTAAAACTCCGCCAAACCAAAAACCAACCGGTTAAAGTGATCCCTAGCCCTTTAGTTAGGTATCCACCCTATTTTTCCGGCTCAAAAACCATAAAGTAAGTCGTTACTCTGCCCGAGTAAATAGGCTGAAACCACCAAAAGTAAGCCGTTACTCCGCCCAAATAAATAGGCCAAAACCACCAAAAATAAACCGTTACTCTGCCCGAGTAAACAAGCCAAAACCACAAAAAATAAGCCGTTACTCTGCCCAAACCACAGCAGCAGACAAAAAGTCTCCCTCTCTCGAGAAGGATAGAGCGAGCACTCTCCACTCTAAAAGGTAATAGCCTTTAAGGGCGTTTTTTTTATAAAAGTTATTCTTTAAATCCGGCCCAATGTAGAAAATATAAGCCGTTGTGCTGCCCGGATTTAGTTAGGAAATACTATGTAGAAGAGCCGTTATAATGGCCAAATATTTTTAAATATATCTGTAATTATTGTAAGGAGACGGCTACAAGTCCGTAAATAATGTAGCCGCGGATGTATTTGCTTTTATTTTCTGTCTTTAAATGTTTTGTTTATTTGCTAAATAAATATAACAAAAAGCATACTTTAGCCAAAAACCGCTTTTGAGACCGAAAGGGCGAGTTGGGTGCCTAGCACCTTCCCAACTCGTAACTTAGCCTCCGAACCCGTTTTGCAATCTCTGGTTTTTCTTTTCTTTTGGTTTTGCTTTATTTTTGCCTTAAAATAAAGATGACGATTCTATAAAACATTTTGGATCCAGTGGGGCGTCGCAACACTCCTTTCTTGCACTTTTCCGTTTTCCCTAAAAAAGGAGAATGAGAATGAAAGGGTGATGCATTCCTATATCCTGGTATCCCCTAAACAAGGGATAACTTGATGCAGGAAACCCAAAGCACCCATAGTGATCCGAAATAGGCCATAAGGCTATTTTCATAAAATCCATAGTGGGGCCTCGCAACATCCTTTTTTGCACTTTTCCGTTTTTCCCTAAAAAAAGGAGAATGAGAATGAAAGAGTGATGTATTCCTCTATCCTGGTATCCCCTAAACAAGGGATAACTTGATGCAGAAAACCCAAAGCTCCCATATTGGACCAAAAATCCACTAAAGTCAACTGAGACGTATTCCAACGCGCTATTTTAGACAGTATTCCTCTCGCACTTTTAATTTCGTTTTCCCCTAAAAAAGGGAGAATGGAATGAGAGCGATGGTGTCCCCGAACTTTTGGGGGCCAAAAAGAAAAAAAGGCCTCCTAAAAATATATAAAAATTCAATTTTTAGACGAATAATTTTTTTGACTTTTTATCGTTCATAGTATTGAAAATGTACAACACCTATAAATGTATAAGAAAAATAAGCATTAAAATTTTATTGAAAACTACTATTTTGCATCGATTTAAACAATTTATGACAAAAATGATATACCCCATCAATCTTATTCTTTTTTTATTTCCGGATAGATATTTTCTTGATAACATGTTTGTACTAAAAATTCAAGTTAAAAAAAAAAAGACACAATCACTAATAAAGTTAAGAACTAAAGAAACATAAACAACAAAAATGAGTCAAATAGCAACAAGAAAAAAACTTGATTTTTGCTTGAAATGTAATAATTAGGCTATGAGAGATGGATGTGAGGAAATTAGCTTGGCAAAGAAGAGAGTAGACCTAAAATGAATAAAAAAGACACAATCGCTAATAAAGTTAAGACTAAAGAAACATAAGCAATAAAAATGAGTCAAATAGCAATAAGAAAAAAACTTGATTTTTACTTGAAATGTAATAATTAGGTTATGGGATATGGATGAGAGGAAATTAGCTTGGCAAAGAAGAGAGTAGACCTAAAATGAATAAAATAAAAGGCTTGGTAGAGACTTGAACCCGTGACCACGTGTTCACATTACCCAACAATTACCATTACCATTGAGCCAAGAAGACAACCATGCATTTAAGTTACGTGATATATAATATATATTTAAAACCTGGCCTACACTTCTTTAAAATTAGGCCCTCTAGAATTTTTGTGTTGCACACCCCTATCCAAGGCGCGGGTGCACTCCGGGCGACCCACAACTAACTCCTCTGTTTTGCAACTCTGCCTTTTTTCTTCTTTTATGCCCACAGTGTATTTCACTCTTTGTTTCGTTTATAACAGTTGGTGGAAATACATGGACTGTGTATCCATTTATTTAATGTTTAGACCCCAGTCTGTTTAAATGTTATCCCCACCCCGGTTTGTTATCGCGTGTTATTGGTTATTTTAGTTATTCTATAATAACTATTATTATCCGTTTTCTTGGGTATGTAATTTAATCTGATTACTCTGTTTTTGTACGGGACAATTCCGGGCGTTAGTGTGGTACAAACACACAACACACCCTACTGTTAAAACAACATAGATCACACTGCAAACTATCAAAGAAACAAAGAGATGCTTTTTCATTGATACGAGTTTATATACATAGAGGTCCAAGTTTCACCATTTACAGGATAAACACCAAGTAGCAGATAGGGCGCGCACACGCACCCACACCAATCAAAAGGTTCTAAATTCTAATGTTTAGGCTGTTGGATAAGATGAATCCATAGCAATTCCACATAACCCTTGTTTGGCAGAGACATCTCGTTGCATCACTATGTGATACGCGTGGGGATGAGGAGGTTCACGATAAAGACAAGGTTAGTAGGGAGGGAACGAAGTGGGCTGCAACCAAGGTTGGACGCATTGGCTACGGGCTACAGAAAGACACGAGTATGGGCGAGGAAGGCACGAGTATATGGTGTAAGATGGCTGGACTCGGTAACAACACAGACAGAGGCTGTTTTAAGATAAAAGAAGAGCACGGGTATTACAACAAGTCAAGTCTCTTTAATATGTTTGGGCTGGGCTCGAAGAAAGAAAGCTTGGACGAGAGGGTTAGAAGGCATGCACGACACGACTTGCATGGGAATGGAAAGGGGTGGCAGCCGAGTTGTGTTGTGGTTGGGATTGGCTAAGCCATGAGAGTCCCGATTAAGTTAAGTAGTTTATTGAACTTGCCAATAGAATAGAACTTCTTGGAATTACTGTCCAGTAGAAACTAGTCTCTTGTAGGATAAGAATTATTATTATTATTATTGAATTAGATTAGGATTTCTTTATGTCTTTTAGTCTAGTTAGGATTCATATTTGTAAGCTTTTTAAGGCAGAATTACTTCAGTTGAACGGCAGGTTATTTGTGGTTTTGAAGAAGACTCTTCTTGAAGAACAAGTTTGTTCTTTTTAAAATCGAATCAATCTAGCTAGGTGAGTGAAGCCGAGATAGATTGTTCGTCAGATTTCTTTACGTCGAGCGAGTGAAGTTCGACCGGTGAGTCCGCCTATCCATTCTTTATTTTGTGTTGTTATTGTGCGTGTATTCAGGGCTGTTGCGGGGCTGTTTCGGAGTCGTTTTCGGGCAGCCTAGTCGAGCAGTTTTGGGCAGCTTTGTGGCTGATCGAAACTGGTGTTACAAGGCTAGATTAAGGACTGTTTTGACAGGGATTATTGAGCAGGTTCGTGGCTGAAGTTGGAGCGTATTTGAGCAGGTTTTGGGCAGATTGGGAAGTAATCTGTTTGGGTATGTTGCAGCAGATTGGTGGCTGTTTTAATTGTTCAATAAGGTTGGGTTTTGGGTTAATTTGTAAGGGAGACACTGTTAATTAATTGAACAGATTTTTAGAAGGCTATTGACGGGTTTGTAGGACTGTTTTGGAGGGTTAATTCGGCCTAGAGCTGATCCGAAATAGTTGGGTAGATTTGTGTTGTTGGTTCAGATTTTTGACGCCGTATCACTATGTATCCGCTGTCACCCCAGGTAGTGCCCCATGAGTTCTTGACTAGCCAATATTTAGTGCCATCATCAGTGGTTCCGTACCCAACTGCAGTAACACCGTGGTCAAGATCAGTTCCACAATCTCCTGTAAAAACCCCACTAGAGTAGAATTGGAAGGCAAACCCGCTTGCATCTATAGAAACCGATATTGGTTGATTTGCCACGGCCTTCAACAGTGCCGCCTCGCTGTTGGCAGGAACCTTCTCGTAGCCAGTGATGTTGGCTGCATGTCCAGCTTCCTTATTGGTGTTGCACGTTCCATCAGCTGCCGAGTAAGGGTAAGCAGCCTCGGAATTTATGCCTTTGTTGTGTACAATAATTCAAAGCCATTCTCCATCTCAACTCCTTGACACCCTTGGTCTACACCACCCTTGTCACAATCCACTAGTTCTTGCTCAGAGAGCGAAATCAGTTTTCCGGTTGTAAGTTGAGTAATACCTTCGGTGGCAGTTATGGTTGAAAATGCCCAACAGCTTCCTATAAACAGAAGGACAATAATGAGCAAATTAAGAACTTACAGGCAACCACCAAAAATGAAAAACCAAAATCGAGAAGCTGAAAAACATAGAATCGATATTGGTATGGGGCTGCTTTACCACATTGACCTTGATCCTTGAGTACTGGGGTAACGGCCCCCTTCTTCCTCCAGTCGATGGTAGGTGGTACTGCTGTCACGTTTTCGTATCTAAAAGGTGTGGTTTTTAGTGATTTCAAAGAGGATGATGGCATCTTGTATCCATTACGAGCAGCCTGGAACTCCTCATTTGTTTGGTCTGCAAAAGCATTGACAGCCAACTTATACAACCCCTTAAAAGATTCTATCAACTCCACATTGGCCTTGAATATCTTGGAACGCATTTCCTTCTCTGCGTTGTCCTTGTACCATCCATTGTTCATGCCTGTCTGACATTGATGTTTCTTGCAGTGTACGAGGTGTGGCTTGAAAAGCCCACATCCCAAAGATGAGCAAAACAGCGAGAAATTGTTTTCTATCAAGCAATGGAGCCATTACGAGGGACAGGGTGTTTATGTCTATGGTTGTTTTAGTTACTGAATCTGGAAGTAGTACACTTCGATCCTCGAGATAGAAAGGTATATATAGGCTCTTGTAGTACTACCCGTTTGTTAGACCTCACAGACAATGTAACATTTGCCGTGATGGGAAGGACCCAACTCCCATTATTGCTGGGCAAGCTATAAGGACTTGGACAGCCACAATGCCGTAGCAACTGCGCCCCCTCTTTGAACGTAGAATTCTTTTTATGTCCTTCCAGAGTTTAAACCATATAATATATCCATGACATGGACATCCAAGGTTTTGTATTTTAAACCTTTTTAAACAAAGAGAATCAAATAGTTTGTACTGTCCATCTCCAAATGAGTTTTAACCGTTGGGAAAGGCAAAAACATAAGGAAATTTATGACATTTCGGAAGTTCCTCTCACTGATTAGAGTAAAATAGTCGATGTTAAAATTCCTTACGAACTTGGCATTGTCTTCAATAATCTTAAATCGTGCTTCTTTCTCTTCTTTGTTCACATAGACGCGTCCATAGTGAACCATCCACCGCTCGTGCTTTGCTGCCATTTTAACTTTACTCGCACTTTGCGACGATGCAGCCACATTACCTGAAGTTGCTGCAACAATAACAAGAAGGACGAAACCGGAATACTTTTCCAAAACTGAAGTCATTTTCTATAAGAGTTAAAAAGAAAATTAAAATTATGGTTATTTTTTTGCTAATTAATGTAATGGCCACTCATTCAAGAAAGTAACATTTAACACAACATCCACACATACAATAAATCGATAGGTGTATATATGAAAATGAAGAAGTCAAGAAAAATAATGATTAGTAGAGAAATAGTATTAATTTAATTTTTTATACCTCATGAAATAAGCATAAACAAGGAAAAGATAATGAGAAAGAAGGTGACGGCAAAAACATACTCCCTCCGTCCCTAAATAATCGTTCTAATTGATCCGACGCACAGTTTAAAAAAAACAATTGACTTGATTATTTATATTGATTTAATATGTAGTTTCCTTTAAAAACTCATGTATATGTGGCCCATAATTAAAGTAGGGTGAAAAAGTAAGGATAGAGTGGTAAAAGTGATGTTCTAAAAAGGTAAGTTTTAAACTGGACAATTATTTTGGGACGAACAAAAAAGGAAAGAAAGACGATAATTTAGGGACGAAGGGAGTATTATATAGTGTTTTGAAGATTTTGTTAGTAGTAATCTTTGTTTTGAAATTTCAAACCAGTAAAAAATTAATCTTATGACTAACTAATAAAAATCAATTAAAATAACACAACATATAACCAAGATGGAGGTAATAACAAGAAGCTCATCTTTACTCAAATAACTCAAAATTTTGTAATTAAAAAAGATACTAGTATATGTACCTGTATCATAGGTACGGTGTCGGTATAAGATCAGTTCAATGAATAGTCGGAATAAATAAAACTCATAACTGACAGGGTAATTTAAACAAAACCTATAACCGAAGGTTTTATATGTAATTGTAGATGAGTAATTCAAACATAACTCATAACTGAGGGGTTCATTTGTAACTCACATAGTTACGAATCAATATAACCGTCAGTTGTGTTTATCACAATTTCATCAAGGTCACCAATTAAACCCTGAGCTCTTTTATAATATAGACTAGTACTCTTGCCCGTACCGATGGCACGGCGCCAGTTCGAAAATTTATCAATAAATGAAGCAGATATTATAGAAAGGAACTACTAAAAATATTATTTTCTTAAAAAAAATTGACTTTCAAACGGGGTCTCTTTGCCCGGAACGGAGGGATTAATTAATAATTTGTATACAAAATTGTGGGCCGGTCAAAAATTAAATTGCTTAAGTTAATTACGATAACAATTAAAAAGAAAAAAATAAATATTTCAAATTACAAAACTTACGTTTTTTTTTTTTTTTTTTAATTTGTATACGAAATTACGAGTCGGAAAAAAATTAAATTGATTAAGTTAATTACGATAACAATTAAGAAGAAAAAAAATACAAAGACAAATTTTCGCAACCATAAAACTGTAAAACTGTAAAATATTAACTGTAAAATCGTAGTATCTCAGTAAAAGAGTAACTAATTATCGCAAATAACTGTAAAACCGTAAAATATTAAATGTAAAATAATCATCGTAAACCGCCTTGTAAACCGTAATATCTCAATAATTTTCGCAGAATAAAATAGGGATTGAAAAAACGTGATAAAAACAGCTGAGATTGTGAGATTAAACGTGACAGAGAGACATTCTTTATATTTCATATATATATATATATATATATATATATATATATATATATATACATTGAAATGAATGCCCACACATAATTTTTCGTTTAAAAATTTGACATTCATCAACTTTTTAAAAATTACAATGAAAATTCTTTAAAAAAAATTGAGAGACATTATTTGGAAATTGGTGTTGCAAAATAATTTTTTATTCAATAGCCGTAGAATCTTGGTAAAACAGTAAATTGATTAATTTGTATACAAAATTACGGATCGGAAAAAAATTAAATTTATTACGTTAATTATGATAACATAAAACTGTAAAACCGTAAAACAATAAACCGTCATTAGCGAGCTAAGGGAAATAAGAGCCATTGGATCACCGTAAAACAGTAAAACCTGACCCCTTTTTATCTCAAGTCAATTATAAGCGTGCTACACTGACCTCTATTGTATTATAGATTATTTGAAAATTTCCGACAATTGACCCATTAGTTACCTATACCTTTATTAAGTCATTGGATTAAAAAATTGAAAAAAAAATAACATTAGTGGCATAAGAGCAACTCCATCGTTAAATATTCTTATACATCTTCTTAACTGGGTCCCACTGTCACTTTATTAACTTTACACTTCAATCTTATTTTTATATTTCTCAAACAAATAAATTTATTTAACTTTATTTAATATATTTCATATTTAAATATTTTGTATAAATAAATTAATTTATAAATAAAGACATTAATTAATTTATAAATAATATTTATAGGGAAGAAGAGAAAAAAAGAAAAAAAACTTAATTAATTTATATAAAAAAATTCACCAATTATTTGCTTTTAGTTAAAAATAAAATATTGCAAAACCCCCCAAAAGTAGGACGCAATGGCTGAAATTAAAAAAAAATCAACAAATTAGTCAAAAAAACAATCGCTGGGACCCGCCGCTGCTCTGCCTCTCACGCTCCGTCCTGAGAGTGTGGTGCACGCACCCCATTTAAGGAAGTTGTGCACCTCACACTGCTCCCTCTCCCCATTCTTCTTCCCTCTTTCTTTTCTTCCAATTTAGGAAGCTCTCGTCCTCTCTCCCCTATGTGGCAATTTAAGAAGAGTCCTCCCATTGTTGATTTTTTTCTTCTCAAATAAGAAGACACCTAAAAAGCAACAGGTGTTGCTCTAATCACCCTTCCCAATAGTGTCTATCCACAAAAAATTGAAAGGAAAGAATCTTAGGTTGGTGGATGTCATTTAGAAATGAAAGAAAAAAGAGAAAACCCTAAAGGATCCATTCTATTTTTATATATGTAACTTAATTTTTAATTTGGTCACCATATTATTTCGAAAAGTCTAATAAGCTTACTTTACTACCATTTTTTACAGTTTGGTAACTATACTTTATTAAAAAATGTCAATATGATGCATGAAGTGCATGCTGTTAACAGATATCATTGAAAAGACTAAAATGCCCTCTCTAAAAAACATTAAAATACTAAAATATCCATCACCACCAACATTGGTTTCCATATACATAAATAATAAATTACTGCAAAATCAACAACCTTGGCATAAACATTATTAATGGGTCCAGCAATTTCAACCCAGACACGGGTCCTTTCTCCATCTCCAAAATGACTCCCTCTCTCACAAAACTCTCCACAGCAGCATGTTTCATCTCTCTTCACTTTGGCAAAGCAAGCCTCAGTTCCGAGCTTCGCTCAAACTTCTGTCACAAAACTTCCAGCTTCGACTCTCTTTCCCCTGTGTCGAGCAGCATGCTTCCTTGGGAGAAATCCGAGTGACCCAGGCCTTGGGTGCTCAAACTTCCTGTGGGACATCCTCATGTTTCTCTCTAAAATAAAACTACACAAATCTAAATTCTTAATATTCAAAGGAAAAGGTTAAACAGATTAATAACTAAAAAAATTCAGCTGCTAAATTACATCGCCGACACTCACATACACTATTCAAAAACGAAATCATCCACAACCTAAACACTCAAAACAAAGTTATTAATAACTCACAAAACAAAACGAAATCATCCACAACCTAGGGATCGAATTCGGTACTCCTTGTTACGAATTTCAATGCTCAGACCTCTCCCTCTCTCTGCTCCGACGAAACCCGCCCCTTCAAATCCAAAGCACCTCCACTGCCAACTGCAAGTAAGAACTTTCCATAGTTCTGGGTTAACAAAGTTTATGAAATCAAATTGGGGGGAAGAAGTAGAAGGTATGGAAAAAAATAAATAAAATGAAAATAATTTAACTGGGGTATTTTCGGGTTTTCAGAAATTTATTCAAAAAAAAAAAAAAGAGACAGAGTGACTAACATGACACTTTTTGTAAAGTATAGTTACCAAACTGTAAAAAATGGTAGTAAAGTGAGTTTAACGAAGCTTTTCGTAATAGTAAAGTGACAAAATTAAGAATTAAACATATATATATATATATATATATATATATATATATATATATACACACACACACACATAATAAGATTCATACTAGGGGTGAGCTCCTGTTAGGTTCACTTTTTGGAAGAGAGCCCAAAAAATATAGAACTAAGAACCAATACATTGGTTCGGTCAACCAATTTAAGACGATATTACGATGTGTATCTTTGATCAAGAGGATAACTAGATTTTCTAAAAACAATGATCAATAATCAATCATATTCTTCCTTCATACAACATTTTGTTGGGTTCGTTGTTCTTGTGAAAATAAACTAAAGGTAAAAATCATTACTTCCAAATTAATAAAGAGAAACGAAAAAGAAAGTTGTAAGGAAATTTATTGTAAGTCATCTTCCTCTCCGATCCCCTTATGGTTAATTTAATTAATTTTCAGGTAACAATCCTTCAAACTAATAATGTTTGGAATCACAAAAAGAGGCAGAAAATTAATTAATAGGGAAGAACAATGTTTTTCCTCCTATTTTCTCTTTAATTAAATAAGGAAACTTGGTTGAATATTGAATCAAATTATTAAATATTTTCTTTAGGTTGTAAGTTGTATCCCTTTTATTATCTTCTTATCAATATATATATATATATATATATATATATATATATATATATATATATATATATATATATATATATATATATATATATATATATATATATATATTAGTATATTATATATATATAAAATAATAATAAATACACATTGGTCCTGGTTCGGAACCGGGACCGACCCAATTGTGTTTTCCGATGATCAATCCAAAGTATTGGTCCGATCATTGACTTCTAGTCCCATTAAAAACGCCACCCTAATTCATACTACTCAATACTCGTGCGATACACGGTTTTCGTAGTTTTTTTTTACAAAAAACTGTTTATAATAAGATATTTTTTAGATTTGTAATAGGTAATTAATTTTTTTAATTAGAATACTTTGAAAAAAAAACTAAATTAAGGTAAATATTAAAATTGATCATATGAATGTGTAATTGAAATATTTACGTAAGATTTTATGACAATTTTTTTAAGATTGAAGTAATTAATTATATATATATATATATATATATATATATATATATATATATATATAGTAATTTTCTGTTGGAATTGATTATTTTAACATAAAGTAGTGTGACATCAGTGTCTTCTGTTTGTATTAATTATAATTACTCTCTCCGTTCCGGGTAAATAGTTCACTTTCACTTGAAGAGTCCATTTTAAAAAAATAAGGCATGAAAATATCATATTATTACTAATGGACTACTAAAAATGTCATTTTATTAAAAAAATAACTTTCAAATAGAGACTTTTTGCCCGTAATGAAGAGATTAATAGAAATAGATTAATATAAGAAAAAAATAATATAAAATTATCATATGAATAACTTGTATAAATCAAATAGTAAGGAAATGAAAAGTTACGATAATTGAAGAGTTTTAGTCAAGTTAAACTTGTATAACTTAAATAAGATAAAATTTATATTATAAAAGAGATCAGAGGCTAACTGACGGCCCAGATCAAATTGTGTCAAACACAACTGACGATCCAGATTGATTCATAAGTATGCGAGTTACATATAAACCCCTCAGTTATAAGTTATGTTTGAATTAGCCGCCTTTACAACAAAAAAGTATTGTTTTTTTTTTTTGAATTATCCTCTCCACAACTAATTACAGTTACATAAATGCTTTTATCTAACACATTTTTTAACCACATCATTTCGTTTGAGTTGATGAGGTGGTTATCTATAATTTATCTCGAGCATCCATTGAGTTGTTTTAATGAAATATTTGTTTGTAAGTTTTGTAATTAATTTTTGTAATTTTAAATATTTGTATTTTAATTTTATTATGAATATTTGGTTTGTAGTTTCTTAATTAATTGTTATCGTAATCAACTTAATCTCAATTTAATTTTTGTCTGACCTAGATTTATTTTTTAAAAAAACTTTTGTTCGTAAGTTTTGTAATTTTAAATATTTGTATTTTAATTTCTTTTTTTTAATGTGTGCTAAGTTTTCCTTAATAGTTTGAAATATTTGTACTTTGAAAATAGTCTTTTGTTAGTTCACTCTGTCTTATTCAATTTATTATATATTTTTTGTTTGCTATGATTTTCATTTTTAAGTTTATTTCAAAATTTTATAGAGAATAAAATGTTTTATTTCTTTAATTTTCGGGAAGTCGTCATTTTGTGTGTGTGTAGTGTACATTAATCCGACACCTACAAAATCTCAAGCATATACTAATTTATTTTCATCATGTTTGCTTCATATATTTATCATGTCTATATTGACATCGTGTCATATGTACGGGCACGAAATCTAGTTTAATTTTAAATTAAGTCATATTTAACAAAAACAAAAACAAAAACAATATTTTTTTCTCATTTTACAGAAAGTTAATACGTTGCAGCCATTTTACTTGACAACAATTTTTGTTCTAGTATTTACTAATTAATAAATAGACAAATGGATAGATAAATAAATAGATAGAGCATCTCCAATGCTAATGTGGATGTGAAAGAATAGCCCTTACGGACTTAGCTCAGTTGGTTAAGAGCTAGTAGATTTGGAACAGGACCAAAGATCAAATCCTAGCAACTACAGTGTGGGGGGTTTCATCTTCTTGTGGGGGTGGCTCCTTGTAGGTACTAGGCACAGTTCCTCCTAGCTACTTAATCGCTGAGTCACCGTGATTTTCCCTATCACATTCTCATGGGGCTGGGGTGTGGGGGGCTCTCTGGGGGAGAGTTTCCCCTTTTTGGAATGTGAAAGAATTTAGATGTCATCTAGAATTTATATCCTTTTTCAAAGAAAAAACTTCTCCAATGCAAATGTGGATGATAAGTGTTGATATGATGTGCCAATCAAATTTGTTCACATTGTACATAACAATGTCAAACTTTCACATTCTACTTGAGGGTGTGGATAAATCCTAGTCATTATCTTTCTTTTTAAAACTCTTTATATTAGTTGTTCTCTTTTCTTTTCCTTTTTATTTTTTTGTCAAATATTATTTTAATGGTGAGATGCATGTCACATAAGATTAAATTCACATTTGCATTGGAGAGATCAATTTTGATTGAATGTAAATGAAAAGAGAAAAAATGATACATATGATTGAAGGTGTGAATTATCCACTGACATGATTAAATTCACAGTTGCATTGATACTTATAGTTAGATAGATAGATAGGTAAAAGATAGATCATCTCCAAGGGTGGCTTTAAAACTTCAAATTTGGAGGTTTTCTACACTGTTGCAAGCTCCAACAGCTACTTCAAAACTATGTCAAATTTGAAGTTTGTGCTTTGGCACTTCAATTCCAGCGTACACTGTAGACCTTCATCTTCCCTTTCCTATTTTTTTTTAAGTAATTATTTTGTGTTTTATGTTTTCATTATTATTGTTAGTTTAGTTGTTTAGTTTAAATACCACTTTGAGATGTTTTGGTTTAAATAATAAAAAAAATTAATTCAATTATTTTTATTTATATTGTTAGTTATTAGTTATATATAATATTAAAATGATTTATTATTCATAATATTTAATTTAATTTAATAATAACTCAATAAATAATATATTTGTTTTGCTAAAATACATTAATGCAAATAAAATAAAATAAAACATATACTAGGAATATTCCTTTTAGAGCAAACTTTAAAGTAGAACTGTTGGAGATGGCGGCGTAAACTGGATAGGAAGCACCCATGCCAATGCCACACATCCCTTCTGGGGTACCCGAGTCTCTTTGCATCCTCCCGAATCCACCCTCACCCCAATTTTCTCCCCATGAATTCTTGAATAGCCAATACTTCATTCCCTTCTCACTGACCCCATAACCTACTACAGTAACAGCATGCGATCTTACTATTCCACAGTCCCCACTTATGATTCCGGTTTCGTAGAGATGGAGCAAACTAGGATCAACAGCTACTGAAACTGGTTGATGAACCACAGCCTGTAGCAGTGCCATCTCATCGGCAAAAGGTGTGGTTTCATACCTGCTGATCCTGGCCATGACATGGGAACCTATGGTATTGCTGCAAGCTTGCTCCTGTCCCTTGTAGGGGTAAATTGTGTCCGAGGTTAATCCGTTGCTTATCACATATTCATAGGCATGTTCCAAGGATGATCCTTTGCATCCGTCTGGTTGACCATCACAATCCACAATTTGTTGCTCAGAAAGTGAAACTAACCTACCCGTTGTGATCTGAGTAATTCCTTCCACAGCTGCTACTGTTGCAAACGCCCAGCAATCGCCTGTGTAGATATGTAAAATCATATTACGTTGGAATCCTAATGAATTGAACACGAAAACTAACGAATCATACTTTCAATGTTTGGTTATCATGAAAATTGAAATAGAGAGAAAAAGAGGGAACATTTCCCCTCTTCACGTTTTCCTTACCACACCCACCCTGGCTCTTGACATGGTTAACAGCTCCCTTCACTCTCCAATCAAAGGAAGGGGGTACATCTGTCAAACTTACATTCTCGTACTTGAATGACCTTGTCGCTAACCTAGGATGCAATGTCCTCACGTATCCACCATAAGTAGCTAGGAATTCTTCCTTAGTCAGATCAGCAAATTCATTGATTCCAAGCTTGTATGTTTGATTACGAACTTGATTGAATTTCTTAATGAACTTCACGTTGCTGTTGAATATCTTTGATCTTTTCCCTTTCTCTTCTTCGCTTTCATACTTCCGTCCATAGCGAGCCATCCACTGCTCATGCTGATCTGACATTGTAAGGGTATGAGACGTAACCCAATAAGCTGAAGGTAACAAAATGATCAGAAGACTGAAGATTGAATACTTTTCCAGCATTAGAGTCATTTTCTATGGGTATAAAATCTTTTTTTTTTTTGGGAAAATCTGTGAAACGCAGTCTTATATTAGTGGGCTTTGTCTACTTCGATGAATGTTAATAACTTACGTGTGTTTATGTTAATTTAAACGAAAATTTTCATCGATTTGGGCCTAATTTTTAATGGAATCTTCACTTTTAATGTTATTTTTGGCATGTCTAATGACTAAATGATTCTCTTAAGTACCCTTTAGTTTTTTTTCTGAAGCATATTCTTAATTTTAAGCTGGTTTAATGCAGAAAGAAGCATGCCTGTTGTGCACATTTCATACAAAATGCTAAAAGTTGCTTCAAAACCATAATCTTGTGTATATATTATGTATTGATAACAGCAGTAATGGAGAATCCCAAAGATCTTGGTGCAGATAGTCAGATGGAACTGGACATGGAAATCTTTTCATAATTAGGTTCTTAATATATATATATATATATATATATATATATATATATATATCGTACACGATAATCTCCATGGTTATACCACATGTAGATGGTAAAGTTCAAAAATTAAGAAGATTGTAGACTCATTGCATGGAACGTCATGTGTATAAAGAATACTATAAATAACAATTTTTAAATACTCTCTCCGTTCTGGGTAAAAAGTCCACTTTAAAAAATTAATGCATAAAAATATTATTTTATTACTAATGAGCTACTAAAAATGTCTTTTTTTAAAACATTGACTTTCAAGCGAGGACTCTTTGCCCGGAACCTAGGAAATATTTCATTAGGATAAGTAAGTTTATTATCGTGGTAATTTTTTGTTAAAGTTTAATCAAGTTGACCAAAAACTAAAGAAAATAGGGAAACACTCCTCCACTCGAAACACAGAGTAGCCAAAAACCATTCACCCTGTTAGAAATTGGAGGCCCAATAACAGTCTTAAGGGCAACATTTCTAATACTCCTTGAGCCCACTATGATGCTTGGCCCATTCCCCTTGTGCAGCTCATCCCTTGAGAAGCCCTTTTGTTGGTGAGTTTGAAAAAGACGGATGGCAGCTCACTCTTCTTATCCTTTTGTGTGCCCTACCTGTTGGTATATATTTGCTGGTCCCTTGCGTCCTTTGAGAGCGATGAGAATAAGCGCGATAGAGTATCTAGCGATAGCCTCGATCGATCTCTCTCTTCTCAGTCATTTATGTCCCCCTTAGATTTAGGTTGGATACTTGGATTCACCCCCTCCGTCTTTATTCCTTTGTGAGATATTGAGCTTGAGAGTTACCTAATCTAGTGAGTGTTAATTAGATGTGAGGGACCGAATCTGTTCTCGCCGTTTCTTTGTGAGCGAGCCATGAGTTAAGTGATCTGAGAGAGCTTGGTTTTCGGGTTACGGTTGCTCTCGGTTGGGTGGTATGCAGACGATCTTCTTCTCCATTGTCCCCTACATTCATTGTCAAGTTGTTGCCAAAGATTGGTCAAGCTGGTTCGTTGTGAGGCTTTGACCTTGGTTAAACAGTGGGCTGGTTCCTTTGGACTTGTTGGTGGATATGGCCGGTGAAAGGGTTACTGAGCCGACGAGAGCCTAGCCGAGGTTTTCGACTGATTACGGTGAGTCGTGTCTTGGTACATGGCGACTTCGTGCTCTCGTTCGTTGCTTCTTATTATTTATGTTGCCATTTTCTGTTATACTAACTACTCTGTTTTGCTGCTCTGCCTTTTTTTCTTCTTTTATGCCCACAGTGTATTTCACTCTTTGTTTCGTTCATAATAGTTGGTGGAAATACGGGGACTGTGTATCCAATTATTTACTGTTTAGACCCCAGTCCGTTTAAATATTATACCCACCCCGGTCTGTAATCGCGTGTGTGTGGTTATTTTAGTTATTCTGTAATAACTATTGTTATTTGTTTTCTTGGGTCTGTAATTTAATCTGGTTACTCAGTTTCTGTACGAGACTGTTCCGGGCATTAGTGTGGTACAAACATACAACAGTGGTATCATAGCCTCCCACGCCCTCGTACCGTGAATCGGTAGAGTCCTCTTCAATCCAAAAATTATTTTAGAAACTCTCTTCCAAAGTTTCTTGGTGAGATTCGGTTACCCTTGCCTCTCTTTTACTTTCCAGTATTAGACCGGTTGAAATATTTCGTTATTTCTTTGCTTGGGTTTGTTGCTCTCCTTATTGCTCCAGAACTGTTATGTTTGAGTGGTTTTAAACCTGCTTCATTGGTGTTATATTTTTCCGCTTTAGAATTGCTTGTTTCCTGTTATTTTTTTAAAATATCTGTTTTTCAAAACCTCGGATATTCTGTTGTTGTTGTTTTGTGCTCTTTTGGTTGTTCTGATTGTTTCTATGCTAATCTTCTCGAAATGGCTACATCTTATGGTTTGGAACCCTTTAATGGAAAAAATGACTTCTCTATTTGGTAGCAAAAAATGAAAAGTGTTTTGATTAAAGAAAAAGTTTTCAAAGTCCATAATACAAAATTTTTCAAAAGATGCATCAGAAGAAGCTATTCGCGAAATGGACGAAAGTGCCTACTCATCTCTTATCTTGAACTTGGCCACTCCGGTTATGCGAAAATGTGGTAAACATAGACATGCTAAAAGTCTTTGGGAAAAATTGGAAGAACTTTACTTTGAGAAAACTCTGCCAAGTAAAATTCATAGATGACTATACCTCGATGCGTTTACCAAATTAGTTGAAGATATTAAACAAACCGGTGATGAACACATAGATGACTATACCTCGATTGTGCTTTTAAATGCGATACTTGAATCTTATGCTGATATGAAATCTGCTATTAAGTATGATAGCGATAAGATCACGCTTGATACCGTGATTAATAGTTTAAAAGGCAAAGAGTTAGATTTAAAGGTTAATTGCTAGAAAAGGTAAATCGAACTCTGGTGAGGTTAATATGGTGAGAGGTAGAACTTTCGAAAGAAACAATGGACAGAAAAACAACCAAAATCAGAACCAACGAAAAAATCTGGAAATTTTAGGAATAGGAGCAAGAATAGGTCTAAATCAAAAACTAAAGGTCAAAAATGCTATAACTGTGGAGAAGTAGGACATTTTAGGAAGGATTTCCCTAATCCTAAGAAGAAAAACTCAAACCATAACCAGTAAAATGATTGCAATATGGCTTCCAATGGTGAGAGTAGTGCTGATGTTTTTATCGCATGTCACCTTTTAAAAACAATTTTAGCTCTTACAAAGAAATGGAAACCATTTTTGTCTCTATAGCAAATCAGAAAAAAAAAAAAAATGTCAAATTGCTGGAATTGGTGATGTTTGTCTCAAATTTGATTCTGGAAATTGTTTAACTTTAAAGAATGTTCAACATGTGTCTGACTTGTGCAATAACTTGATTTCCTGTGATGCTTTGTGATGAGCCCAAGATTTCCATGAATTTTCCCGAGAATTTTCTTCTATTTTGTGCTAATTTTGAGTTAATTATGCTTTGGAAATATTATTATTTGTGTATTTGTACTTAATGTAGGTTTCCATGCATAATCGAGCAATTATATGGTGTTTAGCACAGAGTTCAAGACAATTCCAGCCTTAAAAGTTGAATTGGAATTTATTTGGTGAAAGTCCGTTAAGAGATCCAAGCCAATTGAGGGCTAACGGAGGCTAACAACTTTAACGGAGGATGAAAAAGATACTCCTGAAGGAGGAAGGAAAGTGGCGCCAAAGTCAGAACCTTCAGGGGCACCGGAGCAAGTTTTAAAATTGAAGGGGAGGCCGCCGCTTATTCAGCAAAGTCCCTGTGCATTGTCGGCTCCCTGCTGGAGCCACGTGTCGCCGCCTCAGCCAGCCACATCTAGCTTGACCCACAGCATGCTTCCTGGATCGAGTCTGACCCGCGTCTGCCCGTGCCCATCACCAGCCCAATCACCCGCCATTTAACCCTATTCCTCTCACACCCTTACCCACTTTCAACTCGGGTGACCCGCGTGCCCTCTTCCTGGTTCTTCCCATGCCCCGTGTCCAACCTCATTTCTTCTTCCTATTTAGCCCCTGCTTCCTCCTTACACTACCCAATTTGCCCTTCGTAGCCCTGCCCTCTTTCTTGCCTTCCCCATTTAATTCGGTAGCTTCATTTGTGACGAAACAAGTCCTATTTACGGTGTGAGCCCTAAATGGGGCACCAGCCCCATTTTCTTCCAAAATTCTTCCATTCATCCGATGCTTGATCACTATTGAAGATTTGAAGTTTCAAATCAAGGGCCAAGGAAGTATCTACAAAAGATTTCAACCCCAGATTTGCGATTCTTCGGTTTAATTCTTTCAACTTATATTTTTAGATATTTGTTATGATTTCTAAGGTTGATTAATTTTGTAAATGTGGAATTGGTTTATGCTTAAATTATTTATAGAATGCAACTATTTTTCTATGTTAAATGTAGTAATTTAATTTAATCTATCTCTTTATTTAGTACACATTCATGTTGGTTATTATTTTGTGAATTTAATGCTTTTAATTATTTGACCAATAATTAAATGATTTTAGAAATATTTAGGATCCGCAAGAGCTACCTTTATATTTCGGATCAATCAATTTAATAGGCGGTGTTTTTGTGACACACATCGATAGCTATTGGCGGAGACTAGGTTTGACACGCGATCGAACCACCTTAGCCATTCGCGAGCCTTCGGGAAGGTTAGGGTTGACTATAATATGCGAGAGCCCGTAGTTAACTAATTTTAGTTGTCTCGCTACCAACATGAATTGTAGAAAAATATAAAGAGTCTCTTTTGCAGTATTACCCATGCTTGGTTATTATTGTGTGCTCTTCAAGCTTTTAATGGCGTAGCGAACCATTAGATGATCACTAGAATGATAGGATCTGAGCGACAACCCTTCCCCAGAATCACAATAGTAGTTTAGTGGGCGTGA
>CM028379.1:164207627-164231135 GCA_013146195.2 Codonopsis lanceolata
GAAATTCAATTTTTTATTTTTTAATGAAAATTCAACACAAATGCATGCATTTCATACATTTGATATTTAAATTACACCTAAAACTAGTATTTAAATGTAGAAGATGATGAAAATTTATACCAATAGAAGACATTGTTGATCAATTTCTTCAGGTTTGTTGAACGAAATGTTGATAATGTTGTTGTTGTTGTTGCTGAGAGTGAGATGAGAGTAATGAGTTTGGTTTGTATTTTGAATTCCTTGTTGCGCGCAGGAGGGGAAGGACTATGGAGTTCGCGTTGCTTCTTGCTTGGTTCTTCACGGCAATGTTGTGTTTGGGGGTGGGAGGGTAGGTATGTAATTAATCTGGTTAGTGGTAATTAATTGGGTTGGTTGGGGAAAGGGTACAATAGGTATTTAGCTGGGGTGTAGAGAATGAAGTGAGAAAGGAATGGGGTGTAAAGAGTAATGGGGTGTAGAGATAGCTTTTTGGGGTGTGAATATCCCCACCCTAATTGAAATTGCACCACTTGGCCTATGAGTGCGGTTATCCGGGTATACCTTAATTTGTGTACCTTTCGGGGGATTTGTGTACCCTTCGGGGGATTTGTGTACCTTACGGGAGATTTGTGTACCCTTCGGGGGATTTGGTTCTTGGTCAATAGACCCTTATGTGATCTAAATAAATATTTTGATATTCGGTTATTACTGGCTGGTATGGGACAGTCAGTAATGACAAATTTGTTTGATCCATATTTGTTATGTTTGAACTCTCCTTTTAAAAAGAGATTTTTTCTAAGCCTTTCGTTATATATCTTT
Organism: Codonopsis lanceolata; assembly: GCA_013146195.2. NCBI lineage: Eukaryota > Viridiplantae > Streptophyta > Magnoliopsida > Asterales > Campanulaceae > Codonopsis > Codonopsis lanceolata. Next base: position 164,208,426 of record CM028379.1, read on the forward strand.
GATTTTTTGCAAAGTTGTCAGATATCTAAAACTCTGTTTTACATGTATCATGATTATTCTTTGAGTTACCCCTCCTTAGAAACCGGAGGGGCGACGTATGATCTTACTGAGCTTTGTTCGCTCACCATTCACAACCTTCTTCTTCCAGGTCGAAGTTAAAGACTAAGTTTGAGGTTGAGGATACTGGCGAATAAATCAAGATTTTTAGGTTGTAATTATATGTGTTGGAAGTTAATGAAGACAGAAAATTTTTTAGTAGACTTTGTTCCGAAATTTATTTTAGATGATTGTATTTAAATTGGAGACTTTTGTAATATTAGTTGGATGTCGTTTTAATTTAGTATTTATTTTAAGTTTGAATTTGTAGTGACGTGGCCAGATGTGGGCCCATGTAGTGGGACCCGAGTTTGAGGCGTTTGATTGGTATCGAGCTTAGGCCTTAGATCGGATGGTCTTAAGATTTAGGAACAATTAAGAATAAGATGTGATACTACGATAGGATTATGATACTAGCATTAAGTTGTGATTATAGCTAAGTTATGATCTCACTGATGATTAAGAAATTATTATTTCGTTAGACTAATATACTCGTGTTACTTGTAGGAATGGCGCGTAAGACAACGGCTCGGAAGTGCATTTGCGTCGCCTCTGGAAGTTTCGAGCGAATGCTAGCTAGGGCACACCATAAGCTAATCGAAGCGAGAGAGGATGAATAAGCAGTTGAGGGAGGAGAAAAAAGAGCTAGAAGCTAAGCTGCGGCGACAAACACAAGTGCTAAAGGATGTCGGCGATACACTCTGCATAAGCCTCATGATGATATCACGAGTCTCGGGCCCTGATTGGGAGATGCACCTTAGACTCGAGGAGTCACGTCGAGTTTTAAGAAAGTATGGGATGCACTCCAAGTGGCCATTGATGATGGTCCAAACCTAGAAGAGAATCCAAGATCCGAGGAAGAGGCTGAAGATGATGAAAGCGTTGACATAGAAGTTGATGTCAACTCTGTGGCTCTCGTGGGTGTGGAGGCTGATGCTAATGTCGGTCAGAATAATGATGATTATGATCCAAGTGAAGAAGAAGATGCGTCAGAGTCAGGAAACTAGATAGGATAACACTCTTACATTAGTTTTTAAATTTTGTTTATGGCCATCATAGTTGTTAGGTTCGTTCAGATGGTTTCTTGTTATCTTTAGTCATAAGACATGGAATACACTAAGTGTGTCCAAATTTTGAGATATGAGTTGAATTTTTGTTTTGATATTTAATAAAATTTTGGGAGATTATTTTTAATACATTGACGTTTCCGTTCAACTATATTTTTATTTGATATTGGTTTCGAGATGATTTTGAGAACTAACTTTGGGAAGGAATCTGATATTACATAACAAGTGTGTAGATTGTTTCCAATTACGTCATGTCAGTTAGCAATCACATCTTAGTGTGATGGAATCTTAGATATCTTTTGACACTTCCTCGTTTTGTACCAGAATATGACACGTAGAGGAGGCGTCTAAGAGGCCGTGGCCATGGTCGGAAACATGGGAGGAAGAGCAGTAGAGGACTCGTTTACGAAAGTATGGGGAACAATCGAAACTCAACTTAACGGGAGTAACGGAAACTCTATTTGGCGCCTCGGCCTAGCGACAAATCCCCCTTTGGTAGACCTGTTCGATGATGAACCTTGAGAATTTGACCCAAGCCGTGAAGGCGAGGATTGGTCAAATTATTCAACCACAACCTCGACACCACAACCTCGACTCACCCCTGCACCACAACCTCCACTCGTAGTTCCTCAACCTCGAACGGTAGCAAAGGACCCCCTTGACATATTCCGAAGAGAAGCCCTAAACCCTTCTCGGGCGCGCCAGGCACAATTAAACCAGAGGAGTGCGTGGAGAGTATGAAGAAAATTTTTAGAACGATGACTCTCACAAGTGAGCAAAAGGTCAACCTCGCCACTTTCAAGTTCGAAGGAGAGGGTCGGTGGTGGCGATCGAGATGAGAAGCTGTGGAAGCAAGCTGGGGCGAGAAGAATACACTTGGGAGACTTTCCTTGAGGTCTTCTACAAGAAGTATTTTCTGAAAGTGTCTGAGACGGAAAAGCTGGTGGAGTTTCTAAATTTGGAACAAGGAAAGATGACGGTGGATGAGTATCTTTGTCAAATTCGGAATTTGTCAAAATATGCTCGGGTCTCATTGAGAATGAGAAGCAAAAGGCGAGAATGTTTGAGCGAGGCCTCGATGGGAGGATTAGTCATCGCTTAGTGGCCTTGCGGTTGAAGACTTATCTTTGAAGTTGTCGGCCAGGGCTAGAATTCTTGAGCAGTAACGGCGGACTATCAAAGAAGCGAGGAGAAAAAGAGAGATTTTGAGAGTATTGGAGGTGGTTCTCGGGGTCAGTCGGGGCATCGAGGAAATAGTTCTCGGGATCAGACGGGTTATCGAGGAAATAATTCGCGAGATCAGTCAGGTCATCGAGGAGGTAGTTACAGTGGGCACAAGAGGAGAAACACAGATGATAATAGATCCAAGGGGTCGAATCAGTGGAGTCGGAATCAGAATCAAGGACAGGATCAGAGACAGGACCAAGGTCAGGATAGATGGAATGCGAATCGAGGCGGATTGAGACTTGTAAGACTTGTGGGGAAAGCATCGGCGTTGGCTTGCCACAGGGAAACAGGAGCTTGTTTTAACTGCGGCAAAATGGGACACAAGGTCAGAGATTGCCCTGAGCCACTGAGGAATCGGGTTGTTCAGAACAATGGTGGTGGGGACAAACCTAAACCAAGGGAGCAAGGTAGAGTGTATGCAATGAACGCAGGAGATGCTCGCGCTACTAATGACGTGGTGGCAGGTACCGTCCAACTCTCTTCTCGTAGTTTGTATGCATTGATTGATCCGGGTGCAACCCATTCTGTGATATCTACATCTCTTGCACAACGCATGAAACTGCCGTCACAAAACCTAGATATCGACTTAGTTATAGATACACCAACGGGGAGTCTATTCCAGTGACTTCAGTATATAAGTCTTGTTCGTTAAATTTGGAAGGTAGGGAAATGCCTATAGATCTGATTTCCTTAGATATTCGAGATTTTGACATCATTTTGGGAATGGACTGGTTAGCCGCATTTCACGCTAAGGTGGACTGTTTTGGGAAGGAGGTAATATTTTGCATTCGGGAGAACCAGGAGTTTCGATTTAAGGGTTCTAAGCCGAGCGACCCTAACGGGTTTTATCTCGTCAATGCAAGCCCGTAGACTGTTAAGGAAGGGTTGCCAAGGTTATTTGGCGCACATTACTGATACACGTAAGGAAGGGGTTAGTCTTGAGTCACTTCCTGTGGTTAGGGAGTTTGCGGAGGTGTTTCCTGAAGAATTACCAGGACTTCCACCAGAGAGGGAGGTGGAATTCTTAATTGACTTAGCACCGGGGACAGCCCCAATCTCTAAAGCACCTTATAGAATGGCTCCTGCGGAACTTAAGGAATTGAAGGAGCAATTACAGGAGTTGTTGGAGAAGGAGCTCATTAGGCCTAGCGTATCGCCATGGGGTGCTCCAGTTTTGTTTGTGAAGAAGAAGCGGGGACGATGAGGTTATGCATTGATTATCGTGAGTTGAATCGGGTCACGGTGAGGAACAAATACCCGTTACCAAGGATCGATGATCTTTTTGACCAGCTACAAGGTGCATGCTACTTCTCTAAGATCGATCTTCGTTCGGGGTACCACCAACTTAGAGTCAGAAAGGAGGATATTGCTAAGACTGCGTTTAGAACACGGTACGGACACTACGAGTTTTTGGTGATGCCGTTTGGGTTGACGAACGCTCCGGCAGCATTTATGGACTTAATGAACCGAGTGTTTCGGAAGTTTCTAGATCGGTGCGTAATTGTCTTCATTGATGATATACTGATCTACTCAAGAACTCGAGAGGAGCACGAGCAACACTTGAGAGCGGTATTGCAGATTTTAAAGGAGGAGAAATTATATGCGAAGTTCAAGAAATGTGAGTTTTGGTTGGAAACGGTGAGTTTCTTGGGTCATGTAGTGTCAAAAGATGGAGTCTCAGTGGACCCGGCCAAGATAGAGGCAGTAGTAAACTGGGAGAAACCGACGACTGCTACGGAAGTTCGAAGTTTCTTGGGGCTAGCAGGATATTATCGTCGTTTTGTAGAAGGGTTTTCAAAAATCGCAGGACCTCTAACCCAGTTGACTCAGAAAAACAAGAAGTTTGTTTGGACAGAGGAGTGTGAGGCAAGTTTCGAGGAGTTAAAGAAAAGATTGGTGCAGGCTCAATTCTTGCTTTACCGTCGGGATCGGAGAAGTTTGTGATCTGATGATGCGTCGTTGAAAGGTTTGGGTTGTGTATTGATGCAAGATGGGAAGGTGATTGCCTATGCCTCGAGGCAATTAAAGAACTTTGAGAGAAACTACCCAACACATGACTTGGAGTTAGCCGCGATAGTGTTCGCTTTAAAGATTTGGAGACATTATTTGTATGGAGTGACTTGTGAGATATATCCGGACCACAAGACTCTTAAGTACATTTTCACTCATAAGGAATTGAACATGATACAGAGGAGATGGTTGGAGTTATTAAAAGATTACGGCTGCACCATTCTTTACCATCCAGGTAAAGCTAATGTAGTGGCGGATGCTTTGAGTCGTAAGAGCAAGGGAACCTTGGCAATGATGTTAACAAAAGAGAAGAGCATTCTAGAGGATATCAAGAATTTGGGTCTGGAAGTTTGGGTAAGGGGAGTAAAAGGTTATCTGGCACGATTGAGTCTTCAGCCATCCTTGCTAGAGAGGATCAAAACTGCCTAGAAAGTTGACCCGGAGTTAGTAAAAATTTGTGAAGGGGTAAAGATTGGAGCTCAGGTTGACTTTCGACTTGGAGGGGATGGTATTTTACGCTTTGGTAAGAGGGTCTGCATTCTATCAGATCCAGAGTTAAAGAGGGAAGTGTTAGAAGAAGCCCACAATTCAAGATTCGCGATACATTCTAGGAGCACAAAGATGTATCGGGATATGCGAGACACTTTCTGGTGGAGCAATATGAAGCGAGAAATTGCAGAGTCCGTGTCCAAATGTCTCGTGTGTCAACAGGTGAAGTACAAACATCAGAGACCGGGAGGATTGTTACAGTCAATGCCCATACCCGAGTGGAAGTGGGAACATATAACTATAGACTTCGTTGTGGGGTTGCCGAAGACATTAAAAGGAAAGAACTCCATTTGGGTTATCGTGGATCGTTTGACGAAGTCAGCACACTTTTTAGCCTTCAGGATAAATGACCCGTTGGAGAAATTGGCCAAGATGTATGTAGATGAGGTTGTTAGGTTACACGGAGTGCCAGTCTCGATTGTGTCTGATTGCGACACCAGGTTTACCTCAAAGTTTTGGAGTAGCTTGCAGAAGGCTTTGGGCACCACTTTGAGTATGAGTACGGCCTTCCATCCGCAGACAGACGACCAATCGGAGCGGACCATTCAGACGTTGGAAGATATGCTTCGTTCTTGCGCTTTAGACTTTCAGGGTAATTGGGATGATCATTTACCCCTACTTGAGTTCACCTACAACAGCAGCTACCATGCAAGCATTGGTATGGCACCATACGAAGCATTATATGGAAGAAGGTGTTGTACGCCTACATGTTGGGATGAAGTAGGAGAACGAAAGTTATTGGGACCAGAATTGGTACAGATTACCTCGAAAAAGGTACAACTGATTAAAAAGAGAATGTTGACGGCTCAGAGTAGACAGAAGTCCTACGCCGATAAACGCCGACGTGAACTCGGATTTGAAGTAGGAGATCATGTGTTTCTCAAGGTTTCCCCTACACTTGGAGTGATGAGGTTTGGTATTAAGGGTAAGCTTAGCCCGAGATTTGTGGGACCATTTGAAGTGCTCGAACAAGTTGGGGAAGTCGCATACCGACTAGCTTTACCACCAGTACTTTCAGGAGTGCACCAACGTATTCCATGTTTCAATGTTGAGGAAGTATGTTCCAGATCCGAACCATGTGATCGAATACAGACAACTACGCTTAAGGGAAGATCTTAGTTATGCTGAGTAGCCTGTTAGAATTGTAGATCGAAAAGACCAAGTTCTTCGAAAGCGAACCATTCCATATGTAAAGGTTCAATGGAGCAACCACACCGAGAGAGAAGCTACTTGGGAACTCGAGGAGGAAATGAAGGAGAAACACCCCGAACTCTTCGTTTGACCTGGTATGTAAGTTTAGGGACTAAACTTCTTTTAAGGGGGTGAGAGTGTAATACCCCGATAATTTTCGTATAAAATATTAAATTATAATAAATAAGATTATATTTAAATTGGGCTAATTAATTGTTTTAGACCTATTTAGTAATTAATTGAATAAGTCGGGCTTGGCCCACTTTTGACTAGACTTTAATTTTAACCCTTTATTAATACTACTTAATTAATTTTGGGTCAATTTAGCTTTAGGATTTTGGTTAGGGTTTATAACACCTAAGTAGGCTTTTATATAAATAGTGTATTTAGAGTGAGGAAACAGTGAATAAAGAAAGAAAATACAGACAGAGCGAACGGCAGTCAAGAAAGTAAAAGAGGCGGTGCATCATAGGTAAATATTTTATGATCTCTTTACATGGGTAAATAATCAATTGTATTGTAGTATGATGTAATCATGAGTTGATTGTTGAAATTGAAATATGTACAATGACAGGATGGAGAGAGAATACATAAGAATGGGAGTGTGTGTGTGTGTGTGCGCGCATATTGGGTTTTGATTGAAAAGCACAAAAAAATTTTTTAAGTAAGAATGGAGTAAAGTAAAAAAATGGGTGTACTGTTTTGTTGCTTGGGTACATGTGTATAAATAGTATTTGTGCAGAGAAGATATATATATATATATATATATATATATATATATACTAAAAGTCTAAATCGGTGTTGTACTGAATTAATTAGGAATGGCAGTGAGCAGCATCAAATGGTTTGATTTGTATCATTTAGATCACTAAATACATATATAGGTATATAGGTTTTTGACTTTTACAATTTGTGTGTTTTGTGTGTGTGTGTTTGGTGCGTGTTCTGTGTGTGTGATTATGTGTGTGTTTGAGTTAAAATTAAATAATCACAGTAATAAATAAAATAAGATAATAATAATAACAATAAATTATTTAATAAAGTATTACTATATTTGTTGTTATTTAAATTAATAGGTTTTGGTTAGTACATTTTTTAGTTTAGTGATTGTGTTATATTTTAATTAGATTTGGACAAGACGAATTAAGACTTCAATTTCCGGTTCGAGACTTTTGTTGTGAGCACACCTTAACAAGGTAAGGGATTACGTTTCTTTTAGGTTCTTTGAAAAAGTATAAAAATACTTTTAATTTTAGGCTTCCGCAAATTCTTGAAATTTATCCGTTCTTTCATTTACTATGCCCGACCTCATGTCGGTAGTTGCTTTGACTCCGTCGTTAGCGTTGTTGGATATCTTCATTATATCTTCGTTTTCGCAAATTTCATGCCTCCTCTGAGTTTCATGAAATACCTTGTTATTGAGAAATTTCTTTGTATTCGTAAACTTTTTCGGTATACATTTTGGTATTGAAAATGACGAATTTTGATATTATTTATGTTATGATAATAGTACATTAACAGTACTATTTATGTTTTGAAAATTATTTATGATCACTAAGTATGAACAACCCGTCACGGGGATTTTCGTGCAACATTTGAAATAATTGAAATTGCACCACTTGGCCTATGAGTGCGGTTATCCGGATATACCTTAATTTGTTTACCCTTCGGGGGATTCGTGTACCCTACGGGGGATTTGTGTACCCTTCGGGGGATTTGGTTCTTTGTCAATAGACCCTTATGTGATCTAAATAAATATTTTGATATTCGGTTATTACTGACTGGTATGAGACAGTCAGTAATGACAAACTTGTTTGATCCATATTTGTTATGTTTGAACTCTCCTTTTAAAAAGAGATTTTTTCAGCCTTTCGTTACCTATCTTTGACTTTCGCAAGTTGTCAGATATCTAAAACTTTGTTTTACATGTATCATGATTATTCTTTGAGTCACCCCTCCTTAGAAACCGGAGGGGCGACATATGATCTTACTGAGCTTTGTTCGCTCACCCTTCACAACACTCTTCTTCGAGGTCGAAGTTAAAGACTAAGTTTGAGGTAGAGGATACCGACGAATAAATCAAGATTTTTAGGTTATAATTATATGTGTTGGAAGTTAATGAAGACAGAGAAATTTTTAGTAGAATTTGTTCCGAAATTTATTTTGGATGACTGTATTTGAATTGGAGACTTTTGTAATATTAGTTGGATGTCGTTTTAATTTAGTATTTATTTTAAGTTTGAATTTGTAGTGACGTGGCCAGATGTGGGCCCATGTAGTGGGACCCGAGTTTGGGGCGTTACACTTTGGGACATGGTTCTTTGTCAAATAATTTCTTTAAATTAGATTTGTTGGATTCTCATAATTCTTCTGTTTATTCTTCTTCTTGTATGGTTTATGATGATTATAATTCTGAGTTATGGCATGCTAGACTTGGACATATAGGAAAAGATAGGATGACTAGATTGGCTAGAGAAGGCCTGTTGGGGTCTCTCAGCAAAGTCAACCTACCCTTGTGTGAATCTTGTTTGGCAGGAAAAGCTAGGGGTGAGCTTGGTCCGGTTCGGTCCACTTTTTTGGAAAAACTGAGAGAACCAGGACCAGACCAATAGTCCGGTTCTTAAAAAATATAGAACCAGGACCAACCAATTATGTCTAAGAACCAATACATTGGTCCAGTCTAGAACCAATTGAAGACGTACGAGAACTAGGACCGGACCAATACGATGCGTATCTTTGATCAAGAGGATAACTAGATTTTCTAAAAAACAATGATCAATAATCAAATCATGTTCTTCCTTCATACAACATTTTGTTGCGTTCGTTGTTCTTGTAAAAATAAACTAAATGTAAAAATCATTACTTCCAAATTAATAAAGAGGAACGAAAAAAAAGTTGTAAGGAAATTTATTGCAAGTCATCTTCCTCTCTGATCCCCTTATGGTTAATTTAATTAATTTATAGGGAACAACCCTTCAAACTAATAATGTTTGGAATCACAAAAAGAGGTAGAAAATTAACTAATAGAGAAGAACAATGTTTTCCCTCCAATTTTCTCTTTAATTAAATAAGGAAACTTGGTTGAATATTGAATCAAATTGTTATATATTTTCTTTAGGTTGTAAGTTTTATCCCTTTTATTATCTTCTTATCAATATATATATATATATTAATTATATTATATTAGTAAATTATATATAATAAAATAATAATAAATACACATTGGTCCGGTTCGGTTCGGTTCTGCGTTTTTGGTTTCTGGAACCGGGGACCGACCCAATTGTCCGGTTCAGTAAAAATTCAGATCCAGGACCAATCCAAAGTATTGGTCCGGTCCATTTTTGATTGGTTCGGTCCGGTTCCATTGGTCCAGTCCGGTTCCGAAAAACTTCTGCTCACCCCTAGGAAAAGCTTGCCGAAAGCCTTTTGGTAAGGCAAAAAGAGCCACACATCCATTAGAGTTAGTCCATTCATACATTTGCGGACCAATGAATGTTAAGGCACGTCATGGAGCTTCCTATTTCTCACTTTTATCGATGACTACACACGTTATGGTTATGTTTACCTTATTTCTCACCGCGATGAAGCTCTTAAGTGTTTTGAGCGCTTTCTCGCAGAGATTGAGAATCAAAAGGATAAAATCTTAAAAACTTTTAGAACTGACCGGGGTCGTGAGTATTTATCTGATCAATTTAAAGAATTGTGTGAGAAAAAGGGAATACGCCGATAGTTGACAATTCCTAGAACTCCGCAACAAAATGGTGTTGCAGAACGAAGGAATCGAACATTGTTGGAAATGGTTAGGTCGATGATGGCACAGGCCAACCTCCCAATTTCGTTTTGGGGGGATGCGCTAATGACCGCCGCCTACATACTTAACCGAGTGCCTTCTAAGTCAGTTCCCACAACCCCTTATGAACTTTGGAAAGGTGAGAAGCCTAAATTGGGGCATCTTCATCCTTGGGGTTGTGCAGGTTATGTCCATAGTACCTCCAATAAGTTTGGAAAACTAGGCCCTAGAGGAAACAAGTGTGTTTTCATAAGGTATTCAGATACCTCAAAGGGTTATGTTATGTACGGTGGAAAACCTGACGAAGGAATGACCGAATCGTAGTCGCAATGTTGATTTCATTGAGAATGATTTCCGTATAGGTGAAGTTAGGAAAGACTTTGAACTTTTTGAGATGGAAGAAGAACACATGAGATCTTTTGGCGAAGGTGGGGAATTGCCTCAACCTAATCCTACGGTACAACATGAGGTTGACCTATGGAAGTCGCCAATGAGAGTCAAGGTGATCTTCATCCGAGTGGGAGTACGGATTCTAGTGTGAGTCCGATACTAGAACGAAGAAGTAAACGTGGAAATATACCTCGTCGTCGATTCGCGATCGAAGAGGAATCTTTCCTAACTACTTCTTTCAATTCTAGTGAGCCTACATCGCTCAAAGAATCCATTTCTTTACCTACAAACAAAGGAATGGATGACCGCAATGGAAGATGAAATTTCAATGGAAGATGAAATTTCTCTATGAAAAGAATCGTTTGGGAGTTAGTTGATCTTCTTCGCAAGGTCGCAAGACTATTGGAAACAAATGGGTTTTCAAAGTCAAGCGAAAGGCGATGGATCAATTGACAAATATAAGGCACGCCTTGTGGCGAAAGGTTTTACCCAAAGAGAGGGTTTAGACTATGAGGAAACATTCTCCCTCCCCGTGGTGAGATTTTCTCCTGCTCGCCTAATCCTAGCGATAGTAGCACACATGGATCTAGAACCTTATCGATGGATGTTAAAGCGCATTTCTCAATGGAGAACTAGATGAAGAGATCTATATGACTCAACCAGGGTTTTGAAGTCAAGGGACAAGAGCGCAAATTGTGCCGACTCAAACGCTCCATCTATGGTCTCAAACAATCATCTAGACAAGGGTACATTCGCCATCAAGCGATAACCTCAATTGGCTTTGTGATGATTGAGGAAGACCACGTGTGTATGTTAAGCGATCCAAGAAAAAGATCTTGATTCTGTCATTATATGTTGATGACATCCTACTAGCTGGGAATGATATGGAGATGATAAATACCACTAAAGAGTGGTTGTCTGCGCTTTTTGATATGACAGACTTGGGTGAAGCAAGCTATGTGCTTGGAGTAAAAGTTATTAGGGATCGTTCGAAAAGATTTCTCGGTTTGTCTCAAGAGACTTACATTAAGAAAGTTATCGAACAATTTGTCGTGACTAACTCAAAACCCGTTGTCACTCCAATGGAAAAAGGATGTGTTCTTAGTACAAACCAGTGCCCTAAGAATGAAGAAGAAAAGAAGAGAATGTCTTCGAATCCATATGCAAATGCGATAGGAAGCTTGATGTATGCTATGGTGTGTACTCGGCCTGACCTATGCTTTGCACTAGGGATGTTGAGTCGATTCCAAAGTAATCCTGTACCTCAACACTGGATGGCAGTGAAGAGGGTTCTGCGTTACTTGGTGGGAACCACAAATTTAACCCTTTGTTACCAAGGTGGGGATTTAAGCTTGAAAGGTTTCACTTACGCGGATTGGGCTGGAGATGTAGATGGTTATAGATCTACTTTGGGCTACGCTTTCCTCCTTGGTGGTGGAGCTATCTCTTGGAGTAGCAAGCGACAGACTAGCACCGCCCTATCTACGATGGAGTCAGAGTACATGGTTTGCTCAGCTGTGGTTAAAGAAGCTGTGTGGTTGAGGAGTTTTCTTCAACATCTTGATGTTACGACGCATGTGGATCGTCCTGTAGTCATTGCTTGTGATAGCATGGCTGCTTTAGGTTACACTAAAGATCCCAAGTATCATGGGAAGACGAAACACATTAACATCAAGTATCATTTCACTAGAGACATGGTTGCAGAAAAGAAAGTTGTTCTAGAATATATTCCTACTAGAAGCATGTTAGGCGACCACATGACTAATAAGCCTAGCTAGCTAGAGATCTTTCATGAGATCACATGTTGTTAGGTCTAGGGCTTTGTAGGATTTGACTTTTATTCTGAGAACACTTATGTTGACATTTGATTATTATTTTTCATTATCGTTTGAATAAATTGCAGTTTCATTTGTTCCTTTTATATGTTAATTGGATGTTTCAATATGAAATTGCGTAGCATATATATTTTGATTAAAAAGATGTCGTGGATATTGAATTGGCCCTCTCACACGGGTAATTCACCTTGTAGCTAGGTGGGCGAGCAAGTTGAGATAGTATAAGTTTTTGGTACCTACGAAGGGGGGTACGCAAATGACATTACATTTATCGCCTTGGCATACGGCCAAGATGAGACCTTTTATAAGGTCGACTTTATATCCCAAGGAAAAGTCAGAATGTGAGATCTTAAAGAGAAACACTAGAAGAGTGATCGCTTAAGTACTCAAGTTAGCGCGGCTAGACTAAGGGTTATGACGTTTGAGCATGACATGCCTACTTCGTGTGGGAGTTCGTCATAGCATACACTTCATACTGTATGTGACTATAATGCGACTTAAGAAAGTGATTGAATGATCCCTGCTTCATCACTGTGTGAGTTCTAGTGATCAAATCCATATCACAATTATACCCTATGTGACTTAGAACTATATCATGAACTTGGACGTTGATGATGCTACTTTGGCATGCCGACCAACGGGCTATGCACATACAGATCCTGGCATTCTTTGGGAAGCGATTAACCAAGAGTGATTAATATGAGTGTCTAAGGAAGATAGTATGATGTGCATCTCTATTTTTGTGTTTCAATGCCATGGCGATCATATTGGACATACGGTTCAAAAGATTGATCTTGATACACAAACATATTGAGATTTAAGCACCACTCTTAAGGGATCGAGGATGCTTAAACTGATGCAAATATACGGTCTGGAGTATAGACGAGTTTTGTTTTCTAACGAGGACGTTCTATGCTGGTCAGATGGTGATTTGGTATAGCGCTCCACCCTTTATCTTTCTCGTCATGTTGCACGCTTCACTTCCAGTATGAAGAGGCAGTGTTTAACGGGTTTTTGATGATACGATGTGGTGAGAGAGGTGAGTTCATGTATACGAGTGGGAGATGTTGGTAATTGGGCTTGTGGCCCGATTATTTAGTCCCGCCCACATAGAATATATTTATATTATTAATTGGTTAATTAGTTTCCTAATCCAATTGGGTTTAGGATTGACTTAACCTACAAGAAATAGGCTTCTTGGTAATAATATAAATAGGGCAACAAAAGGGATAAAACCCTAAGACACAAGTAAAGAGGAACACGTCCTCCATCAAGAGTACCGCCCCTCTCTCCTCCTCCAAAATCTATCTCATCAAAATACTCCCTCTAGCCTAACCATCAAGAAGCTTGGATTTGCGGTGTGAACCAATATTGATATCCGTGCCCCGTGATATCAATCCGACGAGAGAGACTTGCAGGTTTGTAGATCTTGGTATACGAAGATCGTAGCTCAAGCGAAATTCTTCCGCTTCGCACAAGGTTCAAGTTCGCACAAGGTTCAAGTTCGCACAAGGTAATTCGTGATTATTGTTTTGATAGCAAACTTGTATGATATATGTTTAGATATATCCTTCAGAAAAATTGCCCAGTTGCTTGGTAAGGGAAATTTACAAGAGGTCATATGAAGCCAACAATTTTGTTTGAAGCGATTGCGTCTACAGATCTATGGATATGACATGACATGCATTTTTTGGGGTTGCGGGTTCTCGCAATGATTTTAATGTGCTATATGAGTCATCTTTATTCAACATCGTACTTGAAAGAACTGCACTGTCTATTGATTTTGAAGTTAATATAACACACATTATACAAAATGATACTACCTAGTAGATGGAATTTATCCAAATTGAGTTACTTTTGTGAAAAGTTTTTCGTGCCCGGTTGATCCTAAAAGAAAGAAATTCAAGGAAAGACAAGAGGCAGCAAGAAAAGACGTCGAATGAGCATTTGAAGTGCTTCAATCAAGGTGGGCGATTGTAAAAGGTCCTGCTCAATGGTCTTGGCATAGAAAAAACTTGAAAAAAATTATAGAAACATGCATTATTCTACATAGTATGATTGTCGATGATGAGGGTGATCACGTTACGAACTGGACCGATGATACAGAATATTCCCCTACAGAAGCCAATCATGGCTCAAACCACGCATTGACAGATTATTTGAAGCGAAATAACGAGCTACGTGATAGCAATCGGCATCATGAACTTCGCCACGACTTAGTTGAACATATATATGTTTGTTATGGTGACAACTAGTGATGGCTAAATTTTTTGTGTTATGGTAAAATTTTGCTGTATGAGGTATTTGTTATTTGTTAGAAGTATTTGTTATTTGTATGAGGTCTTTGTTTAATATGTAATATTTTAATAAAAATTATAAATTAATATATTTGTTTTAAAATTTATTTGTACTATTTAATATTACAATCGAAATTATGCACGAATTAATTTATTTATAAAACAATATATGTATTAATTAATTTATTTGCAAGGTATACAAATAAAAAAGTAGTATACATAAAATGGATAATTTAGTAGTATTAAAATGACCACGAAAGATATTAATTTTTTTTGTAATATTTAATATTACAATTAAAATTATAAATGAATTAATGAATGAATGAATTTAATTAATTTATTTGCAAAGTATTAAAATAAAAAAATTGTGTAAATAAAGTGGATGATTTGGTAGTGAGACCCAACTAAGAATTAACAGAATAATAAGTACCAATGAGAAGATAAATTCTTAGAGTAAGAAATTTTTAAAATGTATAGATGATAGTGGAACTCAACTAAGAATCGGCAGAAAAACAAGCACCATTGAGAATGCCCTAACAAATTGTTGTAGACACCCCAATTTTATATTGTCCAATAATTATTGCAAAATAGATTAATACTCCCTCCGTATTCAAATAATTGTCTTCCATTTCTTTTTTTTCGTTCCAAAAAAATTGTTCTCTTAATTTTTTTTTAAGAAAAACATTCTTACAACTTTACTCTTAATTTTTCTATCTACTTTAATTATAACCACATGTTTAAGGATATTAAAGAAAACCACACATTATACTAATATTTATAATACAATTAATTATTATTTTTAAACGATGTGTTAAATCAAAAAGTACGATTATTTGAAAATGAATAGAGTACGAGCTTTGTACATGTTTCCGGATAATGGTTCTAAAAAGATAAAAGAAGAAGAAAAAAAGAAGAAAAAAAAGAAAAGAGAAAGAAACAAGAAAAGAAGCAAAGGAAGGAGGAAAAAAAAAAAGGAACCATCAAGTCAGCCGTATTTTTCTTCCATTTTATCCCATTTTGAAACCCCACATTATTAGAGCATGTAAAAAAAAACATCATTAAGATACTCTAAGCTACCTAACAAAAAAATTCCTTACATCAATCGGTGACACAAACTCCAATAACTTTACATACCTCATTATCTTTATCTTAATTATATAGTTAATATCATTTTTGATACCCCAACTTTACTCATTTTTCAGTTTCCATACTCATTATTCCTAGGCAATCAAAGTTAAGCCAAACCTTTCCAAAATCCATCACTTTTAATCCCAATCGTTAAATGACCTTAAATTACTAACGACTGACCTGCTGTCCTAGGTTGGAAACCGACAACTGTAGGCTTGGCAACAGGTACCACAATCAGGTATGCAAAATCCATCACATTTAATCCCAATTTACTCGGCTGTTGGCGCCATCGGCGCCGATCACAACATCTACGGCCAGGGACTGTAAGGATTTGTTGACAGTGTAGTGAACGATGTAAGGCGCGGATGAGTGAGTTGGGACATCGAGTTTCGTGACGAGAGCTTTGAGTAGGGTGGCACCTTTGGACTCGGCGCATGTGTGGAGGTAGGAATCGAGTACTTCGCGGCGAATCATGGAGATGAATTCGTTGGGTTTGAGAGCCTTGCCGAAATCGACAGTAAGGTTGGAAGGGGAGATGATCTTCATGTGGATCACTTTCCGGTCGACGAGCTCCGTGGGGATGGAGAACTCGTCTAGCATACTGATCGATGTATTTTATACGTCGATTTCGGATACTTTTATGACTTAAATTGAGCGATTCCACGAGGATTTTGGCTACTGATGTATGTTTTTCAGTTGTTTTATGAGTTTCAGGGTTTTATGTGAATTATTATGAATTATAAGGCTTTTTGGTGAAAATTCCAAGAAGGGGCCAGAGTGTAAATTGAAGAAGAAGCGGCAGAGGACAAGGCTGGACACCTTGTGGCCGCAAGGTGTTTCTTTCCTTGCCTCCGCAAAGTAGGCAGAAACTCAAAAGATGAAGCCCGTATATTGAAGACCCCTTGCGGACGCAAGGGGCTGAAGGCCTTGCGGCCGCAAGGTGGTCAGAATGTATTTTCGGAGGTCTTCAAGCCTGACTGAAATTCCTAAACCCCTTACAACTCTATGGTATAGATAAAAGACGGTAGCCAAAGCTCTTAAACGACCAGAAACTAGTTTTAGATAGTTCTAGCTTAGGATTTAGTGTGTATAACATAATTAGTTGTTGTAATTACAAGTATTGAAGATCGATTCATGTATTCAATCATCTCCATATGTTGTTCATCTTCAAGGATGAACTAAACATCCATTAATCTAGGAGTTGGGAGGTAACTTGTATCGAATCTATGCTTTATATATATTTTTATTCATTCAATTCTTGTTGATTGTGGTGTTTATCAATCCCTATATTATTTCACTTTAAACAAATGAATGTAATCGTGAATAATAAAGGCCTAGAGGAACGGATAACTGCATGATCAATGTGCATATGTCGTACACTGGCTCACTATCACAATAAATTGAACCTATCGATGCACGAGAGTGATAAGTTAATTAGGGTCAGGTTCCATATATGACCTAAGTGACAGTTAGATCATATGTTCTTGTGCCTAGGATATAGAATGGATGAATTATTTGAAGATGAAGACTAAACGGTAATTCAACAGGCTATATCTATATTTTGTGAACGAACCCAAGAAATTGAATAATACTTTATTAAAATAAGCCATAGATGAGATACAAGTGAAACTCTAATCCTAGATTTCCCTCCACCATATGATCTTCATAAATTGTGATTGCTGCTAATTAGTTAACATTAGAATAATAATTAGTTTAGATTAAAATCAATATGAAAACCCCCCTTAGTTTAATAATTTGCTACGATAATCGTGATAATCGTGCTATTCGTGATCTTCTTGTCTCGTGGTTCGACCCTTGCTTCCCAAAACTATTCTACAATAGCTTCCCAAAACTTGTCCACTTGCAAGGAAAATAATTAAAATAAGACATCGATCAAGGAAAATAATTAAAATAAGACATCGATCAAGTTTTTGGCGCCGTTGCCGGGGACAAGCTAGTTTGCATAGTTAGTTTGTTGGTAGCGTAATTTTAAATTTCAGTTTTTATAAAAATAAAAATACAAAAAGATATTATTTAATTTAGTAGTTAGTTGTTTTTAATTGCTTTATTTATTTTATGCACGTAGATCTTTGAGATCTTTGAATCCTAAAGCGGTAGAACTAAATCAAGATATAAATAATATTGGAAAGAATCAAGAAGATCTTGATAATCTAGATAATCAAGAACGATAATCAAGAACAATTGAATCAAGAAGATTCTCTGGTTGATCCTCCAATGGACAATATCAATCTAAATCCTGAAAATCCGGTTCATCCAGTTAATGTGAATCAAAGAGAATAAGAACCTGCTAGAAGAAATATGGAAGTAGTCATAAATCAAAGAACTATTAATGATTTTAGTAGACCTACATTGAATGTAGCAACATCATGTCTAGTCTTACCAGATGCAGTAAGGAATTTTGAATTAAAAAGTCATTATTTTAATATGATACCTTCTTTCCATGGAATGCATGCTGAAGATCCAGTATGTTTCCTTAGAGAATATGAGTATATGATAAGTACATATCCATTAGGAGGTTTGACAGAAGACCAAGTAAAAATGAAATACTTTCCAAGTGCATTAAAAGAATTTGCGAAAAGATGGTTTATGAATCTAGCACCTAGTAGTGTTTATACTTGGGCTCAACTATATGATTTGTTTATGAGTCAATACTATAAGCATGCATCTCTTACAGAATACAGAAAACAAATCATGTCCTTTCAAAATGAACCAGGTGAAACATTCCATGAAGCATGAGATCGATTTAAAAACTTACTTATTATGTGTCCTTATCATAATTTGTCTCAAGATGTGCTAGTACTTCAACTCTATCATGATTTTTCGCCTGCTTTACAAACTATGGTTGATAGTGCGGTCGGTGGTTCTATTAATAGAATGCCACCAGTTGCACTAGAAGAATTATTTGAGATGTTAAGTGTAAATTCTCAACAGAAAAGTGCAAGAAGTAAAAGTAGAGGTTTATACCAAGTTCAAGATAAACCTGATACACAAGCTCAATATGAAAATTGGCCAATTCAAGAACCATGTGCCATGTGTGGATTATATTCTCATGCTACTAATTTTTGTCCATCTAGTGCTATGTATTCTGAACAGGTGAATGCCATGAACATGTACTCTCAAAGACAAAGGAATGATCCCTACTCAAACACATATAATCCTGGTTGGAGGAATCATCCTAATTTTTCATGGGGAGGAAATAAACCACTACAACCTCAACCACCACAACCTCAACAATTCCCAAATCAAGGACAATTGCGAATTGAAGAAGTTTTAAAATCAAATGGAGCAAGCAAAGGTCAAGCTTCCCTTATGAAATATTTGTTAGAAGAAGTAAAAAATTTAAGGAATAAACTTACAAAAATTGAGATCGAGAAAAGAGAAGAAGGGAAGTTCTCTAGTCAAACCGAACAAGCAAAATCTATCATCACTACTGAGTGGTAGAGTAATTGGAGAAGAGGTAAGTGATCCGATTCAATCTTCTGATGTGCCTGATAAAGTAGATAATTCTGAAAAATAAGTTGAAAAGGATAAAAATGAAAATAATCAAACAAATAATCAAGAAATAGAAAAAGAAGTGCCAAACAAAGAAAATCAAGAAGAAATAAGTCAAGAAAAAGAACAAGAAGAAGAGGAACCTTATGTGGCAGCACCACCATATGTTCCTCAAATTCTGTTCCTAAGAAAACTTATGATAAACAGAATGGATAAACAATTTTCGGAAATTTATAATATGTTATCCAAAGTGAATGTTAACCTTCCTTCGCTTAATGTTATTAAAAATATTCTAGCCTATGCTAAGTTTTTCAAAGATCTTCACTCTAAGAAACACAAATTCGAAAACAATGAAAAAATTATTGTTTCTGAAAATGTAAGTGTTGTTTTACAACCCGAACTTCCCCCTAAGTTGAAAGACCCAGGCAGCGTTAATATCCAAGTCTCATTGGGTAGCTCTAAAAAGATGAAAGCTATGTTAGATTTAGGAGCAAGTATTAATTTGATGTCTTTTGCGGTCTATAAACAATTAGGGTTGGGAGAACTAAAACCCACTAATATGTCTTTACAATTAGTTGATCGTTCAGTTAAACATCCTTTAGGTATAGCAGAGGACATCCTAGTTCAGGTTGATAAACTAATCATTCCGGTTGATTTTGTGGTTTTAGAGATGGAAAGGAAAATATGCACAAATAATGAAGTCTCTATCTTGTTAGAGCGGACCTTTTATGGCCATGGCCCCTTGCCAATACAATGATAAATGTTAAGAATGGTAAACTTACAATGTCAGTCATAGGTGAAACTGTAGAAATCTCAGTTTTTGATGCTATGAATAAACCTAGTGACATGAATGCATGTTTCTCAATTGATGAAATAGAAAAACTAACAACTCAAAATTTTGAAGAAAATTGCGAGGATGATTATGAGAAAGATGTATTTGTAGTTTATGATGATAGACCTCTCCCTCCCATAAAAATCGACATTGATGAGTTAGAAAGAGAACTAAGAGAGACTGATGAAAGAAAAGAGAAAGAAAGATTAGAAGCCCTTAAAAATAAAGAAAAAGATAACATGGAAAAGGAAGAATCAGAAAATAATTCTGATATGATAGAAAAAGAAGATGATGAAAATAATGAAGAAAAAGAAGAAAATTTTAAAATCTCTTTTTGAAGAAATAGAAGTAGAGGAAGAAAAATAGTAGAAAACATTGAAGGATAAAAGAAGAAACAATAAAACCTGAAAATTACAATTTATTAGTCTGTTAAAACTCCTCTGAAGAAGAATTAAAGCCGTTACCACCCCACTTAAAATATGCATTTTAGGGGAAGGTAAAACTTTCTGTTAATACTTTGAGATTTAATGAAGAACAAGAAACAAGCTTGTTAAAAGTTTTATGGTCACATAGAGAAGCCATAGGATGGTCCTTAACAGATTTAAAAGGTATTAGTTCGTCTATGTGTATGCATAAAATACATTTAGAAGAAGGTAGTAAACCTTCTAGGAAAGACAAAGAAGACTTAATCCTCACATGGAAGAAGCGATGAAAAGTTCTTAAGCTTCTCGATGCGGGTATAATTTACAATATCGATAGTAAATGGGTTAGTCAGTTCGGGTAGTCCCTAAGAAATCGGGAATTGATAGTTAAAAATGATAAAGATGAATTAGTTCCTACGCGAACTATCACTAGTTATAGAATGTGCATTGATTTGAGGAAATTAAATGTGGCAACTAGGAAGGACCACTTTCCCTTGCCATTTATTGATCAAATCCTTGAAAGACTAGCTGGTCATGAATATTATTGTTTTCTTGATGGTTTCTCGCTACAACCAAATCAGTAGCAGAAGACCAAGAAAAACACCTTTATGTCCTTTTGGTACCTTTGCATTTAGGAGAATGCCTTTTGGACTTTGTAATGCCCCAGCTACTTTTCAAAGATGCATGATTTCTATATTTTCAGATTTAGTGGAAAGATGTGTCGAAATATTCATGGATGATTTTTCAGTATTTGGAAATTCTTTTGATCATTGCCTAGAAAATTTAACATCGGTCTTAAAAAGATGTTGTGAAACTAACTTGACCCTAAGTTGGGAGAAAAGTCATTTCATGGTTAAAGATGGAATTGTCTTAGGTCATGTAGTGTCTAATAAAGGAATTGAATTCGATAAGACAAAAATTGAAGTTATATCACAACTACCTCCCCAACTTACATCAGGTGTTAGAAGTTTTCTAGGGCATGCATGTTTTTATAGAAGATTTATAAAATATTTTTCAAAAATCTGTAAACCTCTATGTAATTTGTTGGCAAAAGACACCGAATTCATTTTTGACTAAGAATGCTTAAACGCATTTAATTTATTAAAGGAAAGATTGACAAGCGCTAATTTTAACCGGCCCATTGGTCTCTCCCTTTCGAGATCATGTGTGATGTTTGATTTTGCAATGGAGGCTGTGTTAGGTCAAAGGGTGGATAGGAAACCACATGTAATACATTATGCTAGTAGGACATTGAATGATGCACAACTTAATTATATAACAACAGAAAAAGAATTTTTAGCAGTTGTGTATGCATTAGAAAAGTTTAGATCATATTTGTTAGAATCAAAAGTCATAATATTTTCTGATCATGCAACCCTAAAATATTTATTGAGTAAAAAAGAGGCTAAGCCTAGACTCATAAGGTGGATGTTATTATTAAAATTTGACATTATAATTAAATATAAAAGGGAGCAGAAAACGTCGCGGTGACCATTTGTCTAGACTAGAATTTTCACCCTTGCAGGCGTCAATTTCTTGATAATAAGATTCCTATAAATGAAGATTTTTCTCGATGAACAATTATTAGCAATCAAAGATTCGAGATCTTGGTATGCGATTATGTCAATTATTATATCGATATCATAAATCGATTTTTGATTACTATCAAAGAAAGAATTTTTGACGAAGCAAAATTATTTTTAGGAAGAACCTCATTTATATAAAATGTGTTCCAACTCTTTAATTAGGATATGTGTTCCGGAACAAGACCAACAAGTATGATGACATTTTGTCATGAATACTCTTGTGGTGGTCATTTAGTGGTAATAAAAGCTAGAAAAATTACAATCTGGATTATATTGGCCTTCTTTTTTAGAGATTGTGACATATTTTATAAAACTTGTGATAAATGTCAAAGAAACGGTTGGAATAGGAAAAATGAATGAAATTCCCTTGCATGTAAATACTGGTTGTTGAAATTTTTGATGTTTGGGGTATTATTGATTTTGTGGGTCCTTTCAGTCTCTAATAATTGTGAGTATATTTTAGTTCTTTGTTGATTATGTGTCTAAATGGATAGAAGCTATTGGAACTAAAAATAATGATGGAAAAACCGTGGTCAAATTTGTGGAAGACCTTTTTGCTCGGTTTGAAGTACCTAAGGCCATAATCGGTGATTGAGGAACACTTCACAAAATAAATTGCTAAATTCGGTCCTTAGAAAACATGGTGTAACTCACAAGTTAGCTACACCTATCGAAGTGTAGTTCTGCACTTCTAGTCAAGTGAAACCTTCGACCATGTCTTCCTTTACTCTCCTCTGCCTCTCATATCGGGTAATATACGTATTTGAATACCGAGGT
>CM028379.1:164231235-164273171 GCA_013146195.2 Codonopsis lanceolata
GAAAGAAAGAAAAATCAAAAAAAAAAGAAGCAAGAATAAAATAAATTTCGAGGCCAAACTACGTTTGGTCGATTCCTTGAAAGGATACGTGGCGGGCTACATGAGTGGGTCCGACCATCACAATCATAAAAAGAAAAAAATTCCCCGACAAGAGTGGCAAAATAATAGTCGGCGAATCATACCGGAAGGCAAAAGGTAAGTCAAAGACAAATTTTCTCTTAACTCTAGAATAATTTCCTTTTAGGAAATTTAAAAAAAGACAAAAACACAAAAAAAAAAAAGAGAGGAATATTTCAAAAACACAAAAAGAGGAATATTTCAAAAACACAAAAAAAGAGGAATATTTCAAAAACACAAAAAAAAAAAAGGAATAAAAAAGGGAAGGAAAAAGAATGTTTTCCACTTGCACAATTTTCGAAAAAACTTGAAGAATGATTAATTAAATCGTGGCGACGGATCTTTAGTCAAGCACAATTTTCGATATCGAAAATTCTCGAGTTATGTCTGGAAACAAGACGGCGATCAAGGCCCGAACATACCTAGAAAGTTTTTAACACATTTCAATGCCAAGGTATTGACCGGTTGAAGTAGCAATTGAAATTCTCGACAACGGATCTTTAGTCAAACACAATTTTCGATATTTGAAAGTTTTGGGATTATGTATGCGGAAACAAGCGGCCGATCAAGGCCCAGACATAATTAGAAAATTTTTCTTAACACATTTCAACTAGTTGAAAGGTGGTATAAAAAAAAATCTTCATCTAGTATTGACAGCGGTTTCGGACCAGAATACGGCTTTTTAAACACACAAATCTTTTTCCGTTGTAGTTTAAGGTTTTGGTCGAACTACGCTTGGTGGATTTCCTTTAATAAGGGAATACGTGACCACCTACATTAGTAGGTCCGACCATCGGAGAGCACATTAAATTCACATCTGGCTTAAAAACTTCGATAATTTTTTTATAACCGACTAAAAATGTCTAGGTTATAGAGTTTGATAGCATTCATAACTGCTACCAATTTTGCGTTCTCGTTCTTAAATGAGCAAATTGGAGAGTCTCTTGTTAATCAACGATGTTCGAACACTCAAGTGGCCAGAAGGTTACCCGTAAAACTCCATCGTTGAGGGAGAAACTGTAGACACCCCAATTTGTTACCCACTGAAAATATCGACACTTAAAACTTAACAAATGTCCCGTTCAAAAACTTAACAAATGTCAGTTAAGTCAAAAATGCGAAAGGGGGATCTCTTGACTTGATGAAAGCTTGGTGCCGAAAGCAATTCAACAAGCATGACTTAATCTTCTCACATTTCAATTTAGTACAAGTCTTCAAGCGCTTCGGTACAAGCGGCCAATGCAGGAGAGAAATCCAATAATTCGGCGTCCTCAAGCCGGTATAAGAAGGCCCGGCCTCTCATTTCGGTGCTCAATTTTTACCCAGAAGTTTATCGCTTGTGAGAGCTCGCTTCCGATCTGATTGATGCAGAGGTGCGAGATAGGTGAGTGGAAGCCCAAAATCTCCAAACCCCATCAAACTGTCAAATCAAAAACCCATAGGTTATAAGTGATCCCTAGCCTAGTTGTTAGGTATCCACCTTAAAACCCCATCAAAAATCCCAAAATAAGTTACTCTTGCCAGTAACGAGCTAAAAAGTCCAAATTTAAGTCTAGGTTCATGGCCAGGCCAAACCTATCCAAATAAAGGCTGTCACTTTCCCAGGTTGAGCGCCCAAGCCTCAACCAGGTTCAAATCCGGTTCAAATCAGTTCAATTCCAGTTCAATTCAATTCAAAACAAAAACTCCCTCTCAGAGGAGGGCCAGGCGAAACACACACCACCGCTCTAAAAGGTAATACCTTTTGTTTATTTTATTTTATTTTGTATTTTTCTTTCTTTTATTTATATTTTCAAAAAGTTGTATTTTAAACCAGCACAATGTAGCCAATATAAGCCGCAGGTCGCCTCGGATTAGATTAGGAAAAATTATGTAAAAGAGCCATTATAATGGCCAAATATTCTTAAATGTGTTTGTAATTATTGGAAGGAGGCGGCCGCGAGTCCAGAATAATGTAGCCACGAATGTATCTCATTAATTTTCCCTTGTCAAAATAAGACCTTATTTATTTGCTAGATTAATATAACAATGAGCATATTTCACCAAAAACGCTTTGAGAGGAAGGGCGAGTTGGGTGCCTAGCACCTTCCCAACTCGTAACTTAGCCCCGAACCCGCTTTCTAAAATCTCGGTTTTTCCGGTTTTCCTTTATTTTTGCCTTAAAATAAAGGTGGCGACTCTAAAACTTTCGATCCACACAACATTCCTCTTGCACTTCTCTCGTTTCTCCCTAAAAAGGGAGATACGGGAATGGAGGGTGATGTATTCCCATATCGGTATCCCTAAACAAGGGATAACTTGATGCGGGAAACCCATAGCTCCCATAGCGATCCGATTGGGCCATAAGGCCATTTTAATAAATCCATAAGTGGGGCCGCAATATCTTTTCTTGCACTTCTATTTTCCCGACGTAAAAAAGGGGAGAATGAGAATGGAAAGGTAATGCATTCCCATATCCCGTTATCCACCTAAATAAGGGATAACCCGACATGAGGAAACCTTTAGTTCCCATTTTGGATACAAAATCCACTCGTGCAACCGAGGCACATTCCAACGTTAATATAGACGACTCCTCTCGCACTTTGGATTTCGCCTTCCCCTAAACAAGGAGGGTGGAACGAGAGCAAGGGTGTCCCGATCCGCACGCACGCCGCACCCCTATCCAGGCATGCTGGTCGCACTCCCCTGAACCTCACACATGGCCTTCATATTTTCCATGCTCCTCCATTTTGGTGGTCGGGGAGTTGGCTTTTGGTAGATACCGGCCGGGTTAGGAAGGCCGTTATTTAAATTGGTGGGTCCGTGGGATTTTGGGTTGGTGGGTTTTGGGTAGTATATGGATTCTCGGGTCGATATGGATATTGGGTATTATAAGGACTCTGGCCGGATATGAGTATTGGGTTGATAAAGGTCCCGAGTTGGCGGGTTTGGGTAGTATAGGATTCCGGTTGGTGGGTTTTAGGTAGTATATGGAGTCCGAGTTAGTGGGTTTGGGAAGTATATGGACTGGTGGTGGGTTATTGACGGCTTTGGCCGCCACTGTGATCATTGAAAGGTAAGTATGTGGTAACTTGCCCGGTGGGTTATAGCTTTTGGGTCCATATGTGGGCTATTTTGGAGTGGGTTAATCATGGGAAAAGGGAGGTTATTTGGGCTTTGAGTATTTGGGAGAGGATATGGTGGATAGGACGGGTAAGGGCGATATTTGGATAGTAGGGACTTGGTGGAGGATTGAGATTTGGGGTAGAGGTAGTATTTGGTGGGTTAGTGTTTGGTGGAGTTGGGAGGCACATGAGATGTGGATGCTTCTTAGGGATTGTAGGGGAAGAGTTCACCTCACCATTGGATTTTAAGCTTTGTACCAGACTAGCCATTTGGCTCATCGGCCTTGCACCCAACTTTGGTCTAACCATTCTTGCATTGCCGGAGTTGGAACATACCACAGGCCCCGAATCTGTACTCCATGGTGGGCGATTCACTTCTCGCCGCCATACCGCTCGGATTCGCACTCCATCTGATCACGCCCGCTTTGTCCGATCTGGCGATACCTTCGATCGATTTACGCACTACTTTCCCGTATCAACCGGCGATTACTATTTACGCCTTTCCAAATTCGAGCAGTTTCGAGGAAAATGGGGTTTGGAGGTATCAAAATTGGCCGGAGGCTTTGGGCTTAGTACAGGCGTGCCTTTTATTAGTATATTTTATTATTATTTATTTTTGTTCCCTACAATTGGGGATAAGCACACGCTTTATTTTGATAGTCTCGGGACTTTTCCGGAGCAGTGGATTCTTTCTCCGCAGGAGTATAGGACCAACGTATTCCACCTCGCCTTTCCCAGATGATCGTCCCAGCGGCGAAGGGCCTATACTTTCCGGATCCACCATTCGAAGCGGTCTAGGTCGAGCATCGAGAATAATAAATTAGCCCTCGCATTGTTGTTATTTTTCTCTAACTTGCGCATTTTTTTTTATTATATTATTTTTTTCCTTTTTTTTTTTTTTTGAAAGGTGACTCACAATCGGATATGCAAAAAATCGGTCGGTCTATGAAGTGTCACGAGAAGCTATATGCATTCTAGCGTGGCTTATGCATGGGGTAGGTCGGCCATGGTGTAGAATGCGATTCGAATATCCATATATGTGTGCACGTGTGTGCGGTATCTAGAAAGAAGTAAAATCTTTATTTATTTATAGATATAGAAACAAAAAATAAAATAAAACAGATATGGTCTGTTTTGCTATTATGTGTGGATTTTCTCGGCTTTTTAATTTGAGCGCAAGCAAGCAAGCACACCACATTAAGAAATAGAAAGAAAAGTGGGGAAACTATCTATCCCTATTAATTACAAATTTGGTCCTATGTCCCCAAAAATAAAATGAGAATGAATGCGAGATATGCAAATATGTAGAATAAAATGAAAAAAAATGTAACGAGAAAGAATAATAATCTGAGCCTAAAATAAAGCAATAATTAAGCCCCCTTTTACTCTTTTATTGGAATTTTATTTTGTAACTTTGCTGGAATTTATTTTGTAACATATATAATATATCTTTTTTTTGATTTTTTTTTAATTTTTATTTTTTGAAAGTTTTTAAATTTTATTTTTTGATTTTTTTTAAAAATATTTTTAAATACACATGTAACAGTTATCAGAACGAAACTACTGCAAGATGGAGGATCATATCCACAAATATAGACACGTATGTATAGGAACGCAATATTCAAATGCATAAATTAATATAACAAACATACTTTAGCCAGAAACAAAGAAAAACAAAAAAAAAAGTTTTATTTTATGAGTTTAGCCCTCTGTTTTATTTAAAATAAAACAACTTCCACAGTCGCCAGCCCTCTGGGTTTTTATTTAAAATAAAACAACTTCCCAAACCAGTCGCATTGGGTTCACGGGGTGCGCCGCGCCCTGGTTGGGGTTGCGCGTCACCCCGCGTGGTTAGGATGCGCTGCAGGACACCACGCTCTCGTTCCACCATCCCTTGTTTAGGGAAGACGAAATCAAAAGTACGAGAGGAGTGTTGTCTATGATAGCGCGTTGGAATGCGCCTCGGTTGCCTTTAAGGGATTTTTAATCCAATATGAGAACTTATGGTTTCCGACATCAAGTTATCCCTTTTTTAGGGGATACCAGAATATGAAAATGCATTACCCTTTCATTCTCATTTTCCCTTTTTTAGGGAAAAACGGAAAAGTGCAAAAAAAAGATATTGCGACGCCCCCACTATGAATTTTATTAAAAATAGCCTTATGGCCCATTTCGGATCACTATGGGAGCTTTGGGTTTCCCGCATCAAGTTATCCTTTTTTTAGGGGATACCAGGATATGAGAATACATCACCCTTCCATTCCCATTTTCCATTTTTAGGGGAAAACGGAAAAGTGCAAAGAAGGAGTGTTGCGAGACCCCACTGGATCCAAAAAGTTTTAGAGTCGTCATCTTTATTTTAAGGCAAAATAAAGCAAAACAAAAAAAATAAAAATAAACCAGAGAAAAAGAAACGGGTTTGGAGGCTAAGTTACGAGTTGGGAAGGTGCTAGGCACCCAACTCGCCCTTTCGGTCTCAAAATAGTTTTTGGCTGAAGTATGCTTATTGTTATATTTATTTAGCAAATAAATAAAGCATTAAAAGACAGGAAAATAAAACAAATACATCCGTGGCTACATTATTTACGGACTTGCAGCCATTTCCTTACAATAATTACAAATGTATTTAAAAATATTTGGTCATTATAACGGCTCTTTTACATAGTATTTCCTATTTTAATCCGGGCAGCACAACGGCTTATATTGACTACATTGTGCCGGATTTAAATAACAACTTTATAAATAATAAATAAATAAAATGAGCAAATAAATAAATAAAACGCCCTTAAAGGCTTTTACCTTTTAGAGCGGTAGTGTGCTCGCTGTCCTTCAGGGAGAGGGAGTCTTTTTTTGTTGTTGTTGTGTGGTTGTTGTTTTGATTTGGGTAGAGTGACTTTTTATTTTGGTGACTTTTGGCTTGTCTACTCGGGCAGAGTGACAGCTTATTTTGGAAGGTTTTGACCTTTTTGGTTGGGCGGAATAACGGCTTCGTTTTTGTGTATTTCAGCTCATTACTCGGGCAGAGTAACGGCTTACTTTGGTATTTTTGGCCCGGGGGAGTAAGGTGGATACCTAACTACTAGGCTAGGGATCACTTATAACCGGTGGATTTAAGTTTTGGCCGAGTTTGGACGGAGTTTGGAGTCTTTGGTGGGCTACGCACACCTATCTCGCACCTTTCGTAACTATGGCTTCAAAGGAACGCATAGAGAATTCCTCAGCGTTTCTTTGCGATGAAAATGTTTTATCTGAAAGGGGACCTGACACCTCAATTTATAGGAGGAATGGAGGACTCATCGGGGATTTTCTGATTTCTCAGCTGGCTGCCTTCGATTGTACACCGACCTTCGCGAGGTGCACAATGCGTTAAGTCTGAGTGCTACAGTGAAGACTTTGGCGCCGACACGTCCCTCCCTTGGCGCGGTGCCCAACAAGCCTTTAGGCCGCGCCAAGTCACTATTGAAGTTTCAAATTTGGCACTTTCACCCCTCGCGATTAACTGTTTTGCGCATCCTGCTTTACCTTTCGCATTTTTGACTCCTGTAACTTGACAGTTGTTAAGTTTGAACAATTCTTGATATCACATGTCAGAGTTACATACCAGGAGTACGAAATTGGGGTGTCTACAGAACCCCTCAACGATGGAGTCTACGGGTAACCCAAGACTTACTGAGTAGACGAACATCGTTGATAAACAATAGACTCTCCAATTTCGTTCAATTAAAATGGGAGAGAAATGCAACAGGTAGCAGTTATAATGCACAGTTTATCATGCTATCCAAACTCCATAACCTAGACATATTTAGTCGGTTATAACAGGTTATCGTAGTTTTTAAGATATATGAATTTAAAGTGCTCTGATGGTCGGACCTACTAGTGTAGGCTGCCTACGTATTCCTTATTAAAGGAAATTAGACCAAACGTAGTTCAGGCCAAAAACCTAAACTACAACCAAATCAGATTACAATGGCTACAAGTTATAAACGTAACGATAACAAGTGTTCAAGTTCCCAAAGCGAAGTCTACATGACTTGCTAAAAACCCAGCATCCTTTCCAAAAGTGAACAAAAGAAGGACATCTCTACAACCTTGTCGCAAACGAACTCGGATAAACTCGAACACCGCAATGCTTCAACGGGAATGACCTGGACGGCTCGAAGCTAAAGCAGTAAAAGGGAGGGGGTAAGTCATAAAGACTTTGTAAGCTAACAATTATGCATGACATGAAATCAAGCAACATACAAAGTAAGATATCATCATTAATATCAAGTTAGTCAAGTATTCGTTTATATAAACACTTAGTTCACATATCCATGGTAGCACATTGTTTCACATAAGTGCTAGAAAATAAACACATATAAGGAAGATATGTTATGGAACCGGTGCCGCTTCCTAGACCCTGAAATAGACAAGGTTATCCCGTGTGTCTCTTATCACATGCACGTGCTCGATACATGGGCCATATTAGTATTGTTCCAAGCGCCCTTTGGTTACGACAAGGTACTCTTCCCCACTGTGATCAGTAGTGAAGGGTGTGTGTACATTTAGGTGCCACGACCCATATCACAAATCTCACAATTTGTGACGGTGATGCGTCGTTTTACCTACGATTTCAATTCACATATGCCAGCTGGACTAATGGTATGCCAAGTAGATATTTGCTTGTCACACAAAATCAAATAAGGAGCTAAGGAGCGAGCTCGACAAGAGCGAACTCGTCCGAGTCAAGTAGATGTTTACTTACTTAATAAATCAAGTAAGGGAATGAGGTCGACAAGAGCGACTTGTCCAATCAAGTAGGCATGTTACTTATACAATATACAAGTCAAGCACGGACATCAATCATGATAATAATTCGAAAGCTATATTAGAATTCAATCAACCACTAGATGTCGTAGGGATTAAACGTGGAGTCGGTATTGTTCAATAACTCCCTTAGTTCAACTCCGATGAGTCATTTCTAAAAATGCAACCAATTAGAGCATGAATACTATATGCATTCAAAAGCCCTCTTCTATGTTTTCGAGTGGACTAGAGCTAGATTACCAGGTCCAATAGAAATCCTAGCAAGCAAGTACACAATTTCACACTTGGTTGAAACCCTAGGTTGATCACCACTTAGAAGTTGACAACCACAACAAGTTCATTCACAAGACTTATTCCAAATGATGTTTTGAACAACATTAAAACTCAACACAAAGACAAATACACAAGTTTAGGTTCATGACCTAGAATTTACAGATTTTCAAAGTGGATGGAAAGATGTTTTTAACATGATAAAAGTGTTCCCTTCCATGGCATAGACAACTTTAATGAAGCTAGCATGCAAAGCAACCTAGCATACAATTTTTCTGGGAATTGAGAGCTTACCTAAGCCTAGAAAAGGCTGAAGAACAAACAAATAAAGCAATGATTAAAGGTCTCCTCGACTGTAGCTACGATTTGGGGGTCGGATGTCCGATCGAGTGGCCGGATCTCCGGGAAAAGGTAAAACACACACTAGTCTCACCTTGAATCACCCACACTTCAATGGAGGATGAGAAATATCTAATAGAGGAGAGATAATGAGTGGACTCCTCCAGATATGGGACTCCACTAAGGTTAGGAAAGTGAGTGGGACACATGTCACTCTCCAATTGGTTGAATTAAGGCCTAAGCAATGAGGATTTAGGACTAAACTTATAATTAAGATTAATACATGCTAATCAAGTCCAAAACCAGAAATTAAAGTAGGGTTAGGCCGGATTGAAGTAAGGGTACCAAAGTAATCAACCAAATTTCAGAAATCACAAAAGCCTGGAAACCACACTATTTGGATGAGCAGGCCGAACTTTCCCCTAGATGTTCAGTTCCTAGGGCCGAACACTCCCCAAGGAGTTCAGTTGGCAAAATGGAACAAGTCCTCAGGTCACATGCAAGGTCAAATTGGTCCAGAATTGAAGGTATAACACACATAAGGCATATACAACTCAAAGAAGCATATGAATGTGTACTAAAGATCATGTAACATTGATTAAAGGACTCTCATAGACTTAGCTAAGTCCCAAAATATCCATAACACGAATGAAAGTAAGCAAAACGAGAGCATACAATGCATAGGAGTTGCATACAGCAAGATAAACCAACCAAGGAACGCAACCATGTCAAACATGTTAGGCACATCTCTAGCATGTTAAGTAAGCATTATAAACATATATAAAAAATTAGGGTTTGGGTTCTAACATCCTCTCCCACTAAAAGGAATTTAGTCCCTAAATTCATACCAGTCATCTCGAACAAGTAAGGGTACTTCTCTCGCATATCAATCTCAGTTTCCCACGTAGCTTCCTCTATGTCATGGTTCTTCCACAAGACCTTCACTAATGGAATCCGCTTAGTTCTCAAAACTTGCTATTTGGTATCAAGAATCCTCACCGGCTTCTCCACATAGGAAAGGTCGGGTTCAAAGGTAATCTCTTCATAAGCAAGAACATGTGATTCGTTCTTCAAGTACTTACGAAGCATCGAAACATGAAATACATCATGTATACCTGATATAAACGGTGGTAACGCAAGTCAATATGCCAAGGATCCAATCCTCTCTAAGATCTCAAAAGGACCAATGAATCTCGGTGAAAGTTTCCCTTTCTTTCTAAACCGCTTAATACTGCGCCGGGGCGATACCTTCAAGAACACATAGTCACCAACCTGAAACTCAAGATCTCGTCTTCGATTGTCTGTGTAGCTTTTCTGTCTACTCCGAGCTGTAAGCAATCTGTCTCTGATCAATTTCACACTCTCAGCTGATTGTTGTACTATTTCTGAACCCCATAACTTAGCTTCACCAACCTCATCCCAGCAAATCGGTGATCAACACTTACGTCCATACAAGGCCTCATAAGGTTCCATCTCAATACTCGATTGATAACTGTTATTATACGCAAACTCAGCCAACGGTAGATGTGAATCCCAACTACCCTTGAAATCCATAGCACACGCACGTAACATGTCCTCTAAAATCCGTATCAATCTCTCAGACTGACCATTTGACTGAGGATGAAAAGCAGTACCAAAGTTCAACTTCGTACCCAAAGCCTCCTGCATGGAATGCCTAAACCTAGAAGTAAACCTGGGATCCCTATCTGATACAATTGTGGGTCGCCTGGCGAGTGCCTGCGCCCCGCGCGCCCTTGGATAGGGGTGCGCGTATGTGCGGATGCGGGACACCACTGCTCTCATTCCATTCTCCCTTGTTTAGGGGAAAACGAAATTTAAAGTGCGAGAGGAGTGCTGTCTAACATAACACGTTGGAATACGCCTCGGTTGACTTTAGTGGATTTTTAGTCCAATATGGGAGCTTTAGGTTTCCTGCATCAAGTTATCCCTTGTTTAGGGGATACCAGGATAGAGGAATACATCACCCTTTCATTCCCATTCTCCCTTTCTTAGGGGAAAACGAAAAAGTGCAAAAAAAGATGTTGCGAGGCCCCACTATGGATTTTATGAAAATAGCCTTATGGCCTATTTTGGATCACTATGGGTGCTTTGGGTTTCTTGCATCAAGTTATCCCTTGTTTAGGGGATACCAGGATATAGGAATGCATCACTGTTTCATTCTCATTCTCCCTTTTATAGGGGAAAACGGAAAAGTGCAAGAAAGGAGTGTTGCGACGCCCCACTGGATCCAAAATGTTTTATAGAGTCGCCATCTTTATTTTAAGGCAAAAATAAAGTAAAACCAAAAGAAAAGAAAAACCAGAGATTGCAAAACGGGTTCGGAGACTAAGTTACGAGTTGGGAAGGTGCTAAGCACCCAACTCGCCCTTTCGGTCTCAAAAGCGGTTTTTGGCTAAAGTATGCTTATTGTTATATTTATTTAGCAAATAAACAAAGCATTAAAAGACAGGAAAATAAAAGCAAATACATCCGCGGCTACATTATTTACGGACTTGCAGCCGTCTCCTTACAATAATTACAGATATATTTATAAATATTTGGCCATTATAACGACTCTTTTACATAATATTTTCTAACTAAATCCGGGCAGCACAACGGCTTATATTGTCTACATTGGGCCGGATTTAAAGAATAACTTTTATAAAAATAACACCCTTAAAGGCTATTACCTTTTAGAACGGAGGGTGCTCGCTCTGTCCTTCTCGGGAGAGGGAGACTTTTATGCTGCTGCTGCTCTGATTTGGGCAGAGTAACGACTTATTTTTGGTGGTTTTTGGCTTGCGCACTCGGGCAGAGTGACGACTTATTTTTGGTGGTTTTGGCCTATTTATTTGGGCGGAGTAACGACTTACTTTTGGTGATTTCAGCCTATTTACTCGGGCAGAGTAACGACTTACTTTATGGTTTTTGGGCCGGGGAAATAAGGTGGATACCTAACTAAAGGGCTAGGGATTACTTTAACCGGTTGGATTTGTGTTTGGCGGAGTTTTGGCAGTGTTTCAAGGCTTTATGAGAGAAGGGGATCACTCACACTCACTGATCGCTCACTGCGTTAAAATTACGCAGAGTAACTCTGGGCTTCAAGCCTTCGTCAAAAAATTGTGTCTCAAAGCGTAGCCGGGCACCTGTATTTATAGTTGGATCTGTGTTTCATCGGCTTGTACCGCGCGCTTGACATTTTGTACAATGCGTTAACTGATCGGCACTATTTGGGGACCTTGGCGCGGCCTAACAACACATTGGGCGCGGCGCCAAGGGCAAAAAATTCTTCAATTTTCGACACTTTCCCCCCTGCAGTTCACTATTCATGCATCCTACTTTCTCCTTTTGCATTTTCAACCCTGTAGCTTGACATTTGTTAATTTTGAACAGTTCTTGATATCATATGTCAGAGTCACATATCATGTGTACGAAATTGGGGTGTCTACACCATCCCATGCACTTCTATGAATGACATACAATGCTCTCCTATCCCAATTACTTGTAATAGCTAAGATTATGCTAACATAGTGAGCTTTGCGAATAATGTGAATATGAAGTGTTAGATCAATTCTACATGACTCACTTATCAAAGAAAACAAACACAAGCATTGGCAAGAAGATCATTAGGTCTTTAATAGCTTGTAATGTAAGGCCAAGGTGTTGGGGGCTTTGATGGAAAGGGATTAGAATTCAAAGTGAGAGAGTAAGACTACCCATTATCCCTTATACTTCCAAGCAAAAGGAAGTTTTCCCAATTTAGGCTAGGACCTGCAAAGACTACAAGTGGGGGGGGGTGTTTTTTTTTTTCTAATTTTCCCCCCAAACTTGTTTTGTACAATATATCAAGCTAAAAATATCTCATCATTTTTCTCAGCAGCATTTTTCTAACATATTTTCTCTTGACAGCTATGCTTTCATTTGAATCTACTTGCACTCTTCTTCTCCCGTTTCATTTTTCGTTGATCTATTTTTTTATTTTTTTTTTTCAACGGGAAGAAGAAGTCTTCAGAAAACTTGCCTAACTGAAAAATGGTCCCATAAAATTAATTCCGCACCCACATCCTACTCTCTTAAAGGGTAGACTAAAAGTGTATAAGCTTTTATGGTTAAGTTAATGTGGGTAATAGAAACGATGTCGGATGAGGGTTTAATGTGTGCTTAGCTCACTCCATTCTTTTTAATTAGGCTCAAAAGGGGACACTAGAGATATTTTTAGTAAAGGTCAGGGAATATTTAGGCTCAAACGATCCAAAGATAACCTAAATCATTTCTTAATGTCAAATGCTCATGCAATTTTTAAAGCAAGTAAGACACATAAAATAGCATATCAACTGTGGGAATTGTGGGGTTGAATGTTTAGCATCATTGGATTTCACATAAGCATTCGCTAAGACAGATGGTAGGGACAATCGAGACTAACATGCAGACACGGTACGAAAGTGTGCTTGAGATATATTAGTGAGAAAAATCCAAGGGATCTAACTTATCATGCAATTGACCCTAAGTTACAATTAGTGCAACAATCATGTTCGGACGGCTATTCATCATATTCTTGTGCATATTTTGTTGAAATGAAATGGGTGCTATAAACTTTATAAAACTATTCTAATCAATCCATAATTATGACTGGTGTAGGTGCACAGAGGTTTTGGAGAAAATCAGAATTTTGAAAAATCAAGTAAATTCCAGAAGGATATATGGAAAAGTTATGTGGTTCCTTGCATTAACTCCTCATCGACTAGTACTACCACACAAAAGACTCGAGGATGAAATTTTTGAATTAAAAATATTTTTTTGATTTTGATTTTGAATTTTTTTTATAAAAAATTTGGAGATGATGATGACACAATTGATGATGGGTCCCCATAATGGGAACCCACGAGAATCCAATCTTATAGTATTCTGGTCAAGGAAACATCTCCGAAAATAAGAAAAATTCAAAAACAAGAAAGGCGGGTGAGGAGACGACACGATAGAGAGAAAATAAATTTTTCCCCACCCTAAAAACGTAGCCCAACTCCACTTCTCCTTAGGCTAGGACCTGCTAAGACTCTGGGCTTAGAATCTCCCCCCCCCAAACTTAATTTCTATTTTGTCCTCAAAATTGAGGAACATATGAGAGGCTTGATGGGGAAGGACAAATATCAAAAGGACATAGCAGGTCCACCTAACGAAAGAGGAAGAAACTTGGGCCTCGACTCACGGCGAGTCGGGAGGAAATAATGAACGAGGACGAAACTCGGGGATTGTGCCAGGTGGCATCCCAAAATAGGTGGAGACATTTAGCCCCACCTGGTTGACCCAACCAAAGAAATCAGTCTGGTCGGCACGCATTAGTGCTAACTGCTGATTTGCCATATCATCTTCAAGGGCAACCTCCTCTATCCTGTTGGAGATCGCCTCCAACGGATCCTCCTCCTCCTCGGGCTTCTCCTCGTGAGGAACCCTCTCTCGCGGCTGGCGCGGGTGATCAAACAATAATGCCCTAGAAATGGCGGGCACCTTCCTAATCCTCTCCGCATCTGGAGCCCACCTGACTCCAGCCACCACACAGTCTGGTAATCAAATGCGGAAACGCGAATCCCACATTTGTTTTACCTCTAATAAGGGTCTGAATTTGGCAGTTGATCAGACGGCCAACATCGACAGACCCACCGGTCAAGATGGTGTAGATCAAAACTGCTTTAGCCCAAGTCACCGTGTGCTGGTGACTGGAAGACATGAGTCGGGAGCTAATAAATTTGAACACGGCCTTGGCCGTGTTCAACAAGAAAGACTCCTCCATAGTGCGGGGACCAAATGGTGGGTTTCGGTTCTAGGTCCAAACCACACCAGGCATTGAGATGGTCGCATTGACCACCTCGACAGGGACAGGGGCAGAAAGGTGGCGACTATAGTCATCGGCACTACTCGCAAAGTTAGAGGTGCCATAGCAAAGGTTAATGTTTTGGGACGCAAAACTAACGTCCACACCCCTAACACTAACTTCCTCTAAAACACTCCCATCTATGCCAATTTGGCCATTGGCATAGAATTCACAGACAATGGCCACGATGGCCGTGTCCGGAGAAGCAGTAAAAGGACCCCACCTACGAGCCTTGAAGTTATTGTGGAGGCCAAAGTCACTAGCCTTAAATCCCCTTTCAAGGATTATGGTCTTGGAGAGCTTCGCGGAGTAGCTCTCCGACGCCTCAAAAGAGATGAAGCGGTGGGCATCATAATCTTGCTCCTCCTCGGGGGAGCGGGAAGTGGACGGGCCGATATTTCTACGCTTAGGGGCCATCTAAGTTTTAGGGCACAAAAATTAAAAAGGCAAATTCTACTCTACTTTCTAAAAACAAATTAAAATTTCAACCTATCAACTAAAGCATGCAAAAATAATAATTTTACGTAAAATACTCTAGCACCCTAGCATGCAAATAATTTTAATACGTCAAAAAATAAAAAGAGAGGGTAAGAGTTACTTGGATTTTGCAAGCTTTGGAGATGAAGAGGTTGCCGGATTTCGAAGCTTTTCACCGGAAAAAATGGAGGTCCTTCTTCTTCAATCCTTAATGGAAGGAGATGAAGGTGAATGAATGGAGGAAAGTTGAAGGGGGGAAGCACCTAACCTTGGATCTTTGCCGGATTTGAAAAGCTTTTGCCGGATCTTAGAGAGAGGAGAGATTTTGCTGCTGTTGCTTTGAGAGAGAAGATGAATTTCGGAGTGATCTGTGCATTCTGATCGACATTTTCTTATATAAGGGACCTTGCGGCCTCAAGGTCCATTATGCATTGCGTCGCAAGGGTGGCAGTAAAGGCATGGCACGGATTCAGTTGCTCTTCGGACGGTCACACTTTCTGCATTGATTAGGGCCTTGCGGCCGCAAGGGTGCTTAAGCCTTGCGTCCGCAAGGTGTCCAGAACATGCATGCCTTATTTTTCTTTCAACCTTTTTGGCAGTTTTGCAATTTGGTCCTTCCGTTATGCTCCGTTTCTTTCTTGCACTCTAAAAATTCTACAAAAACTCTAAACTAACATATTATCAACATATAAATACAACACTACGATGCTTTTCTCCCCCAAACTTGAATTTTGGCATATTGAATTTTAAATTAAATGTCCAAAATTAAATAAGACGGAGAATAGCATATTTAAATTATACTACGAAAGCAAAAAAAATTATCATAGTGGGTTGCCTCCCACTTAGCGCACTTGTTTAACGTCTTTGGCTCGACCCAACTACAAACCTAATCGTCGGGTGGTTCATTGTCAGCGAGACGAATAAGTTCAATTGTTCTCTCTACTGACATGGGTTCAAGATATGGTTTGAGTCGGTGACCATTAACTTTAAATACTTCATTGGTCCTTGGGTTTCTAATATCGATTGCCCCATGAGGATAAATTTGAACTATAGTGAAAGGACCAGACCATTTCGATTTTAATTTTCCAGGGAATAACCCGAGTCTAGAAATTGAAAAGTAGCACTTTTAATCCTGGACGAAACATTTTATTGGCTAATCCCATATCATGGTATTTCTTGGTCTTTTCTTTATAGGTTTTAGCATTCTCATACGAATTTAATCTATGTTCTTCTAATTCATTTAACTGAAACAATCTTTCCTCACTAGCCAAGGTTAAGTCTAAGTTAAGTTCTTTGACAGCCCAATGGGCACTATGTTCAATTTTAACTGGTAAATGACAGGCTTTGCCATACACCATTAGGGACTCATGTCTTATATATGCCCATAAAGCATCATTAAGTTTAGACTAATCTTTATGATTTGGTCGAGTCTATTACTAACTTCTACTTGGCCAGAGGTCTGAGGATGATATGGTGTAACTCTTTTTTTAATTTATGGAAGCAGGGACGGCACCCTGCGAGATTTTATTGAAATAAGAAAATAAGTACAAACTTGAGGGGGACAACCAGCCTTGTCCTTATAAATGGGAGGACGGAGGAGCTTGACCTCGAAAAGGAAATACAAATCGAAATAGAACAAGAAATTAGTAGGGCCTACAACGAATGTAAGGGGTGCCATTAGCATCCAAAATAAGAGAGCCACGAACACGGGGGAATCACGAGCATCATGGAATTGAGCCGAAGCTAAAGAGTCACATCCCAAGTTAGCCAGCAGATTAGCAACTGTATTTGCTTCCCTATAGCAGTGACGGATATCAAGATCAAGCTCCCTCTGAATGGCACGAATATGATGAAGAATGGACCAGCATTTCCAAGGGAAGGAATGGAAAGAAGTAAGGCAACCCACAAGAACTTTGGAGTCCAGTTCAACAATAGCCCCTCGGAGACCAACATCATTAAGCCATTGCACACCCTCAAGAAGGGCCTTAGCTTCAGCAATGGTGTTCGAAGAAGATTCATAATGCGAAGAGAAAGCATACACAAAGTTGCCAGACGAGTTGCGAACAATACCACCCCTCCCCCCACTAATACTTGGATTTCCACAAGAGGCCCCATCAGGATTAAGCTTGACCAAAGAGGAAGGAGGCCGCATCCAACGAATAATCTAAATTGAGGATGATCAAAGAGGGCTGGATTATGTCGAGTGGGATGGGCAGCCTTAAGGGCAGCCAAGTCCTGTCGAATGGTATTAATTAAAGCCAAAGGGGATTGGCCATGACCTTCAAAAAGGAAGAAGTTTCTATTCTTCCAAAGATTCCACAAAATAAGAGACAGAAGAAACAACATGAACCAATGAAGGCTTGAGAAAAAGCCACCAGGAAAGGCAGTTATGGGGAATGAAAGTGGGACGGAATTTAACCTGGTATTCAACACAGATGATACTCCAGATATGAGAGGCAGAGGGAGAGTAAAGGAAGACATGGTCGAAGGTTTCAATTTGACTAGAAGTGCAGCAACTACACTTGGATAGGGTGTAGCTAACTTGTGAGTTACACCATGTTTTCTAAGGACTGAATTTAGCAATTTATTTGTGAAGTGTGTTCCATGAATCACTGATTATGGCCTTAGGTACTTCAAACCGAGCAAAAAGGTCTTCCACAAATTTGACCACGGTTTTTCCATCATTATTTTTAGTTCCAATAGCTTCTATCCATTTAGACACATAATCAACAGCAACTAAAATATACTCACAATTATTAGAGACTGGAAAAGGACCCATAAAATCAATACCCCAAACATCAAAAATTTCAACAACCATATTTACATGCAAGGGCAATTTCATTCATTTTTCCTATTCCACCGGTTCTTTGACATTTATCACAAGTTTTATAAAATATGTCACAATCTCTAAAAACAGAAGGCCAATATAATCTAGATTGCAGAATTTTTCTAGCGGTTTTATTACCACTAAAATGACCACCACAAGAGTATTCATGACAAAATGTCATCATACTTTGTTGGTCTTGTTCTGGAACACATATCCTAATTAAAGAGTTGGAACACATTTTATATAAATGAGGTTCTTCCCAAAAATAATTTTTTGCTTCTGTCAAAAATTTCTTTCTTTGATAGTGATCAAAATCAGGATTTATGATATCAGATACATAATAATTGACATAATCAGCATACCAAGGATCTGAATCTTTGATTGCTAATAATTGTTCATCGAGAAAATCTTCATTTATAGGAATCTTATTATCAAGAAATTGACGTTCAAGTAAGGGTGAAAATTCTAGTCTAGACAAATGGTCGGCTACGACGTTTTCTGTTCCCTTTTTATATTTAATTATAATGTCAAATTCTTGCAATAATAACATCCACCTTATGAGTCTAGGCTTAGCCTCTTTTTTACTCAATAAATATTTTAGGGTTGCATGATCATAAAATATTATGAATTTTGATCCTAACATATATGATCTAAACTTTTCTAATGCATACACAACTGCTAAAAATTCTTTTTCTTTTGTTATATAATTAAGTTGTGCATCATTCAATGTCTTACTAGCATAATGTATTACATGTGGTTTCCTATCCACCCTTTGACCTAACACAGCTCCAATTGCAAAATCTGAAACATCACACATGATCTCGAAAGGGAGAGACCAATCGGGGCCGGTTAAAATTGGGGCAGTTGTCAATCTTTCCTTTAATAAATTAAATGCGTTTAAGCATTCTTAGTCAAAAATGAATTCGGTGTCTTTTGCCAACAGATTACATAGAGGTTTACCGATTTTTGAAAAATCTTTTATAAATCTTCTATAAAAACATGCATGCCCTAGAAAACTTCTAACACCTTTGACAGAAGTTGGGGGATGTAGTTGTGATATAACTTCAATTTTTGCCTTATCGACTTCAATTCCTTTATTAGACACTACATGACCTAAGACAATTTCATCTTTAACCATGAAATGACTTTTCTCCCAACTTAGGGTCAAATTAGTTTCACAACATCTTTTTAAGACCGATGTTAAATTTTCTAGGCAATGATCAAAAGAATTTCCAAATACTGAAAAATCATCCATGAATATTTCGACACATCTTTCCACTAAATCTGAAAATATAGAAATCATGCATCTTTAAAAAGTAACTGGGGCATTACAAAGTCCAAAGGGCATTCTCCTAAATACAAAGGTACCAAAAGGACATATAAAGGTGGTTTTCTCTTGGTCTTCGGGTGCTACTGGGATTTGGTTGTAGCCAGAACAACCATCAAGCAAACAATAATATTCATGACCAGCTAGTCTTTCAAGGATTTGATCAATAAATGGCAAGGGAAAGTGGTCCTTCCTAGTTGCCGCATTTAATTTCCTCAAATCAATGCACATTCTATAACCAGTGATAGTTCGCATAGGAACTAATTCATCTTTATCATTTTTAACTACTGTAATTCCTGATTTCTTAGGGACTACCTGAACTGGACTAACCTATTTACTATCAGATATTGGGTAAATTATACCCGCATCGAGAAGCTTAAGAACTTCTTTTCTTACTGCTTCTTCCATGTGAGGGTTAAGTCTTCTTTGTCTTTCCCTAGAAGGTTTACTACCTTCTTCTAAATGTATTTTATGCATACACATAGATGAACTAATACCTTTTAAATCTGCTAAGGACCATCCTATGGATTCTCTATGTGACCATAAAACTTTTAACAAGCTTGTTTCTTGTTCTTCTGTTAAATCTACAGCAATTATAACATAAAAAGTGTTACCTTCCCCTAAAAATGCATATTTTAAGTGGGGTGGTAACGGCTTTAATTCTTCTTCAGGAGGAGTTTTAACAGATGGAATAAATTCAGAATTTTCAGGTTTTATTGTTTCTTCTTTATCATCTTCAATGTTTTCTACTTTTTCTTCCTCTACTTCTATTTCTTCAAAAAGAGATTTTAAAATTTTCACTTCTTCTTCTTCATTATTTTCATCATCTTCTTTTTCTATCTTATCAGAATTATTTTATGATTCTTCCTATTCCATGTTATCTTTTTCTTTATTTTTAAGGGCTTCTAATCTTGCTCTCTCTTTTCTTTCATCAGTCTCTCTTAGTTCTCTTTCTAACTCATCAATGTCGATTTTTATGGGAGGGAGAGGTCTATCATCATAAACTACAAAAACATCTTTCTCATAATCATCCTCGCAATTTTCTTCAAAATTTTGAGTTGTTAGTTTTTCTATTTCATCAATTGAGAAACATGGATTCATGT
The DNA here is from genome assembly GCA_013146195.2 of Codonopsis lanceolata. NCBI lineage: Eukaryota > Viridiplantae > Streptophyta > Magnoliopsida > Asterales > Campanulaceae > Codonopsis > Codonopsis lanceolata. Next base: position 164,251,475 of record CM028379.1, read on the forward strand.
CACTAGGTCTATTCATAGCATCAAAAACTGAGATTTCTACAGTTTCACCTAGGACTGACATTGTAAGTTTTTCCATTCTTAACATTTATCATTGTATTGGCAGTGGCCATAAAAGGTCTGCCTAACAAGATAGGGACTTCATTATTTGTACATATTTTCCTTTCCATATCTAGAACCAAAAAATCAACCAGAATGATTAGTTTATCAACCTGAACTAGGATGTCCTCTACTATACCTAAAGGATGTTTAACTGAACGATCAGCTAATTGTAAAGACATATTAGTGGGTTTTAGTTCTCCCAACCCTAATTGTTTATAGACCGCAAAAGGCATCAAATTAATACTTGCTCCTAAATCTAACATAACTTTCATCTTTTTAGAGCTACCCAATGAGACTTGGATATTAAAGTTGTCTGGGTCTTTCAACTTAGGGGGAAGTTCGGGTTGTAAAACAGCACTTACGTTTTCAGAAACAATAATTTTTCATTGTTTTCGAATTTGTGTTTCTTAGAGTGAAGATCTTTGAAAAACTTAGCATAGGCTGGAATATTTTTAATAACATTAAGCGAAGGAAGGTTAACATTCACTTTGGATAACATATTATAAATTTCTGAAAATTGTTTATCCATTCTGTTTATCATAAGTCTTCTTAGGAACAGAATTTGAGGAACATATTGTGGTGCTGCCTTAGTTCCTCTTCTTCTTGTTCTTTTTCTTGACTTATTTCTTCTTGATTTTCTTTGTTTGGCACTTCTTTTTCTATTTCTTGATTATTTGTTTGATTATTTTCATTTTATCATTTTCAACTTATTTTTCAGAATTATCTACTTTATCAGGCACATCAGAAGATTGAATCGGATCACTTACCTCTTCTCCAATTACTCTACCACTTCGCAGAGTAGTGATAGATTTTGCTTATTCGGTTTGACTAGGGAACTTCCCTTCTTCTCTTTTCTCGATCTCAATTTTTGCAAGTTTATTCCTTAAATTTTCTACTTCTTCTAACAAATACTTCATAAGGGCAGCTTGACCTTTGCTTGCTCCATCTGATTTTGAAACTTCTTTAATTCGCAATTGTCCTTGATTTGGGAATTGTTGAGGTTGTGGTGGTTGAGGTTGTAGTGGTTTATTTCCTCCCCATGAAAAATTAGGATGATTCCTCCAACCAGGATTATATGTGTTTGAGTAGGGATCATTCCTTTGTCTTTGAGGGTGTTCATGGCATTCACCTGTTCAGAATACATAGCACTAGATGGACAAAAATTAGTAGCATGAGAATATAATCCACACATGGCACATGCTTCTTGAATTGGCCAATTTTCATATTGAGCTTGTGTATCAGATTTATCTTGAACTTGGTATAAACCTCTACTTTTACCTCTTGCACTTTTCTGTTGAGAATTTACACTTAACCTCTCAAATAATTCTTCTAGTGCAACTGGTGTCATTCTATTAATAGAACCACCGGCCGCACTATCTACCATAGTTTGTAAAGTAGGCGAAAGAGCATGATATGTAACGCCCCATAATCTTGCATGTGCATTCTATGCTTGTCTTTATACTTTCTTGGTTGATTGTGAGCATGTTTACTTTATATATAAATGTTTTAGAATCATTCATAAGTCATTCTAGGAGTCCATAACATGTTTAGAATCATATAAACTTGTTTGTTGAATCGCCGGTTTGATCGCGTTGAATTTGGCCTTAGCGATTCCTCTCGTTGCTCGTATTTGCTTCTATTTCGACGTACGAAGTGTTCGTTGAGTTCTTGGCTTTCTATTCAGGTCCTAATCATGTTGAAACAAACCTTTTTCATGCCCAAGATATCCTAGTTGATTGATGTTTGATTTGAGTTTAATCCGTTGTTCATTCGTCGCGTGGTTCGCGCCTTGTTCTAGCTTGTTCTGGGGGTTGTTCGGGTGCGTTTCCGACTCATTTTGAGTAGGGTTAGACCTTAGAATGGTTGCCCAAAAGTTTGGGACCATTTAGATCAAGTTTGAATCAAGTTTTAGAGGTTCTGGAGCCGAGGCGGCCGCATGGGAGCTGGTGAGGCGCCCGCCTCAAATGCTGAGAGCAATTGCTGAATGGTCTGAACTTGGGGAGAGCCCCAGTTGTTGAGGCGGCCGCATGGCCAGGTGCGCCCGCCTCACTGCTGTCTGTTCTGGGATGATTTTCTCCTGTTCTGAAATTGGACGACTTGTACACTTCAAACCCATATCTAAACCTATCCTAAACCTCCCTAACCCTTCCTACTTAAGTCCTAACATCCCTAACTAGATTTTAATGATGGATTAAGAGCCCATTAGTGACCACTTAAGCCACCAAATCAGATTTAAAAAGGGACCACAAGTGATTGACACTTGTCCCACTCAACTTTGACCTCTTATAAGCCACAAATCAGCTCATTTCCTCTTCATTTGCTGAGAGCCTCTTCCAAAAACGAATTTTCATCTTCTCTCTAGTTCTTCCATGGTTTCTTGAGGTCTCATCTCCATCTTCAATCATCCATTCATCATTTGGCCAAGAGTTCTTCATTAAAGTTGTAGAGCTCAAGAAGAGGAGCATTTCCATCCGATTGGTTTCCTTTATTGCTTTCTTTGGTGTATAACTTGTAAGTTACTTTCTTCATCTTCTTCTTTTAAGTTCTCATTGACCCTAAGGAAGCAAAGCCTATGGTGGTTGAGGTCAATGAGGACACATGTATGCCTTCCATGCTATCTTCTTGTGTGTTGAGATTTTGATCTTGTTAGGAGCATGTATAGGTTGAATTCTTGCTTGTGAAAGCCTATATTATTCTTTCATCTTGCCTATTTAAAGTTTTAAACATGTTAGAGACATGTATAATGTTTGTTGTTGGAAGTTTGTTCATATGAGAATGCCCTAAATGGAGCCTACATTATATGTTGTTATGTTGTATGTGTTCTATCTTATGAAATGAACTCTATGATGAACATGAATCACTTTGCATTGCCTTGGTGAATTTAATACCTTGTTGAACCTAGAAATGACCTAGGTTGGGTTATGAAGCATATAGCTTCAATTTCTCCAAATTTGGGAATTTAGAGCAAAGACTCAACGGAGTCGACTCTAGGGAATATTTGAACGTGTTGAACCCTAATTTCAATCCCTACGAAGTTTGAACACCGTTTGATTTGGTTTACTCAAGTATGAGATTGGTTTGATGGTTTATGCAAGTTTTATGAAAGGTTGGTTTGTGCAATTTATTTGCCTTGATATGACTTTATAGTAGAGATTAATACCCTACTTGGTTGGTCGAGTTCGCTCTTGTCGAATTCGGTCTTTGATTGGTTTAGTCAAGTAAATATCTACTTGTGCATCACATTGAGTCCAGCTGGCATTATTTGGTTTGTTTATCGGGTCAAGGTGGGACGATGCATCGCCTTCACGAATTATGGGATTCGTGCTCGCTATGGATCGCCGCACCTAGGACTTCACACACACCTCCATTGTTGGCCGCAATGGGGAAGTAGCCCCTTTGCCGTATCAGTTAAGTGCCGCATTGGCTTGCTATCTAGATCGAGTGGTACTTGATAAAAGTTGATGCATTCACAGAGCATCAATGTTGCACGATAAAGTATAATAAAGTTTTATTGCAGGAACTACGAAGCGGCCGTGACTATATCATATCCTACTTGTATGATTTACTTTCCCGAACTTATGTGAACAATGTGCTAAGTGTCATATGATGATAATGTGCTAAGTGTAAATGAGGATAACATGCTATAATTGTGATAAATGTCATGCTATAACATGAACATGCATTGTAGTAACTTACTAAGTCTTTCGACTTACCCTATTTGTTTGCTTTGTCTTTCCTTAGATCCGAGCCGAGGAGACGTTACGAGATAGACTCGCTTGTGCTCGTTTGGTTGTTGTGTTAGCAGGTTGCTCTTTTGGACATCTATTAGTTAACCTTTTATTTTGGAAAGGACGTTGGGAAGCAAGTCATGTAGACTTGGCTTGGGGTTTATGTTGTTTTTGTTGTTGTAATAGACTTAACTTCTTAATACTTGTAATCTTTTGGTACGCCGACTTATATGTCGAGCCTGTTTATATGTGTATGGTTCACTACGGTTTTCTTCCGCTAAAGCTCGTTTAAATTTTGTTGTTATTGTTGTCTCCGGCATGTTGTGGCCGTCGAGGTTATTATAAGCATGTGTTAATAATTGTAGGAGTAGATGTTGGGTTCCGGCTGTAACGTCGCCGAAGACTTGTTTAATTTTAGTTGTTTTCCGGCCAAGTGTAGCCGAGTTGTTATTCGTATGCGATGTTGCGCCACATGAATTTTATAATCCTACTTATGCATGCTTGTGTTATTGATTATTTGGACGGCACGACTCGGGATCTCGCATTGGGGTCCGGGTCGGGTCGTCACATGATAGAATTGAAGTACTAGCACATCTTGAGACAGATTATGATGAGGACACATAATAAGTAAGTTTTTAAATCTATCTCATGTTTCATGGAATGTTTCACCTGGTTCATTTTGAAAGGACATGATTTGTTTTCTGTATTCTGTAAGAGATGCATGCTTATAATATTTACTCATAAACAAATCATATAGTTGAGCCCAAGTATAAACACCACTAGGTGCTAGATTCATAAACCATCTTTTCGCAAATTCTTTTAATGCATTTGGAAAGTATTTCATTTTTACTTGGTCTTTCGTCAAACCTCCTAATGGATATGTACTTATCATATACTCATATTCTCTAAGGAAACTTACTGGATCTTCAGCAGGCATTCCATGGAAAGAAGGTATCATATTAAAATAATGACTTTTTAATTCGAAATTCCTTACTGCATCTGGTAAGACTAGACATGATGTTGCTACATTCAATGTAGGTCTACTAAAATCATTAATAGTTCTTTGATTTACAACTACTTCCATATTTCTTCTAGCAGACTCTTCTTCTCTTTGATTCGCATTAACTGGATGAATCGGATTTTCAGGATTTAGATTGATATTGTCCATTGGAGGATCAACCAGAGGATCCTCTTGATTCAATTGTTCTTGATTATCAGGCTGGGTTGCTAGATTATCAAGATCTTCTTGATTCTTTCCAATATTATTTATATCTTGATTTAGTTCTACCAGTTTATGATTCAAAGATCTACGATCGTGCATAAAATAAATAAAGCAATTAAAAACAACTAACTACTAAAATAAATAAAATCTTTTTGTATTTTTATTTTTATAAAAACTGAAATTTAAAATTACCCTACCAACAAACTAACTATGAAAACTAGCTTGTCCCCGGCAACGGCGCCAAAAACTTGATCGATGTCTTATTTTAATTATTTTCCTTCCAAGTGGACAAGACTATTGTAGAATAGTTTTGGGAAGCAAGGGTCGAACCACAGAGACAAGAAGATCACGAATAGCACGATTATCGGTAGCAATTAATTAAACTAAGAGGGGGTTTTTATATTGATTTTAATCTAAACTAATTATTATTCTAATGTTAACTAATTAGCAGCAATCACAATTTATGAAGATCATATGGTGGAGGGAAATCTAGGATTAGGGTTTCACTTGTATCTCATCTATGACTTATTTTAATAAAGTATCATTCAATTTCTTGGTTTCGTTCACAAAATATAGATATAGCCTGGTGAATTACCGTTCAGTCTTCATCTTCAAATAATTCATCAATTCTATATCCTAGGCACAAGAACATATGATCTAACTATCACTTAGGTCATATATGGAACCTGACCCTAACTTATCACTCTCGTGCATCGATAGGTTCAATTTATTGTGATGGTGAGCCGGTGTACGTCATATGCACATTGATCATGCAGTTATCCGTTCCTCTAGGCCTTTATTATTCACGATTACATTCATTTGTTTAAAGTGAAATAATATAGGGATTGATAAATACCACAATCAACAAGAATTGAATGAATAAAAATATATATAAAGCATAGATTTGATACAAGTTACCTCCCAACTCCTAGATTAACAGATGTTTAGTTCATCCTTGAAGATGAACAGCACATGGAGATGATTGAATACATGAATCGATCTTCAATACTTGTAATTGCAACAACTAATTATGTTATACACACTAAATCCTAAGCTATAACTATCTAAAACTAGTTTTTGGTCGTTTAAGAGCTTTGGCTACCGTCCTTTATTTATACCATGGAGTTGTAAGGGGTTTAGGAATTTCAGTCAGGCTTGAAGACCTCTGAAAATGCATTCTGACCACCTTGCGGCCGCAAGGTCTTCAGCCCCTTGCGTCCGCAAGGGGTCTTCAATATACGGGCTTCATCTTATGAGTTTCTACCTACCTTACGGAGGCAAGGAAAGAAACACCTTGCGGCCGCAAGGTGTCCAGCCTTGTCCTCTGTCGTTTCTTCTTCAATTTATACTCTGACCCCTTCTTGGAATTTTCACCAAAAAGCCTTATAATTCATAATAATTCACATAAAACCCTGAAACTCATAAAACAACTGAAAAACATACATCAGTAGCCAAAAGCCTCGTGGAATCGCTCAATTTAAGTCATAAAAGTATCTGAAATCGACGTATAAAATACATCGATCAGTATCCTAGACGAGTTCTCCATCCCCACGGAGCTCGTCGACCGGAAAGTGATCCACATGAAGATCATCTCCCCTTCCAACCTTACTATCGATTTCGGCAAGGCTCTCAAACCCAACGAATTCATCTCCATGCTTCGCCGCGAAGTACTCGATTCCTACCTCCACACACGCGACGAGTCCAAAGGTGCCACCCTCCTCAAAGCTCTCATCACGAAACTCGATGTCCCAACTCACTCATCCGCGCCTTACATCGTTCACTACACTGTCAACAACTCCCTACAGTCCCTGGCCGTAGATGTTGTGATCGGCGCCGATGGCGCCAACAACCGAGTAAATTGGGTTTAAATGTGATGGATTTTGGATACCTGATTGTGGTACCTGTTGCCAAGCCTACAGTTGTCGGTTTCCAACCTAGGACAGCAAGTCAGTCGTTAGTAATTCAAGGTCATTTAACGATTGGGATTAAAAGTGATAGATTTTGGAAATGTTTGGCTTAACTTTGATTGCCTAGGAATAATGGGTATGGAAACTGAAAAATGAGTAAAGTTGGGGTATCAAAAATGATATTAACTATATAATCTATATATATATATATATATATATATATTATATATATATATATATATATATATATATATATATATATATATATATATATATAATAACAAACATGATTTTCCCGCCTAAATCTGATTTCCATAAATAGAAACATTGGAAGCTAAAACACTTTTTTTTATTTATATTTTTTCTTTTGTTTTTATACTAAACATTTAATATTCTTAGATAAGTTGACATAAATATATTTATACATTTCTAGAAACTTTGAATACACTCAAACTGTTAGTATTCTCATCACAATTCACAATATAATGCTTGACCTTTTATTTTACATCACATTTATATAAAATATGTGGATGTTCTTTGCGGATGTTCAACCAATATTCTGTAAAGTTTTTTTTAAAAATCAATCACGAAATAAGCTTTAGACATTTTGAACCCAAAATTTTTACTGCAACTATTATGGCTTCCATACCATCCGTGCTAAGAGACGTCCACAAACAAAGATTCACATAAATTTTCAAAGTCAAAGTTGCAAGGAAGTGGTTAGTCACGCCTGAAATAAACAACAAAGTTGTTGACATGGTCTAACTATAAAGTTATATATTTTTTATAAGCATGAAGAATGATTAAATAAAAAATATTAAGAAATGTAACATATAAATTCATCAAATATAAATTAAAATCTCAAAATATGAGCTATGTATTCTTTTCAAAATAACCTTGAGAAGTATATTTAAAAATTTAGAATATAACAAATCTCGAACAGTAGAATAAAATAATTATCATTAAACAATGTTTTTACTAAATACTTGACTTTATTTTAAATATTGAAGTATTAGATTATTATATTTGTATTTTCTTAAAAAAAACTTTAAAAGTTGTACAAGGAAATAAAATGTAAAACAAAATAATAAAGGCTCAATATTCAGCTCAATGAAAAATTAAAAGGATTTGAATAATCTGGGAAGAGATCGCTACGATTTCTTACCGAATGTTAGGTAAATGAAATTTTGAAGTGAAAGAATATACGTCAAATGAAGGATTCTAGATGAAGTCTAACTAAAAGGGTTATATTTGTGAGACGACAGATGTTGAATTTGATTAGGTGTTGAGGTTGTGTATTGCTTTATTAAGAGTAGTTCTCCGGTAAGACTGTCTTACGAGTTTTAATTCGTAAGAGGGAGTCACACTATCTCACAACGCAACTCACTAACACACGGTGGGTCGGGTCAAGAAGATCCGTCTTACATAAAATATATGTAATATTATTTTTTTTCTAAGTTTTTATTTTATATTAATAGATTAAAAGTGACGACTTACATGACATGAAGCTTAAAGGTGGATGTGAGATTTTAATGGGCTAAGTTTTTTATATAGTAGGCTTTTTAGTGTTTTTCAATTAGGTGAGTTTTTTTATTTCTCATTTTGGTAAGGAATAATAACGGGCCGGTCATCTATATATATATAATAACAAGCGTGATTTTCCCGCCTAAATGTTTTCCATAAATGAAAACACAAATATGCATCGGAAGTTCAAACACTTTGTTTTATTACATTTTTCTTAGTTTTATACTAAACATTTAATTAACAATGCAATATTGGAAATTGGAACACTTTGTTTTGTTTCATTTTCTTTATATATATAATGACAAATGTGATTAGCACATCCAAATACAACAAGATCCCTTCAAAATGCACTTGCCAAAAATATGAAGATATATATAATGACAAATGTAATTTGTTTATCTCAAGATTGATAGATAACCACTATAACTACTTACAAAATAAGGATACTATTTACATATGAACACATTTACAAGTATTGATAAGTAAATAAAAAAAAACATAAGAAGTTGTTAAGAAATTAAATACTATCAATCTAAGAAGGAATGTCTTTTCTATTTTTACCAATATGCAAGAGAAACAAGACTAGCAATCTAAAAACTCAACAAACATTGCTTACTCAGCCATAAATGTGCTTCCTCTTTGAATATTAATTTACTTGTGAGTTTTGGCAAGACAAATTCTATCCATAGGAGCTAAAGAACAAGTACATAGTGAAATATAATTTGATGAACAACTATGGATCCTTAAAGTTTGTCATGTCTAATTGATACTCAACAAACATTGTTTACTCAGCCATAAATGTGTTTTCTCCTTGAATATAAATGCTCTGTGACCGCTATTGTTATCTATAACAACGTAATTTCATTGGCAATAGTAGTAGCATCAGTTATGACATACTGGATTAGTGGACTTTTAAAGATCAACAAGGTTCTGGTGAGAGGCGACAACACCATCATTACCGGATTCCATTTTCGCTCATTAACATTGGAAGATGACTATGGACAAGTAAATCGTAGTTTAATTGCTTTGGGATCATGTACGATGACTGTAGAAGGGTGTGATTATGTATATGGGCGAGTAGTCGAGTGTATCATGAATTGAGAGTAATCAGAGTCTAAATGTCTATTTTATTGTCTATTGAATTGAGCTTAAATATTTGTAGATATAGTTGTAATAATTAAGTACATATATTATCAGTATCACATCATTTGGGTGACACTATTAATGAAAGGGTTTTTGAATTGGGGACATTTAAGTCATTTCAGGGGAAGGATGACCGTAGGAAGTATGTTATTTGAGTTGTTTTTCTTTGGTTTATCGTCATTTTAATTTGTTATACATTGATTAATATAGATTATATGCGTTTTGTTATGTGATAATGATAGTAGTAGTAATTGTACATATTTAATCATAGTGACAGTAGTAGTAATCGCACATCTATTTATATATAATAACAAGCGTGATTTTCCCACCTAAATGTTTTCCATAAATGAAAACACAAATATTTATCGAAAGTTGAAACACTTTGTTTTATTACATTTTTCTTAGTTTTATACTAAATATTTAATATACAATGCATTGGAAATTGGAACACTTTGTTTTGTTACATTTTCTTTATATATATATAATAACAAATGTGATTAGCTCATCCAAATATAGCAAGATCCCTTCAACATGCACTTGCCAAAAATAGGAAGATATATATAATGACAAATGTAATTTGTTTATCTCAAGATTGCAAGATAACCACTGTAACTACTTACAAAATAAGGATACTATTTTCATATGATCACATATACAAGTATTAATAAGTAAATAAAAAAAAACATAAGAAGTTGTTAAGAAATTAAATACTATCAATCTAAGAAGGAATGTCTTTTCTCTTTTTACCAATATGCAAGGGAAACAATACTAGTAATCTAAAAACTCAACAAACATTGCTTACTCAGCCATAAATGTGCTTCCTTTTTTAATATTAATTTACTTGTGAGTTTTGTCAAGACAAATTCTATCCATAGGAGCTAAAGAACAAGTACATAGTGAAATATAATTTGATGAACAAGTATGGATCCTTAAAGTTTGTCATGTCTAATTTGATACTCAACAAACATTGTTTACTCAGCTATAAATGTGTTTTCTCCTTGAATATAAATGCTTTGTGACCGTTTTTGTTGTCTATAACCACGTAATTTCACTGGCAATAGTAGTAGCATCAGTTATGACATACTGGATGAGTGGACTTTAAAATATCAACAAGGTTCTAGTGAGAGGTGACAACGCCATAATTACCGGATTCCATTTTTGCTCATTGACATTGGAAGATGACTATGGACAAGTAAATCGTAGTTTAATTTCTCTGGGAACATGTACGATGACTGTAGAAGGGTGTGATTATATATATGGGCGAGTAGCCGAGTATATCATATACTATGTGAGAGGTACAATGAATTGAGAGCAATGATAGTCTAAATGTACATCTATTTTATTGTATATTGAATTGGGCTTAAATATTTGTAAATATAGTTGTAATAATTAAGTACATATATTATCAGTGTCACATCATTTGGGTGACACTATTAATGAAAGAGTTTTTGAGTTGGGGACATTTCGGTCATTTCAGGGGAGGGTTGACCGTTCGAAGTATGTAATTTGAGTTGCTTTTCTTTGGTTTATCGTCATTTTAATTTGTTATACATTGATTAATATAGATTATACGAGGTTTGTTATGTGATAGTGATAGTAGTAGTAATCGCACACACACACATATATATATATATATATGTATATATATATATGTATATATATATATATATATATATATATATAACAACAAGCGTGATTTTCCCGCCTAAATGTTTTCTATCAATGAAAACACAAATATGTATCGGAAGTTGAAACACTTTGTTTTATTACAATTTTCTTAGTTTTTGTACTAAACATTAATTAACAATGCATTGGAAATTGGAACAATTTGTTTTGTTACATTTTCTTTATACTCCCTCTGTCCCATATAAATATTCCTCATTGACTAAACACACATATTAAGAAAGGTAATTAATGAGGGGCTGTAAATTATATTTTGACGATAATACCCTTTATACCCTCTCTCTCATGAATTTATGCACACTCTCCTGGTAAAACTTTCATTCGGTTGATATACCTTGGCCCATGTTTAGCAATAAATGCATTCATTCATTCAGTATTGATCTAACTCTATCATTAAAGGAATTTTGATCCTTCCAAGTTCCAAATATAAATCCCTTTAACATGTATAGTACTCCCTCCATAATTTTAGGAGTTTCCAACTTCTAATCGATTTTGATTTCCCTTCCAAAGATAAGTCCTCCATATATTCCCTCCATAATTTTAGGAGTTTCCAAAATCTGATTTGTTTTCCCTCCATTAATTTAGGAATTGACACAAAAAAAATTTGAAATCTTTCATTAAGCGGCAATGAAAAAAATTTGGCCCCAAAGTTTTAGGCTTTAAAAGGAATGTTATCATGCCTCAATTTGATAACGTTTTTTTGTTCAATGGATCTTCAAACTAATCAAGGAAATTTTGTAAACAATAAAGCCAAAAAAAAGTTAACAGTAAGTGAGCGTCATACAATCATTGAAACTCTCCTAAAGGAAAGTGTCAACGGAAGAGTTGCAAAGGGCTCCATGCTTCGTCTTGCCTCTCAATTCTCAGTTACTCTTAGAAGTATATGAAAACTTTGGCAAAAGGCTAGAGAATTCATGGCTAATGGGTCACCAATAACTGATGCTGCCATGGAAATTTCAAAAAGAGTACGTGCACGAACAATTGAGATTGATCCTTCTAAAGTCATGGCAATCCCCTTTAATCGACGCAAAACCATCCGTGCTTTGGCTTCTGCGTTGGACATGAAAAAATCAACAATCCATAGAAGATTCAAGGAAGGGGGTTTGAAGAGACACACTAATACCTTGAAGCCTCTCATGACTGATGGGAACAAAACACAAAGGTTAGAGTTTTGTTATTCCATGATTGATCTTACTAGCTTTCCTAATCCAAAATTCATCAACATGTACAACTATGTACATGTAGATGAAAAGTGGTTTTATATGACTAAGAAGTGTCAGACGTACTATTTGTTTCCCGAAGAAAAAGGTCCATTACGAACTTGTAAAAGTAAGAGGTTTATCACAAAGGTTATGTTTTTAACAGCCGTAGCACATCCACGTTTTGATAGCTATCGCGGTGAGATGTTTTCTGGTAAAATTGGAATGTTTCCATTTATTTTCAAAGAACCTGCCAAAAGAAGAAGCAAAAATAGAGGTGTTGGAACCATGGAAACGAAGCCAATTACTTCGGTGACGAAAGATGTGTATAGGTCCTACTTGATTGACAAAGTGCTGCCGTCAATTAGAGAAAAATGGCCATACTATGATAAAAATTCAGTAATCTACATCCAACAGGACAATGCCAAGCCACACATTGAGATAGATGACCCTGCTTTTGTTGTTGCTGCCCAAGAAGGTGGGTTTAACATGGAATTATGTTTCCAGCCTCCAAATAGTCCTGATATGAATGTCCTTGATCTTGGTTACTTTAGAGCCATTCAATCTCTTCAACAACAAGAAGCTCCAAATTCTGTAGATGATTTGATTGAAGTAGTGTTAAAGTCATTTGATCAACTCTCACTTGAAAGTCTTAGTAATGTGTTTCTTAGTCTACAATTATGCATGAAACAAGTTATGAGGTTGGGTGGATGGAACAACTATGATCCTCCTCATATTGGGAAAACAAGACTACAGCAACAAGGTTCACTTCCAATCCAAATTGAGTGTGAGCAAGAGTTGGTGAATGAAGTAGCATTCACATTGCAAGGAAATTAGGTAGCTCTCATAAGATGGGTATTGCTAGTTGTGTTTTTTTTTTCGTTTGGGGAGATCTATTTATGAGTGATTCTTTTTTGAGTATGGATTTTTGGTGCTGAGTCATGTTTTTTTTTTATGAAGATGTAAGCATCATGTGTTTCGGTAGAGGATTTATTCAATGGTTTCTTCATGAAAGCATATGTAAACTTAATTCCTTTTTTTTTTCTTTCTTTGAAAAAACCCCCCACCTTCCCTATATAATTACTCCATCACTTTTCCAGCATTACTCGTAGCACATTAACTGTTTAATTGAAAGACTTTCATTTTTTCACTATGCCCAACATGAAGGCTTCTCATATTCCCAGAAGAAATTAATCCCTATAAAAGGGATACACCATGACTGAGCTATAAACACAAGAAGAGAGAAAGAGAAAAAAGGTCAAGTAAAACACCATGGAAGAGCAAAAGACTACTGTAGAGAAAACATGGGCAGGCAAAATTTCATTGATGAGGTCCTTCCATTAGCGATTGACTTGAATTTACCGACATATTGCGGTTTTGATTTGAACATCATACCGGATGATGAAGGAGAGCTTTCTAAAGAGGAGTTAATGGAGCTTTTTATGCATGAGCTACTAAGGATTTGGATTTACCAACCTATAGTTGTTTTGATTTAAATGTCATAGCATTACATGCTAGTTGTATGCTTATCGATTAAATTTTTTTTTATGTAAGCTGTGTTAGCATTACTATTATGCATGAAAAATTGTTGCTTTGATTTTGTGTTCTGTTTTCGTTTTTGTTTTGTTTTGTCTTTTTACTGTTTTCATTGACAATGGTGGACTGTAGCCACCTGAAATGAAGTTTTTGTTTTTTGTTTTAGTTTTTTGATGAGAGTAGTTTGGATTAGAATTAAATGAGTTGGTTTCTCTATAATTTGATATGTTAGTATTAAATGAAGTTTCAAGGGTATATTGGGAAGAATGATAAAAAAAATTGTGCATTAAAAGTCTTTAGGAACATTAGTTGGGACATCCCAAAATAGAAAGTAGGAATATTTATCTGGGACGGAGGGAGTATATAAAATGACAAATGTGATTAGCACATCCAAATATAGCAAGATCCCTTCAAAATTCACTTGGCAAAAATAGGAAGATATATATAATGACAAATGTAATTTGTTTATCTCAAGATTGCTAGATAACCACTGTAACTACTTTCAAAATAAGGATACTATTTACATATGAACACATATACAAGTATTGATAAGTAAATAAAAAAAATATAAGAAGTTGTTAAGAAATTAAATACTATCAATATAAGAAGGAATGTCTTTTCTCTTTTTACCAATATGCAAGGGAAACAAGACTAGCAATCTAAAAAGTCAACAAACATTGCTTACTCAGCCATAAATGTGCTTCCTCTTTGAATATTAATTTAGTTGTGAGTTTTGTCAAGACAAATTCTATCCATAGGAGCTAAAGAACAAGTACATAGTGAAATATAATTTTGATGAACAACTATGGATCCTTAAAGTTTGTCATGTCTAATTTGATACTCAACAAACATTGTTTACTCAGCCATAAATGTGTTTTCTCCTTGAATATAAATTCTCTGTGACCGCTTTTGTTGTCTATAACCACGTAATTTCACTGGCAATAGTAGTAGCATCAGTTATGACATACTGGATGGGTGGACTTTTTAAGATCAACAAGGTTCTGGTGAGAGGTGACAACACCATCATTACCGGATTCCATTTTCGCTCATTGACATTGGAAGATGACTTTGGACAAGTAAATCGTAGTTTAATTGCTTTGGGAACATGTACGATGACTGTAGAAGGGTGTGATTATATACATGGGCGAGTAGCCGAATATATCATACTCTGTGAGAGGTACAATGAATTGAGAGTAATCATAGTCTAAATGTCTATTTTATTGTCTATTGAATTTGGCTTAAATATTTGTAGATATAGTTGTAATAATTAAGTATATATATTATCAGTGTCACATCATTTGGGTGACAGTACTATTAATGAAAGGGTTTTTGAGTTGGGGACATTTAGGTCATTTCAGGGGAGGGATGACCGTATGAAGTATGTAATTTGAGTTGCTTTTCTTTGGTTTATCGTCATTTTAATTTGTTATACATTGATTAATATAGATTATATGAGTTTTGTTATGTGATAGTGATAGTAGTAGTAATTGTACATATTTAATCATAGTGATAGTAGTAGTAATCGCACATATTTAATGACAAATGTTGTATTTAAAAAATATTCTAAATTTTATAAAATATTTTATTTATTTATTGTATTCTCTATTAAAAATTTATTTTTTCTTAATCGATGCGTTATAATAATTTGTCAAGTTTATGTACATATCGAATTCACAATCTTTATGATTAATTTTATTTTTTCACTTCATGTTGCTTATGTATAATTTAATAGAAAAAAATATATGACGTGCGTTTAACGCACGGGTGTAAAACTAGTTAAGATAAAGATAATGAGGTATGTAAAGTTATTGGAGTTTGTGTCACCGATTGATGTAAGGAATTTTTTTGTTAGGTAGCTTAGAGTATCTTAATGATGTTTTTTTTATACATGCTCTAATAATGTGGGGTTTCAAAATGGGATGAAATGGAAGAAAAATACGGCTGACTTGATGGTTCCTATTTTTTTCCTCCTTCCTTTGCTTCTTTTCTTGTTTCTTTCTCTTTTCTTTTTTTTCTTCTTTTTTTTTCTCCTTTTATCTTTTTAGAACCATTATCCGGAAACATGTACAAAGTTCGTACTCTATTCATTTTCAAATAATCGTACTTTTTCATTTAGCACATCGTTTAAAAATAATAATTAATTGTATTATAAATATTAGTATAATGTGTGGTTTTCTTTAATATCCTTAAACATGTGGTTATAATTAAAGTAGATAGAAAAAGTAAGAGTAAAGTTGTAAGAATGTTTTTCTAAAAAAAAAAAATTAAGAGAACAATTATTTTGGAACGAAAAAAAAGAAATGGAAGACAATTATTTGAATACGGAGGGAGTATTAATCTATTTTGCGATAATTATTGGACAATATAAAATTGGGGTGTCTACAACAATTTGTTAGGGCATTCTCAATGGTGCTTGTTTTTCTGCCGATTCTTAGTTGGGTTCTACTGTCATCTACACATTTTAAAAATTTCTTACTCTAAGAATTTATCTTCTCATTGGTACTTATTATTCTGTTAATTCTTAGTTGGGTCTCACTACCAAATCATCCACTTTATTTACACAATTTTTTTATTTTAATACTTTGCAAATAAATTAATTAAATTCATTCATTCATTTATAATTTTAATTGTAATATTAAATATTACAAAAAACTTAATATCTTTCGTGGTCATTTTAATACTACTAAATTATCCATTTTATGTATACTACTTTTTTATTTGTATACCTTGCAAATAAATTAATTAATACGTATATTGTTTTATAAATAAATTAATTCGTGCATAATTTCGATTGTAATATTAAATAGTACAAATAAATTTTAAAACAAATATATTAATTTATAATTTTTATTAAAATATTACATATTAAACAAAGACCTCATACAAATAACAAATACTTCTAACAAATAACAAATACCTCATACAGCAAAATTTTGCCATAACACAAAAAATTTAGCCATCACTAGTTGTCACCATAACAAGCATATATATGTTCAACTAAGTCGTGGCGAAGTTCACGATGCCGATTGCTATCACGTAACTCGTTATTTCGCTTCAAATAATCTGTCAATGCTTGGTTTGAGCCATGATTGGCTTATGTAGGGGAATATTATGTATCATCGGTCCAGTTCGTAACGTGATCACCCTCATCATCGACAATCATACTGTGTAGAATAATGCATGTTTCTATAATTTTTTTCAAGTTTGTTCTATGCCAAGACCATCGAGCAGGACCTTTTACAATCGCCCACCTTGATTGAAGCACTTCAAATGCTCATTCGACGTCTTTTCTTGCTGCCTCTTGTCTTTCCTTGAATTTCTTTCTTTTAGGATCTACCGGGCACGAAAAACTTTTCACAAAAGTAACTCAATTTGGATAAATTCCATCTACTAGGTAGTATCATTTTGTATAATGTGTGTTATATTAACTTCAAAATCAATAGACAGTACAGTTCTTTCGAGTACGATATTGAATAAAGATGACTCATATAGCACATTAAAATCATTGCGAGAACCCGCAACCCCAAAAAATGTATGTCATGTCATATCCATAGATCTGTAGACGCAATCGCTTCAAACAAAATTGTTGGCTTCACATGACCTCTTGTAAATTTCCCTTACCAAGCAACTGGGCAATTTTTCTGACGGATATATCTAAACATATATCATACAAGTTCGCTATCAAACCAATAATCACGAATTACCTTGTGCGAACTTGAACCTTGTGCGAAGCGGAAAAATTTCGCTTGAGCTACGATCTTCATATACCAAGATCTACAAACCTGCAAGTCTCTCTCGTCGGATTGATATCACGGGGCACGGATATCAATACTGGTTCACACCGCAAATCCAAGCCTCTTGATGGTTAGGCTAGAGGGAGTATTTTGGTGAGATAGATTTTGGAGGAGGAGAGAGGGGCGGTACTTTTGATGGAGGACGTGTTCCTCTTCACTTGTGTATTAGGGTTTTATCCCTTTTGTTGCCATATTTATATTATTACAAAGAAACCTATTTCTTGTAGGTTAAGTCAATCTTAAACCCAATTGGATTAGGAAACTAATTAACTAATTAATAATATAAATATATTCCATGTGGGCGGGTGTGACGCCCCGCTCCTTCGTTATCTCAGTTTGCGTGCTATTCTTGCACTTCTTCTTTTGTCGACGGTATGTTTGGGTTGCGAGAGGGTCTAGATATGTTTGAGAGACCATATTAAGACCAAAACATTATTAAGAGACTCCATATAGTTGTTGACTTGCTAAAGTCACAAGTCGTGACTCGACGATAGCGGAATGCCGATTGAGGGTTTACTTCGCTTTTGTGTTCGTGACCTCGGTTTGGGTCCTAGACCTCTTTAAGATAGTTTATTAACATGTTTAGATGTGTTAGACTTCAAGTTGGAGGTGTTCCTTGAGTCTATCGATGATTTGGAAGTTTTGGGGATAGCGTTCGTCTCTATCGCGTAGTTCGGGAATCGAGTCGCGTAATCGCCTCTCCTTTGGGATTCTTATCTCCCTAGTTGTTATTCAACTTCCTAGAAGTATTTAAGCTTCTTCATTAGCCCTTAGACTTGCCTTAGAAGTTCCCTCTCATGGCTCGTTTGATTTCGAGTTCGTTCGTCGTCCCGGTTGCACGTTGTTGCACCCCTTCCCGGTTTCGCTCCGAGTTGTTTCGGGAGTTGTTTGGGTGTGTTTTAGACTTGATTTGAGTTGGGTTAGACCTTAGGATGGTTGCCCATAAGTTTGGGATCATTTAGATCAAGTTTAGACCAAGTTTTGGAGGTTCAGGAGCCGAGGCGCCCGCCTCGCATGGAGTGAGGCGCCCGCCTCAAGTACTGAGAGCAATCCTTTGTGCAGAGCAAGTGAGGCGGCATGGGAGGGAGTGAGGCGCCGCCTCACTTCCGTCTGGGATTTTTCTTCCCCTGTTTTGAGTTGTGACGTGTTTTACCTATTCTACCCTCATCAAACCCCCTCTAAACCCTTCCTAACCTCTCATACTTAACCCTAAACATGTCCTAACATTATTTAGAAGTTAGTTAAGGTTAGATTTGTGTTTGATTATCCCTAATCTCCACTAATTGCACTTGAGAAATGTCCCTTTGTGCCCTTCTTATTTTGGGGGTATAAATACCCAAACCCCTTCACCATTTAATCTTGAAAACTCTTCATTTCTTCCTCTCCCACATACGTATTATAGAGAGAGAGACTCCATGGGAGACTCTTGAGCCCTAGCTTCTTCTCTCTTCGATCCAAGACGATCCGACCACCCGATTTCCTTCAAACTTCGGATTCTTGAAGCCCTCGACGAGTAGAACGACTTCACCGATCGGATTTGTATTCTCTTGAGATTTCACTCAAGCTAGGTAAGTTACCTTCTTTTGATTTTGGTTCATTGGCCCTAAGGAAAACAACTTGTATGCTATTTGTGGGCAATGAACACTTGTATGCTATGTTTGCCCAATTTTTGGGGATTTTTGAAGTATGAACTTGTTAGGTATTTGTAGATGACTCCTATGATTATTGAAGTATATGATTACTCTTCATTTTGTGTTTCTAGGCTTGAGCATGCTAGAAATCATGCCTTTATGCTATTTGGGTTTATGGTGGAATTATGCCTATGATTGGGGCTTGGGGTGTATGAACTCACATGATAGTATGAGTAGAAACATTTAATTGAAATTGTATGATTTATGAAATGGGTTTAATCTATGTTGGGATTATTTGTGGATTTTAGACTTGAGAGTCAATTCCAAAATATTGGAGAAATTATTGTTAGTTGAAGTAGGATTAATGTTGAGATGGATGAAAGGTTTAAGAATGAAACTTAGTATTTGGACTCATCGGAGTCATAATAGGTTCAATATTGTGTTAACGAATTAGGGTTGAAGTCCTACGTCATTTGGGTTTCGTTGACTTTGTCTATGATGAATCCTTGGATTTTAGGCTTGGGAGTTAAGCCGGATTATTTTTGGGATAAATTCTATAAACTTGAATGATGTGCTAATTTTGGGTTATATGAAGTGTGTATTAATGAAATGTGACATTTAGACTCAATGGAGTCATTTTGGGTTCAATAAGAAGTTAGTGAGCCTTATATTGAAATCCTACGATGTTCTGGTTTGGTTGGTTTTGATTGTGAGTACCCGAGCATCTCGACTTGTGTCCCATTTGTGACACCCATGTTATAGAGACCTATTGGGAATTTGTTTAGAACGTGCTTGTAGAGCACGGTGTATTAGAGACCAACCCATGGTCTCGAGTGCCATTTAACATTGATTATTCGATGAATTCACTATAAGGAATTTAGTCGCGAGGATAAGGAAATACTTGCGGGATTTGGACTACAAGGTAGTCTTGTCATTCACGAGTGGTCTTGAGATGTTGTTTACAAGCGACGAGGGGACTTGGGTTGAGTCCGATGTGCCTAAGAGAAGCTTAATGCTAAGCCTTGATTTGTGGTGGTTCTTAGACTAAGTAGTAGTCTTTGATTTAATCTTGAGTTGAGGACTTTAGTAGACCTCATGTTGTGAATTGTTGAGCTTATATGCTATTCTTGAATTGGTAATGACTTGAGGTTTATGAATACCTCAATACGTGGTTTTGAACTAAACTTACAAGTTAGTTGAATGTGTTAAGTGTGTACAAGTATGTGCATTGTTTATTGGGTTTTGTAGAGCATTATGATCTACTTGAATTAATAAGTTCTTTTATGATGAACTTGGTCCTTATTGGTTTATACAAGTAAATAATCTACTTGATCATCTTGATTTTGAGTCCAGCTGGCGTCTTGGTCGTTTTGTCGGCAATGGGACGATTCATGGCCTTTGGAAACATTCGCTATGAATCGCCGCATTGGTACCCTCTCCTCACTATTTGGCCGATAGTGGGATGTGGTCTCATTAGCGGCTCTAGCTCGATATCGAGCTCCCATTTCTCATCCAGTCGGATGAATGCAACGGAACTCATTAAAGAGCGGTGAGTTATGATCATTTGAGGATTGAAACCCGGTTTATGATCATCGAGGGTGGTGTACCGGTTTGAATATTGAGGGCTTGGCCGGTTCATTTTGCGTGCTTAGGCATAAGCACCTATATGAAAGATAACATTATATGGTTTATGAAATTTATGTTACATGATAACATGATACAAGTTTATTATTGGTAGACTATAAAGATATCATGATTTTGCATATGTTGGTACATTATGCCATGCCACGATATGTTATGCCATGCAATTGCATTTAGTAACTTACTGGGTCATTATGACTCATTTCGTGTGTTTGTTTTCCTTAGTTTTTGCAGTGATCCCGTTAGTACGCGTGGCGGCTTGGATAGTGATTCCTAGAAGGTGGTCTTCAGGGCTTCAAGCTTGGGTTTATTATTATGTTGTTTTGTATTTGTGAGACACGAATGTAAAGTTACGTAGACTTTACTTGGGTAGTTTATGTTAGTATTACATTGTGTATTATTTTGGAAGCCGACTTGCTTGGTCATTTGTTGTATCTTTAAATTTTATTCCCTTGTTATTTTGAGCATGCTTAGCTCATTCATCCTATTATTATTGGTATTGTCATCTTCGACTGACATTAGTCGTGAGACTTAGGTTTAATTGTTAAGATTCGAATATCTTGTTCTTTTAGTTGAATTGTTCCTCGGCA
>CM028379.1:164273271-164305683 GCA_013146195.2 Codonopsis lanceolata
ATTTTAGAAGCTTGATCGATGTTTTAATTAATCTTTTTCCTTGCAAGTGGACAAGACTATTATAGAATAGTATTGGAAGCAAGGGTCGAACCACGAGACAAGTGATCACGAGCAGTGCAATTTATTGATAGCAAATTATTAATCTAAAGGGGTTTTTATAATTATTTCTACTCTAAACTACTATTTATATTTAGATGTTTAACTAATTAGCGATAATACAGAGATATGAAGATCTTATGGTGGGTGGCAATCTAGGATTACGGGTTTCACTTGTATCTCCTTTATGTTCAATTCATAATAATTATCATTCAATGTCTTGGGTTCGTTCACTAAAGATAGATATAGTACGTTGAACAATTGGTTCGGCCTCCATCCCATAAAATTCATCCATTCTATATCCTAAGCACAAGAGCGTAATCTAGGCGTCACCTAGATTTATGATCTATCTGTCACCTAGATCATGTATGAACACGGTCCTAACTTATCACTCTCGTGCATCGATAGGTCCAATTTATTGTGATGGTGAGCGATTAATGCGACATATGCACATGGTCATGCGATTATCCGCACCTCTAAGCCTTTATTATTTGCGATTACATTCATTTGTTCAAAGCAAAATAATATAGGGATTGATAAACAACACAATCAACAAGCATTGAATGAACATATATAAGAATCAAAACATAAATTCGATACAAGTTACCTCCCACCTCTAGATTATGGATGATTTAGTTCATCATAGACAATGAACGACACATGGAGATGATCGGATACATGATTTGATCTTCAATACTTGAAATTACAAAATCTAACTATGTTATACAATCTAAAAACTACCTAAAATCTACTAAGAGAGCTTCGGCCGATTTTCTATATTTGGCTCGGCATCGACTTCTATATATACTCGGGAGTTGTAATCCAATCGAATGACTGTGTGAAAATCCGAATTTTGAGCATTCTGACCACCTTGCGGTCGCAAGGTGTTGAGTACCTTGCGTCCGCAAGGTCTCCAGTTTGTCCGGCCTTTGGAATTCTTGACTTTTGCTTTGTGGTCCACACTGCCTACCTTGCGGTCGCAAGGTGCGAGGACACCTGCGTCGCAAGGTGTCGAATAACAGACCTTCATCTTTTCTTCATTTTTTTTTGCCCTTTTGGCCCTTCTTGAAATTTGCACTTAAAACCCAGGTTTCGCATATTTTCACTAATAACCACGAAACTTACAAAACTCACCGAAAACATATATTAGTAGCCAAAAGCCTCGTGAAATAGCATAATTAAAGTCATAGAAGCATATAAAATCGACGTATAAAATACATTGATCAAATACCCCCAAACTTAAACTTTGCTCGTCCACGAGTAAACAATAAACTTATAAATACAAAAGCATATAAATAACAAAAATTAAAATCTTTTTGGAGGGTGACACTATTTAGACTCCTCTATAAACCCACAAACTCAAGGAGACTCTTTCGAGTGACTCGACTATGTAGATAAATACAAAAACAGATAAATACAAAAGCGACTAAAAATTAAACTAAAAATAAACATAAAATCTTTTTGGCTTCAACCTCAAGTTATAAGTGTATGGTATGCAAGTAATCTCAGTTTGATGCTCACCACATATATGCAGGCTTAGTCATATAAAACCAACTAGTCTTTTCTCACAACTGCTACTATTTTTACTTTCTCCGTGTGTGTGTGCTCACTAGTCTTAGAGAATATCTTAACTAAAACAGTTTTATTAAGCTAAACACCACATTCATATGAAAATCAAAGTTTAATAGAAAATCATGCCTTAAGAATTATGAGATCTACCATCCAAACCGGTCAGTTACCGACAGAAAGGTCCCAAGGATTTCTAAGACTTATACATCCATCCCATGCACTTCTATGTATGACATACAATGCTCTCCTATCACAATGACTTGTAATAGCTAAGATTATGCTAACACAGTGAGCTTTAGGGTGAATAATAATGAATGTGAAGTGTGTGATCAATTTCATATTACTTACTTGACAGTTAAAACAGCATAAACATTGACAAGAAGATCATTAGGTCTTTATTTAGCTTGTAATGTAAGGCCAAGGTGTTGGGGGATTTGATGGAAAGGAATTGGAATTCAAAGTGAGAGAGTAAGACTACCCTTTTATCCCTCATACTTCCAAGCAAAAGGAAGTTTTCCCTATTTAAGCTAGGACCTGCAAAGACCACAAGTGGAGGGGTGCTTTTCGTTACTTTTAAGTTTTCTTCTTTCCCCCCCCCCCCAAACTTGTTTTGGGCAATATATATCACATCATTCTTATCAGCATGATTTTTCTAACATATTTTTCTCTTGAAAGCTATGCTTCCATTTGAACTTTGTTACACTCTTCTTCTTCCGTTTCATTTTTCGTCGATATATATTTTTCTACTAATTTTTTTTTTCCTTCTTCTCTTCCCCCTTTTTTTTTCGACGACGGAAAGAAGAAGTCTTGAAAAATAGCCTAGCGAAAAGAAATGGTCCTCCAAAATCAATTTCCCCACCCACATCCTACTCTCTCAAATGGTAGGCTAAAAGTGTATAGGCTTTTAGGGTTAAGTTAATGTGGGTAATAGAAACGATGGCGAATGGGGGTTTAAATAGTGTGCTTAGCACACTCCATTCTTTTTCATTAGGCTCAACGGGGACACTAGAGATATATTTAGTATAGGTCAGGGAATATTTAGGCTCTAACGATCCAAAGATGGCCTAAGTCATTTCTTAATGCCAAATGCTCATGTAGTTTATTAAAACAAGTAAGACAACACAAAATATCATATCAACTATGGGAATTGGGGGTTGAATGTTTAGCATCACTGGATTTCACATAAGCATTCGCTAAGACAGATGGTAAGGACAATTGAGACTAACATGCAGACACGGTTCGAAAGTGTGCTTGAGATATATAAATTAGAAAAATCCAAGGGATCTAACTAACATGCAATTGACCCTAAGTCACAATTTAATGCAACAATTATGTTCGAATGGCTATGCATCATATTCTTGTGCATATCTAGTTGTAATGAAGTAGGTGCTATAAACTTTATAAAACTATTCTAATCAATCCATAATTATGTCTGGTGTGGGTGCATGAAGAATTTTGGAGAAAAGTAAAAGTTTCGCAAAATTAAGTAAATTCCAAAGGAATCTATAGACTAATTATGTGGTTCATTGCACTAACTCCTCATTGACTACGACTGACATTACCATACCTAAACTCGAGGATGAAAATTTTGAATTTTTTTTAAAATATATATATATATATATATATATATATATATATATATATATATATATATATATATATATTTTAAGAAATTTGGAGATGATGACGATGACTCTTTTGATAGGAACCTAAAGGTCCTTACTATTATAGTATTCTGGTCATGCCAACAACTCTGAAAATAAGAAAAAATAAAAACAGGAAAAATAGGGTGAAGATTTAAATGGTCATCGTATAAAGAAATTTTTCTTCACCCTAAAAACATAGCCCAACTCCACTCCTCCTTAGGCTAGGACCTGCTAAGACTTAAAGTTTAAATTCCCCCCCCCCCCCAAACTTAATTTCTATTTTGTCCTCAAAATAGAGGAACATACAAGAGGATTGATGGGGTAGGACAAATATCAAAAGGACATAGCGGATCCACCTAACGAAAGAGGATGGAACTTGGGCCCTGACTCACGGTGAGTCAGGCGGAAATAACGAATAAGGACGAAACTCGGGGATCGTGTCTGGTGGCAGCCCATAATAATCTGAGACATTTTGTCTCACCGTGTTAACCCAACCGAAAATTTTGGTTTGGTCGGCACGCATTTGTGCCAACTGCTGGCTCACCATATCAGTTTGGAGGACAGCTTCCTCCAACCTGTTGGAGATCTCCACGAGTGGGTCCTCCTCCTCTACTTCGGGTTCCTCCTCTTGAGGAACCTTCACTCTCGGCTGCTGGTGGTGCTAAAACAAAATGGCCCTAGTAATGGCCGGACCAGCCTTCAGCCTCTCCGCGAGTTTGGGAATTCTCACGCCTGCCCCCCTACACAACTCGGTAATCAAATGCGGGAATGCGAACCCCGCATTCGTCCTACCTCTAATAAGGGTCTTGATTTGGATGTTGATCAAACGGCCGACATCCACAAACCCACCGGACATAATGGTGTAGGTCAAGACAGCCCTCTCCCAAGTCACTGTGTGTTGGTGACTGGAGGGCATGAGACGCCCGCAAACAAATTTATACACAGGCTTGGCCGTGTCTTGGAGAAAGGACTCTCCCATGGTGCACGGTCCAAAAGGTGGGTTACGGTTATAAGACCACACCACACCAGGGAGGGCGATGGCCGCATTGACCATCTCGACAGGGATCATGGGGGGTTGGAGGTGTGTGCTAAAATCATCGGCACCAACCGCAAAGTTGGAGGTGCCGAAATAAGTGTTAATGCTTTGGGACGAAAAATTTACTTCTATGTCCCTAACATTAACGGTGTCTAATACACCTCCATCTATGCCAATGGTGCCATTGGCATAGAATTCTCGGACAATGGGCACGACAGCTGCCCTTGGCGGAGAATCTATCAAAAGCCCCCACCTACGAGCTATTAGATTGGGACGGAGGCCAAATTCTTCAGCCTTAAATCCCATTTCGGGCACCAAAGACTTAGAGAGTTTGGCCGTGTACCGTTCTGATGCCTCGTAGGACACGAATCGGGTATGGTCAAAATTTTGTTCCTCCTCCTGAGCATGACCGGAGGACGAGGCACCGGTATTTCTACGCTTGCGGAACATTTTGTTTGAGTTTTATAAAATTTAAAAACTAAAAGTTTAAATAATTAAGAATGTGTTTTAAAATTTAAAATTTAAAATCTATACTAAAGCATGCAAAAATTTATCTACGTTAGAAATTGTCTAGCACCATAGCATGCAAATATTTTACGTGTAAAATTAAAAAGGGTGATAGTGTTACTTGTTTGCAGCCTATATTGAGAGAATGCAGCCTGAGAGGAGCTTGATTCGCGTCGGCACTGGAATGTCTTCTTCTTCTTCTTCAAAAAGTCTTCAACCTTGATGGGGTGTAATGGTGGAAGTGAGGGAGGTAGAGGATGAAGAGTAGTGAAGGAGGAGAGAGATTCTTGTAATGTGTGCCGGATAGTGGGACCAATGTTGCTGGAAATTGAAGAGGTTGGGCGGCTGCTGCTGCTGCTGAAGGAGGGAGAGCATTCTGTGATGATTTCTTGAAGAAAAACCCGGCAGCCTTTATATAGAAGGACCTTGCGGTCGCAAGGTCTGCCACACCTTGCGTCCGCAAGGTGGGCAGTCAAAGCGGTTGACCTTTTGCTGATTCCCCATGACTGACAGTACGTTGCACGAAGTCTTCATTTACGAAGCACCTTGCGGTCGCAAGGTCTCCACCACCTTGCGTCCGCAAGGTGGGCAGAATCTTCCCATTTGTTTTTCTTTCTTCCTTTTCAACAGTTTGTAGTTTAACCCTTCCGTTATGTTTTGTATCTTTCCTGTATGCAAAAACTAAACAAAAACTCTAAACTAAAAATTATTAGTAACATAAAAATACAACACTGAGATGTTTTTCTCCCCCAAACTTGAATTTTGGCATATTTAATTAAAAATTAAATGTCCAAAAATTAATTTTAACGGAGAAAAACATATTTAAACTAACTATAAAAGCAAATAACATTCAAAATAATGGGTTGCCTCCCACTTAGCGCCTTTGTTTAATGTCTTTGGCTCGACCAAACTGCAAGCCTAATCTCGGGGTGGTTCATTGTCAGCCAAACGAATTAACTCAATTGTTCGTTCAACTGACATCGGCTCTAAATATGGCTTGAGTCGGTGTCCATTAACTTTAAATACTTCATTATTTTTAGGATTTTGAATATCAACAGCTCCATGAGGATAAATTCGTACGATTCTAAAGGGACCAGACCATTTAGATTTTAACTTTCCAGGAAATAACCTTAATCTAGAATTAAAAAGTAATACTTTCATACTTGGATGAAACATTTTGTTGGCTAACCCTATGTCATGATATTTCTTTGTCTTTTCTTTATATGTCTTTGCATTCTCATACGAATTCAACCTATGTTCTTCTAACACATTTAACTGAAACAATCTTTCTTCTCCAGCCAAAGTTAAATCTAAATTCAATTCTTTAACCGCCCAATAGGCTTTATGCTCAATTTCAACTGGTAAATGGCAAGCTTTGCCATATACCATTCTATATGGACTCATTCCTATGGGTGTCTTAAAAGCAGTTCGGTATGCCCATAAAGCATCCTTAAGTTTAGATTCTCAATCTTTGCGATTAGGTCTAACAGTCTTTTCTAATACTGCTTTTATTTGTCTATTGCTAACTTCTACTTGACCAGATGTTTGAGGATGATAAGGTGTAGCTAACTTGTGAGTTACACCATGCTTTCTAAGAACATTATTTAACAACTTATTGATAAAATGAGTTCCTTGGTCACTTATTATGGCCTTAGGTACTCCATATCTAGCAAACAAATCTTCTACAAACTTAACTACTGTTTTCCCATCATTAGTCTTGGTTGCTACTGCTTCAATCCATTTAGAAACATAATCAACTGCTACTAGAATATACTCACAATTATTTGACACTGGAAAGGGACCCATGAAATCAATACCCCAAACATCAAAGATTTCAACAACTAAGTTAATATGCAAGGGCATTTCATTTCTTTTTCCTATTCCACCTGTTCTTTGACACTTATCGCATGTTCTATAAAACAGTTCACAATCTCTAAAAACAGTAGGCCAATACAGACCTGATTACAAAATTTTCCTAGCAGTCTTGTTTCCACTAAAATGACCTCCACAAAAGTATCCATGGCAGAATTCCATAATACCTTGTTGGTCTTTTTCTGGAATACATCTTCTTATTAAAGAATCAGAACAAATTTTATATAAATGTGGTGCTTCCCAAAAATAATTTTTAGTTTCCGCCAAAAATTTCTTCTTTTCGTAATGATCAAAATCTGGATTAATGATATCAGACACATAGTAGTTGACAAAATCAGCATACCAAGGGTCAGAATCTTTAATGGCTAAAAGTTGTTCATCAGGAAAATTGTCATTTATGGGGACAGTATCATCAAGAAATTGACGTTCAAGCAAGGGTGAAAATTCCAATCTAGACAAATGGTCGGCTACGACATTTTCGGTTCCCTTTTTATCTTTGATGGTAATGTCAAATTCTTGTAACAATAACATCCTTCTAATTAATCTTGGTTTAGAATCTTTCTGTAACGCCCCGTATTCTTGCATGTGCATTGTATGCTTGTCTTTATACTTTCTTGGTTGATTGTGAGCATGTTTACTTGGTATATAAATGTTTTAGAATCATTCATAGATCATTTTAGAAGTCCATAACATGTTTAGAATCATATAAACTTGTTTGTTGAATCGCCGGTTTAATCGCGTTGAATTTGGCCTTAGCGATTCCTCTCGTTGCTCGTATTTGCTTCTATTTCGACGTACGAAGTGTTCGTTGTGTTCTTGGCCTTATATTCAGGTCTTAATCATGTTGAAACAAACCTTTTTCATGTCCAAGATATCCTAGTTAGATTGGTGTTTGATTTGAGTTTGATCCGTTGATCATTCGTCGCGTGGTTTGAACCTTGTTCTATCTTGTTCCGGGGGTTGTTCGGGTGCGTTTCCGACTTGTTTTTAGTAGGGTTAGACCTTAGAATGGTTGCCCAAAAGTTTGGGACCATTTAGATCAAGTTTGAATCAAGTTTTAGAGGTTCTGGAGCCGAGGCGGCCGCATGGCACCTTGTGAGGCGCCCGCCTCAGATGCTGGGAGTAATAGCAAAGTGGTCTGAACTTGGGAGTAGCCTCTGCAGTTGAGGCGGCCGCATGGGCTTGGGTGAGGCGCCCGCCTCACCTTCTGATCTGTTACGGGAAATTTTCTCCTGTTCTGAAATTGGTCGACTTGTACACCTTGAACCCATATCTAAACCTATCCTAAACCTCCCTAACCCTTCCCACTTAAGTCCTAACATCCCTAACTAGTTTTTAATGATGGATTAAGATTACATTAGTGACCATTTAAGCCACAAATCAGATTTAAAAAGGGACCACAAGTTGTTGACACTTGTCCCACTCAAAATCTAGGCCAATATAAGCCTTGCAATCAGCTTTTGACCCTCATTTCTCACCTCCACTCTCAACAAACGAATTTCATCTTC
Source organism: Codonopsis lanceolata (assembly GCA_013146195.2). Taxonomy (NCBI): domain Eukaryota; kingdom Viridiplantae; phylum Streptophyta; class Magnoliopsida; order Asterales; family Campanulaceae; genus Codonopsis; species Codonopsis lanceolata. The sequence goes on from CM028379.1 coordinate 164,281,506, forward strand.
TCTTAAGGTTCTTCCATGGCTTCTTGGAGCTAATCCATTGGTCTTCATCATCCATTCCTCCTTTGCCCAAGCTACCTTCATTAAAGGTGTAGAGCTCAAGAAGAGGAGCATTTCTATCCGATTAGTTTCTTCCATTGCTTTCTTTGGTGTATATCAAGTAAGTTACTTTCTTCTTCTTCTTCTTTTAGTTCTCATTGACCCTAAGGAAACAAAGCCTATGGTGGTTGAGGTCAATGAGGACACATGTATGCTTCCTATGCTATCTTCTTGTATGTTGAGATTTTGAGCTTGTTAGGAGCATGTATAGGTTGAATTCTTGCTTGTGAAAGTCTATATTATTCTTTCATCTTGTCTATTTAAGGTTTTAAACATGTTAGAGACATGTATATTATTTGTTGTTGGAAGTTTGTTCATATGAGAATGCCCTAAATGGAGCCTACATTATATGTTGTTATGTTGTATGTGTTCTATCCTATGAAATGAACTCTATGATATACATGAATCACTTTGCATTGCCTTGGTGAATTTAATACCTTGTTGAACCTAGAAATGACCTAGGTTGGGTTATGAAGCATATAGCTTCAATTTCTCCAAATTTGGGAATTTAGAGCAAAGACTCAACGGAGTCGACTCTAGGGAATATTTGAACGTGTTGAACTCTAGTTTCAATCCCTACGAAGTTTGGACACCGTTTGATTTGGTTTACTCAAGTATGAGATTGGTTTGATTGTTTATAACAAGTTGTTATGAAAGGTTGGTTTTGTGCAATTTAATTGCCTTGATATGATTTTATAGTAGAGATTAATACCCTACTTGGTTGGTCGAGTTCGCTCTTGTCGAATTCGGTCTTTGATTGGTTTAGTCAAGTAAATATCTACTTGTGCATCACATTGAGTCCAGCTGGCATTATTTGGTTTGTTTATTGGGTCAAGGTGGGACGATGCATCGCCTTCACGAATTATGGGATTCGTGCTCGCTATGGATCGCCGCACCTAGGACTTCACACACACCTCCATTGTTGGCCGCAATGGGGAAGTAGCCCCTTTGCCGTATCAGTTAAGTGCCGCATTGGCTTGCTATCTAGATCGAGTGGTACTTGATAAAAGTTGATGCATTCACAGAGCATCAATGTTGCACGATAAAGTATAATAAAGTTTATTGCAGGAGCTACGAAGCGGCCGTGACTATATCATATCCTACTTGTATGATTTACTTTCTCGCACTTATGTGATCAATGTGCTAAGTGCCATATGATGATAATGTGCCATAACTGAGATAAATGCCATGCTATAACATGAACATGCATTTTAGTAACTTACTAAGTCTTTCGACTTACCCTATTTGTTTGCTTTGTCTTTCCTTAGATCCGAGCCGAGGAGACGGTCCGGGATAGACTCGCTTATTTCCCGTTTGGTTGTTTGTATTCTAAAGGTTGATCTTTTGGACTTGTTGTTTAGCCTTTATTTTGGAAAGGACGTTGGGAAGCAAGTCATGTAGACTTGGCTTGGGGTTTTTGATGTTGTTGTAATAGACTTAACTATTTGATACTTGTAATCTTTTGGTATGCCGACTTATATGTCGAGCCTGTTTTTATGTGTATGGTTCACTACAGTTTTCTTCCGCTAAAGCTCGTTTAATTATTGTTGTTGTTGTTGTCTCCGGCATGTTGTGGCCGTTGAGGTTATTATAAGCATGTGTTATTAATTGTAGGAGTAGTTGTTGGGTTCCGGCTGTAACGTCGCCGAAGACTTGTTTATTTTAAGTTGTTTTTCCGGCCAAGTGTAGCCGAGTTGTTATTCGTATGCGATGTTGCGCCACATGAATTTTATAATCCTACCTATGCATGCTTGTGTTATTGATTATTTGGACGGCGCGACTCGGGATCTCGCATTGGGGTCCGGGTCGGGTCGTCACACTTTCTTACTTAAGAGATATTTTAATGCAGAATGATCAGAAAAAATTATCACCTTTGATCCTAGCAGATATGATCTAAATTTTCTAAAGCATATACTACGCGAAAAAATTCCTTTTCAAGAGTTGTATAATTCAATTGAGCATCATTTAGAGTTCTACTAGCATAATGGATCACATGAGGCTTTCTATCTACCCTTTGTCCTAACACGGCTCCAATTGCAAAATCGATGCATCACACATGATTTCAAAAGGAAGTGACCAATCGTGGCCGGATAAAATAGGCGTAGTTAATTTTTCTTTTAATAAATTAAAAGCTTCTAAACATTCTTTATCAAAAATAAATTTTGTATCTTTGGCTAGCAAATTACATAGAGGTTTACAGATTTTGGAAAAATCTTTTATAAATCTTCTATAAAAACCAGCATGGCCAAGAAAACTTCTAACTCCTTTAACTGAAGTGGGAGGGGGTAGTTGTGAAATAACTTCAATTTTAGCTTTGTCAATTTCAATACCTTTATTTGAAACAACATGCCCTAAGACAATTCCATGTTTGACCATGAAATGACTTTTCTCCCAACTTAAAGTTAAATTTGTTTCACAACATCTTTTCAGGATTGAGGTAAGGTTTTCTAGACAGTGATCAAAAGAATTTCCAAAAACTGAAAAATCGTCCATGAAAACTTCTACACATCTTTCAACTAAATCTGAAAATATAGAAATCATGCATCTTTGAAAAGTAGCTGGTGCATTACACAATCCAAAAGGCATTCTCCTAAAAGCAAAAGTACCAAAGGGACATGTAAAAGTTGTTTTCTCTTGGTCTTCGGGTGCAACAGGGATCTGATTGTAACCAGAGAAACCATCAAGAAAGCAATAATATTCATGGCCGGCTAGTCTTTCAAGGATTTGATCAATAAATGGCAAAGGAAAGTGGTCTTTCCTAGTTGCCGCATTTAATTTCCGCAAATCAATGCACATTCTATAACCAGTTATTGTTCTTGTAGGGACTAATTCTTCTTTCTCATTTTTAACCACCGTAATTCCTGACTTTTTAGGAACTACTTGAACAGGACTAACACATTTACTATCTGATATAGGGTAAATTATACCCGCATCTAAGAGCTTAAGAACTTCTTTTCTTACAGCTTCTTCCATGTGTGGATTAAGTCTTCGTTGCCTTTCTCTTGAAGGTTTACTACCTTCTTCTAGATGTATTTTATGCATGCACATAGATGGACTAATTCCTTTTAAATCAGCCAATGACCATCCTAAAGCTTCTCTATGTGTCCATAAAACTTTTAACAAACTAGCTTCTTGCTCTTCCGATAAGTCGGCTGCTATAATAACAAGCAAAGTGTTACATTCCCCTAAAAATGCATATTTTAAATGGGGTGGTAATGACTTTAATTCTTCAACTTTAGGAGAATTAATGGATGACATAAATTCAGAATTTTCTACTTTAATAGTTTCTTTTATTTTAGCCTCCTTATTCTCTTCTTTGTTCTCTTCTTTATTTTCTTCTTCAATATTATCTATCTCAATTTCATCAAAGAGAGATTTTAGAATCTCTACTTCATCATCTTTAATTTCATAACTTTCTTCTTTTTCTACTTTTTCAGACTTGTCAGAACTAATTTATGGTTTTATTTCTTTATCTTTTTCATCTTTCTTTTTACTAGCTTCTAACTTTTCTCTTTCTTGTCTTTCCTCTTCTTCTATTTCTCTTTCAATTTCCTCAATGTCAATTTTTATGGGAGGGATAGGACTATCATCATAGACTATGAATCTATCTCTCTCATATTCTTCCTCTTCTTCAAAAGTCTCGGTTGATAATTTTTCAATCTTATCTATTGAAAAACAGGCACTTATGTCACTAGGTCTATTCATAGCATCAAACACAGAGATTTCAACTGTTTCGCCTAGGACTGACATTGTAAGTTTACCATTCTTCACATTAATCATTGTATTGGCCGTGGCCATAAATGGTCTACCTAACAATATTGGAACTTCATTGTTTGTGCAAATCTTCCTTTCCATCTCTAGAACCACAAAGTCAACTGGAATAATTAGTTTATCAACCTGAGCTAGGATATCTTCCACTATACCCAAAGGATATTTAGCTGAGCGATCAGCTAATTGTAATTGCATAGTAGTGGGTTTTAGTTCTCCTAACCCTAACTGTTTATAGGCCGCAAAAGGCATCAAATTAATACTCGCTCCTAAATCTAGCATTGCCTTCATCTTTTTAGAGCTTCCTAAGGAAACTTGGATATTATAGCTACCAAGGTCTTTCAACTTAGGTGGTAATTCAGGTTGTAAAACAGAGCTTACATTTTCAGAAACAATAATCTTTTCATTATTTTCAAACTTGTGTTTCTTAGAGTGAAGATCTTTGAAAAACTTTGCATAAGCTGGAATATTTTTAATAACATTAAGCAAAGGAAGATTAACATTCACTTTGGATAACATATTATAAATTTCCGTAAATTGTTTGTCCATTCGGTTTTTCATAAGTCTTCTTGGAAACGGAATTGGAGGAACATAAGGTGGTGGAGCCACATAAGGTTCCCCTTCTTCTTGATCTAACTCTTTTTCTTGTTCTATTAAATTTTCATTATTCTGAACCTCTTTTTTTTGTTCCTTATTTGGAACTTCAACTTCAACTTCTACTTCTACTTCTTGATTGCCTGATTCATTATTCTCTTTATTACTATCACTATCCTTTTCGATTTCTTTTTCAGAATTTTCTACTGTAACAGGCACTTTAGGAGAAGGATCAAGGTTACTTACCTCTTCACCTATCACCTTACCGCTTCGCAAGACAGTGATTGACTTGGCTTGTTCGGTTTGACTAGGGAACTTCCCTTCTTCTCTTTTATCAACTTCAGAATTTGCAATATGTTTCTTTAAATTTTCAATTTCTTCAAGCATATATTTCATCAATGCTACTTGACCTTTACTAGCTACTTCTTGCTTGGGAACTTCTTCTATTCTCAACTGATTTTGATTTGGAAACTGTGGAGGTTGTGGTGGTTGAGGTTGGAATTGTTGAGGTTGCAAAGGCTTATTTCCTCCCCAAGAAAAGTTAGGATGATTCCTCCAACCAGGATTATATGTGTTTGAATAGGGATCATTCCTTGGCCTTTGAGGGTACATATTCATAGCATTAGCCTGTTCAGAATACATAGCACTTGACGGACAAAAATTAGTAGCATGAGAATATAATCCACATAACGCACATGCTTCTTGAATTTGCCAATTTTCAAATTGAGTTGGTGTATTTGAATTATCTTGAATCTGATACAGACCTCTACTTTTTCCTCTAGCACTTTTCTGTTGAGAATTAATACTTAACATCTCAAATAATTCTTCTAGTGCTTCCGGTGTCATTCTATTAATAGAACCACCACCGCACTATCAACCATAGTTTGTAAGCTCCGGCGAAAGACCATGATAAAATTGAAGCACTAACACATGTTGAGCCAAATTATGATGAGGACACATAATGAGCGATTTTTAAATCTATCCCATGACTCATGGAATGTTTCACTGGTTCATTTTGGAATGACATGATTTGTTTTCTATATTCAGTAAGAGATGCATGCTTGTAAAATTTACTCATAAACAAATCATATAATTGAGCCCAAGTATAAACACTATTAGGTGTTAAGTTCATAAACCATCTCTTTGCCAACTCTTTTAATGCACTGGGAAAATATTTCATTTTGATTTGATCTTCAGTCAACCCTCCTAAAGGAAAAGTACTCATCATGTATTCATATTCTCTTAAGAAACCGACAGATCTTCATGAGGCATCCCATGAAAAGATGGTATGGCATTAAAATAATGACCTTTAACTCAAAATTCCTAACAAAGATCATCGGCAAGACTAAACATGATGTCACAACATTTAATGAAGGTCTACTAAAGTCATTAATAGTTCTTTGATTTATCACTACTTCCATATTTCTTCTTGCGTGTTCTTCTTTTCTTTGATTCTATTGACCGGGTCAACTGGATTTTCGTGATTTCTATTATTATTATCTTCCATTGGAGGATCAACCGAGGATCCTCTTGATTCAATTGGTCTTGATTATCAAACTCGAGCTAGATTTTCAAGGACTTCTTGATTTCTTCTAACAATATTTATATCTTGATTTAATTCTACCAATTTAGGATTCAAAGATCTACTAATCGTGCATAAAAATAATTTAAAGCAATTTAAAAACAACTAACTATTAAAAACAAAATAAAATCTTTTTGTATTTTTTTTTTATAAAAACTGAAAATTAAACTAAAAACTAAATTAAATTAAAAACTACGCTACCAACAAACTAACTACGTGAACTAGCTTGTAACGGCGCCAAAAACTTGATCGATGTTTTATTAATCTTTTTCCTTGCAAGTGTACAAGACTATTATAGAATAGTATTGGAAGCAAGGGTCGAACCCACAGAGACAAGTGATCACGAACAGTGCAATTTATTGATAGCAAATTATTAATCTAAAGGGGGTTTTTATAATGATTTTACTCTAAACTACTATTTATATTTAGATGTTTACCTAATTAGCAGTAATTACAGATATGAAGATCTTATGGTGGGTGGCAATCTAGGATTCTGGGTTTCACTTGTATCTCCTTTATGCTCAATTCATAATAAGTATCATTCAATGTCTTGGGTTCGTTCACTAAATATAGATATAGTCTGTTGAACAATTGGTTCAGCCTCCATCCTAAAATTCATCCATTCTATATCCTAAGCACAGAACGTAATCTAGTTGTCACCTAGATTTATGATCTATCGTGTCACCTAGATCATGTATGAACCTCGGTCCTAACTTATCACTCTCGTGCATCGATAGGTCCAATTTATTGTGATGGTGAGCCGATTATGCGACATATGCACATGGTCATGCAGTTATCCGCACCTCTAAGCCTTTATTATTTGCGATTACATTCATTTGTTCAAAGCAAAATAATATAGGGATTGATAAACAACACAATCAACAAGCATTGAATGAATATATATAAGAATCAAAACATAAATTCGTTACAAGTTACCTCCCACCTCCTAGATTATGGATGATTTAGTTCATCATAGACAATGAACATCACTTGGAGATGATCGAAAACATGATTTGATCTTCAATACTTGTAATTACACAAACTAATTATGATATACAATCTAAAAACTACCTAAAATCTACCTAAGACTGCTTCCAGCCGATTTTCTATATTTGGCTCGGGATCTGACTTCTATATATACCCGGGAGTTGTAATCCAATCGAATGACTGTGTGAAAATCCGAATTTTGAGCATTCTGACCACCTTGCGGTCGCAAGGTCTGAGGCACCTTGCGTCCGCAAGGTGTTCAGAATTGACAACCTTCATCTTTTCTTCATTTTTCCTTTTTGGCCCTTCTTGAAATTTGCACTTAAAACCCTGGAGTCTGGTGTATTTTCACTAATAACCCTGAAACTTACAAAACTCACCGAAAACATATATTAGTAGCCAAAAGCCTCGTGAAATAACATAATTAAAGTCATAGAAGCATATAAAATCGACGTATAAAATACATCGATCATAGCTCGATCAACCTTTCCCGGGCTTCAGGAGGCATGGCCTTCCCGATTTTGATTTTCTGTTCGGGGTAGAGTGGGTTGATGACTATTTCTTCCAGCTCGCCTTCGGGCTGAATATCGGGCTCATCCCGCACTTGCAGGGTATCCATCTCGATATCTTGCGGCTCGGGGCGCTTGGCCTTGTGCTCGGAAGGTGTTGGGGATGGGACCTGCACAGGCTCATCTGTTTCCATGGGATCCTCTGCTCCCGAAGTTTGTCCGATCTCAATGTTGTTTATGGGGACAGGAGCTGTCGTAGCATTGGGAACGGAACCATCAGGCTTCTCTTTCTCTGTTGTTGTCTAGTCGGGAATGTCCACGATCAGTTTTTGCCTTTTCTATTGGGAATCTCGGACATATTCCCACATTGCTCGGGGTTTGCTGTTCAGGATACCTACCCCATCCTCGGTATAAAACTTTGCCTTTTGGTGAGGTATAGAAGTCACCATCTGAAATTTGGCCATGGCTGGCGTGCCCAGGATGCAGTTGTACGCTGATTTGAGATCGATCACCAGGAAATTGATCATCTCTGTTCGGGTCTGTGCCCCGTCTCCCATGAACACTTCGAGCTCGATGGTGCCTTTGACGCCCACTTGATGGTTGGTGAACCCTTCCAGCTTTCCTAGATAAGGCATAAGCCGGGCATCTGCTAGCTCTAACTCTTAGAAGCAGGAATAATACATGATATCTCTGCACGCTCCAGTGTCAAGTAGAACTCTATGGACTCGCCATTCATTTACCAGACAGGAGATGACCAACGGCTGCTCGGAGGCAAGAAGGGTACTTGCCAACTCACTGCGGGTAAAGAAGATGTTGGGCTCCTCTGCCCGCTGTACTGCTGGAGAATTTACTGCTTTAAAGAGCGAGCATATGTGCTTCCCAATTTGAGTGTTAGATGGAAGCTCTTCCTAGATCACATTGACCACTCCTCGAATCTGAGGGGCCTGGCCACCTCTTCCTCTTGGAGGTCTTCTTTGCCTGTCATTATTAGCGTTGTTCCCTTCGCCCTGATCTTTCTTGAAGCGGTCCAATTTGCCCGCGTTAATCAATTTCTGTATTTCACGTTTCAACACCAAGCATTCCTCTGTGGTGTGCCCGGTACCATGATGGTTGTCGCAGTACTTCGTGTTGTCCCTAGTATGGGCGAGCTCGGGGTCAAGAGGATAGGGAACTGGCAGAGCATCTCCTACTTGGAACATGATGTCTTCCCGCGTAGTGTTTAGAGGGGTAAACTGCGCTTCCCTGAATAATCTTTGCCCGGGAGTAGATGTTCTCCTCCTGTCTCTACGGACGGTTCTTTGCCCCTCCCAGTCTGGTCGGTGGCCGTCTGGGCCTTGTCCTTGTTCTTATTTTTGTCTGCTCGAGCGATCTCAGTCGAGCAGAATAAGTGGGAACTTGCTAGCAGCTCAGCTTTGGAGGCTTCCGGGTTCATAGCCAACATTGTCTTCAGGGGCCCTGCTTTCATGTTGTTTAAGTAACAGAACGTTATCTCCGGGTCACTGGTAGCGGTCACTTGGTCGAGCATCTCCTCGAACCTTTTCAAATAGCTGCCGTAGGACTCGTGCTCGCCTTGTTTTACTTTAGCCAGATCGAATCGGTTCTTGGGTGTTGGTCCGACAGTGCCAAATTCTTCTAGGAACTTCTCCCGTAACACTTCCCAGCTGCCGATAGATCTGCGGGGAACCCTTCCCAGCCATGCTTGCGCTTTCCCTGAAGAGCCCCCTCGAATGCTCGCATTTTCAGAGCCTCTATATCTGTGACCATTCGAATCTGTGCCTCGAATGACCTGGGCCAGTCACTTGCCCGCGTTTTCCCAAAGTATTTCTCAAATTGCGGGAATATGATTCCGTGTGCGGGCGGTGCGTTTTCGATCTCGGGAGTGAAAGGGCTACATTCCAGCGGCTTGGGGGTACCGTAGCCGGGCTTGGCCACAGCCAGGTTAGCCATCTGTTTGGCCATGTCACATTTCATAGCCTCCATGCGCTCGGACAGACGTTTCTCGGCATCTAGTGTGATACCTGATGAACGGACACCTGCCTCGACCGATGGTTATTTGAGGTGGCGGGCGTAAAGTCGGTGCGCAAGAAGCTTCCACCTCTCAACTCGCGCCTATGCTTAGGCGGTGTGCCTCTCTCGGCGTGCTCACGAGCTCTGCGGCAGCGTGACTTTCACTGCGGGCATAATGATTTTGTCCGTGACTATGTGCTGTGAAGAATTTACGGCGGCTATTCGCTTCCGCTGTCGCCGCCGCTTTAACTCTTCAGCCCTTTCTGAATGTATGTGAATGACAGATGGAAGTCGTTTGTTGGGAGCGGGCATATGTTGTGAGGCATGGCCATCACCAACAGGTGCGGGAATACTGAGAGCTGGCAATACCAAATCAGCAACCGGAACCGGGGAATGGCCCAAGGCGAGTAGTTGCTGGTTGAGTCTGTACATTTTGCTATAGCAGTCCGCTTGGACTTAGAGAGCAGCGGCCTGTTGTTCGGGGGCTTGGCCAGGCAGATTCACGTGGCTACCGTGGTCGTTTTCTCTCTGGCGACTTAGTTGTGTCCTGAGGTCCAACTCGTGGGCACTGCGCTACTCGTTGATAATTTCTCTGGCATCACGTTGGCTGGCACGGCTCTGGCTAGCACGTTGAGATGGCTGCTCGTCCACATATGGCACATCCTTGCCATGAGTTGTTTGCCAGGCGGCAATCTTCTGATTTCTTGTCTGAACCCCTTGGGGTGCCTTTGGTGGGAGGTCCCCAGCCAACTGGCTACCAGCCTGGTGATTGCTCACGGTAGCATGGTGCTTGCTGCTCTTACCAGCCAAAGGAATCAGAGGATTTCTGGAAACTTACGCCGGAGAACTTGAGAAAAGGAGGTTGAATGTTCGTATTCACAGCAACGGAACCAAACTGATGTGGCAAAATCCTCAGCTTGGGCCGTCTATGCTTTGGGTAGGATATCTGGGCTTTGACCTGCTTCCTTGAACCTGACTGAGAACAAAGAAAACCTGAGTGGAAGTGCAAAGCAGGGCCTCGCGAAACCCCTCCGGCGTGAGAGTAAGTATCGAGTGCAAGACAGAATACCAAAGCTCAAGGAAGAGGGTGAATGTATGTGTGTGTGTACCTTGTTATGGCTTGTGGAGGAGTATTTATAGGCCCCTTTGTAGCTGAATCAGGCCAGGATTCGGTTTCCTTAGTTATCTTGTTCAACAAGGAGAGAATCCCTAGTTTTTAGGCGTGATACGCGGTTGGCCGCGAGATATCAGGAACAGATAAGGCAAGTGTCCTGCCCACATATGGTAGCCTTTGACTGTGTCTTGGCAAACAAGCTACTGGTGTTTTCCGCTCGATATTGGTCTGAGCGGGCAGGGCCCTGCCCACCTATGTGATAGATGGTGGATTAAAGCGGACATAGGTCTCGGGCATGGCCCCTGGTCAGACATGCAAGGCCTATACATGGCCAGGTTTGGATAGGAGTTACTATGCTCGTTGCTCGATGCTGCCATCACTTTGCTCGCTAGGAATGTGGGCCTCATAAGGTTTGTGCTCGTGACCGGCACGTGAGGATAGCTCGTGCTCTGCTCGTGACCGGGTTTGGGCCGGGTATATCACCTACTTTTAATAATTAGTGTGACTCAAAATGAGCACTATATATATATGTAATGTACCTGAAGTTGATCACCAAGGTTGACAAGAAAAGCTTCTGAAACCAATGGAACCGTATACCATTTATTATCTTTGAGTACTTGAAGTCCTAAAACCTTCGTATCAGGCAACACAATGGTGATGCCTGATGAATCTGAATGAGCTTTAACACCCAGAACTCGTTCAGGTTTTGGACATACCGGATACATATTAAACCGGCCTAGCATAGTTGCTCGCTCCCCAAATCTAGACAAAAAGCTTTCCTCTCCCAAATCAAGACACCTTGCCGTCGCCTTTAACAAAAGATGAATCATAGCCTCCATTTTCATCGAGTAGTCATGAACAGCCTCTCTACATTTAGAACTCAAAATAACATGAGCATACCAAGTTTCATGGGATTTGGTGAGAATTAATGAGAAATATATGTAATTGAAGAAGAACTTTATGAATAAAAATTTCTCAAACATTATGAATTGTTTTAAAAGAAAAAAAAAATTCAAGTGAGGGATATATACCGAAAATAAGTTGGATTCTTGGGCCAAAAATTGAGATTTCTTTTCTCTTCTGGGACTAGCTTGAGAATCACGCGATCACACCAATCCAAAACTTGTTTTTCAGAAAAGACATGATCGTTCCTGTAACCTACTGCCTCGCCAGCTTGTCGCGAATAGAGTTTTTTTTCTTCCATTGAAAGCGAAAATAATTGTCTTACCTGCTCGCGCATATCATCAAGGAAAGAGCTCGAGATCCGGTGACCTATGACCTTCAAACAATAATCTTTCAACATATCAATACCCAAGATACATACATACATATATACATATTAGAGAATAATATTATTCTCTAATCATACATACTGTAATGCCCCAAACTCGGGTCCCATTACATGGGCCCACATCTGACCACGTCACTACAAATTCAAATTTTAAATAAATACTAAATTAAAACGATGTCTAACTAATATTACAAAAGTCTCCAATTTAAATACAGTCATCCAAATAAATTTCGGAACAAAGTCTACTAAAAATTTCTCTGTCTTCATTAACTTCCAACACATATAATTATGACTTAAAAATCTTGGTTTCTTCACCGGTATCCTCTACCTCAAACTTAGTCTTTAAGTTCGACCTGAAAGAAGAGGATTGTGAAGGGTGAGCGAACAAAGTTCAGCAAGATCATACGTCGCCCCTCCGGTTTCTAAGGAGGGGTGACTCAAAGAATAATCAGGATATATGTAAAACAGAGTTTTAGATATTTGACAACTTGCAAAAATCAAAGATAGGTAACGAAAGACTTAAAAATCTTTTTTTATTTTTTATGGAGAGTTCAAACATAACAAATATGGATCAAATAAGTTTGTCATTACTGACTGTCCCATACCAACCAGTAATAACCGAATATCAAAATATTTATTTAGATCACATAAGGGTCTATTGACCAAGAACCAAATCCCCCGAAGGGTACACAAATCCCCCGTAGGGTACACGAATCCTCCGAAGGGTACACAAATCAAGGTATATCCGGATAACCGCACTCACAGGCCAAGTGGTGCAAATTTCAATTAATTCAAATGTTGTCACGAAAGTCCCCGTGACGGGTTGTTCATACTTAGTGATCATAAATAATTTCAAAACATAAATAGTACTGTTAATGCACTATTATCAAAACATAAATAATATCAAAATTCGTCATTTTTAATACCAAAGAGCATACCGACAAAGTTTTACGAATACAAAGAAAATTTCTCAATAACAAAGGTATTTCATGAAAATCAGAGTAGACATGAAAATTTGCGAAAACGAAGGTATAACGAAGATATGCAATAAAGCAACTGACGGAGTCAAAGCAACTACCGACACGAGGTCGGGCATGGCAAATGAAAGAACGAATAAATTTCAAGAATTTTGCGGAAGCCTAAAATTAAAAGTATTTTTATACTTTTTCAAAGAACCTAAAAGAAACGGACTCCCTTACCTGAATACGGTTTCAAAAATAACGGACTCGTACGAAGAATATACTGCTACACGCGTCCTCCCATATCTATAATTGTAGACAATATATCATAAGTATAATAATTGTGCTACAAACAGCAACTACTATAAGAAACCAATATATATATATATATATATATATATATATATATATATATATATATATATATATATATATATATATTATTCTATTGATTTAATGTTGAAAGTAATATTATGTTTTCTCTTTTTTTTAACCATTGCCTAGTCTATTCATCCAATTGGTCAAACCAAAACTTCATCATTGTGGAAACTTATTCACCCAAAACCTGACACACGATTTCTCCCTCTTCTCACCCTTTCTTCTTTCTTTTATTTTTTCCTTCTTTCTCTGCAACTATCTCTCTCTTCTCAACCTTTCTTCTTTCTTTTATTTTTCTTTCTTTCTTCTGCAACTATCTCTCTCTTCTCAACCTTTCTTCTTTCTTTTATTTTTTCCTTCTTCTGCAACTAACATGCCTGGTTTTTTATCTTCTCTCGTGATACGCTTCTCCTTTGTGAAATCCACAATCAAAATAAAATCATTATCTATCTTTAAAAAGTTTTAAATCCTCACTCACGCCTACCCATATCACAGATCCATACATTTTTTTTGTTCTTTGTTGGTTCCTTGTACATCTAAATGCCAAAGCCACATACAAAAATTACGATCGGTATTTATATTTATCGAGAAGGATCACAACAACTTATTCGAATAACCTCTCGGTATGCTTCCGACTTCGTGCTCGAGATTTCCTTCTCTTTTCCCTTGCTCCTACCGGCGTCTCTCGCTTTCTCTTTCTGTATGTCAATTGGTTTGATTATATTGGTAACCCAAAACCTTCAAAAATCTCTACTTATCTCTTGGCAATTACTTTCGTAACCCGTTTGGTCACCACCCGAGACTCCTCCCTTGAAACGACACTGTTTGAACGATTGGGAATTGGATAAGATAAGTTAGGCTATTTACTGTTATTACTATTATTATTATTATTTTATTATTATTATTATCATTATCAATAAAATGAGCCAAGCCCAAAACTACTAACATTATAATTAAATCAATTTACTAATTGTATTGGCCCAACACAAATAGGTGGCAATTCTAACATAGGCCCAAAATAATTTGACTCCAAAGATCTAGATTGGCCCAAAGCAAATATAATATTAATTATAATAATTAATATATATATATATATATTTTATTTGGGGTATTACACATACATACATACATATACATACATACATATATACTCAGGTCACCATATATATTCATTTTCCTCGGAAAGTCAACTCAATGCAATATCAAATCAATATTTACATACATTTCTTGTGTTTTTAGTTATGAAATTTCAATATATCAATTTTTAGAATCTTCTTAAGACAAGAAATGTTTTGTTTAAAATTCGATCCAATTGACCATAAAAAAAATCAAAGTGAGGAGACTTTATTTTTGGGATGGAAGGAGTACGACTTTCTTATGCTTCGGAGGTTTCGAGGAAATTTTGATCTATTTATTTTCCCTTTTATGAAAATTTCTCAAAGAATATATGTACACAATAGCTAAACAATGGAAGAGGAAAAAATAGAAAAAAACAAAAAACAAATAAAGCCTGATGAATAGAAATGGATGTTTTCAAGATGATTTGAAAAGAAAGAAAAAGGGAAGTCTATAATTATTTCATCAAGATTTGATCATAAAGATGAGGTAAAAGTAATTATACAAGTGAATTAGAATTACCTGGAAACAGCCCCAGGAGGTGAGAGCTGATCTCAGCTTGATTAGTTCAGTTTGGGATCCTTCAGAAAGCAAACTAAGGTCGATTATGGGTATTTCAGCAATGGGAATGGAGGAATGATTGCATTTATTTTTAACACTGAACCTCGGTAATTAAAATATAATGAAAAAGTAAAGGTAAAGTGTTTAAAATGATTTATAAAAGTAAGTTTCAAACTTGACAATTATTTTGAGACAGACGAAAAAGAAAAGGAGGACGATAATTTAGAGACAGATGGAGTATCAATTATTGTTGGAGTTAGACCCCTACCTCTAACGGTTGCACATGAACTCTTTTTATAAGGCAATATAGGTAGATCACCACTATTTAAAATTTTTTTTTAAAGGAAACTTGGCTGATAGCTTCATAATTTTATTAGGGAAAATCGCACCATTGGTTCATTGACTATGGATCATTTTCAGTATTAGTCATTTAACAATTTTTTTTAATCAAAATTGGGTGCTAAGAGTATTAATTTTTCACAGCCGCAGTCCATTTCATGGATGTCGATAGAGAAATACCATTAAGTTATCCATGTGTATTTAGTAAGGGAAAAAATGCAATTTTTTCTAACTTAACATATATAAAAATCTACAATCGAATCCCTAGAGTTTGAAAAATAACCATCAGGCCTTCTTCTCCAATTTTTTTTGGAAACCCACCAGATTCTTGGGAAACCCGCATATAGGGGAAATTGAAGAGATCTTGACCACCTCCCTAACATTGGCTACTTAATGGACAGCAGAATCAAGAAGCTATTTGATTCCCACCCCCTAGGAACTAGAAAACTTGTTTTCGCCAACATCTATCATCATCATCAATTTCACTACTAACTCCTTTCCCTGTGAACGTGGTAGATGTCAAAAGTGTATGAGATCTCTGATATTGCCAATTACCCGGAAGGTCAATCAACCTAGATTTTGATTTTGTAGCCAACAAAGTGGATTTTCGTTGAAAGGAAGCATTGGAGCTACATAAAATCACCTCGTCAAAGGCTCCAATGCCATTACTAGCATCAGACCACTGTTTGACAACTTCATTAAAAGAAACCCTAACTCCTCTCGGAGTCAACACTCCATAAGTATTGGGACGCTCGGGAATCTTGGACAAGGAGGAACGCTGGGACGAATGGGAATCAGTTACGAAATCGAAGTCTCCAATACATTTGACCATGGCATACTATGAGAAATCATACCTAGAGTCTTTCCATGACGTCTCAAGCTCTTTGGTAATGCCATTATCTTCTCCAGTGAAGTCGATTATCACTTCCTTCATTTCGCCGTAATCATTGGAAAACAGTGAAGAACACGTTGTTGAGAAGCTTTTTGAATTCATTGCTGCAATGTCAATGTGGGTTTCGGTGATTATGTCAATGTTAATTTTCAGTTTTCACAAATGCAATCCTCAAACAAGTGTTATAAATTATGGTTTTATATTCCGAATGAATAAAATCTCTTTAATTTCCCCTATAGGTAGGTGGGTTTCCTAAAAATCTGGTGGTTTCCAATTTTTTTTCAACATTGCTAGCCTTACAACTATTTCTACAACTTTCCTTACAACTAAGCTTTAAAGAAGGGTAAAGTTGTCTTTGTCCAAAACAATTTTCCCCAATTCAAGGCTTAGTTGTAAGGAAAGTTGTAGGATTAGTGGTAAGGATATCATTTTCCATTTTTTTTTTTTTGGGAAGAAGGCCTTATGGTTATTTTTCAAACTCTAGTGAGTCGATTGTAATTTTTTATATAAGTTAGGTTTGAAAAAAATCATTTTCGACCTAACTAAATGCACATGGACAAGTTAACAATATTTCTCTAACGACATCCATAAAAAGGACCTCGACTGTGAAAATTTAATACTATTAGGACCTAATTTTGACAAAAAAATTGATAAGGGACTAATGGCGGAGAAGTTCATAATCAAGGGACCAATGGTGCGATTTACCCATTTTATTAAAGAAACCAAAATAAAAACAATGTGCACCTGTGAGTGCCCCGAAATTTCTCCCGGACTCTGCGCTCCCTTGGTTAGGGGAACGCGACATGCTGAAGGGACATCACCGCTCTCATTCCATCCTCTCTTGTCTAGGGGAAGACGAAATTAAAAGTGCAAGAGGAGTGTTGTAAAAAAGAGAGCGTGTTGAATACGCCTCGGGCTCAGAGTAGATCACCATGAATGCTATGGGTTTTCTTTATCAAGTTATCTCTTGTTTAGGCGATACCAGGATGAAGGAATACACCACCCTTTCATTCTCATCTTCCCTTTTCTAGAGGGAAAACAGAAAAGTGCAAGAAAGGATGTTGCGAGGCCCCACGGTGATATTCTCAAGACATTATATAGAGTCGCCACTATGAGAGCTTTTGAGCTAGAGTTTATCCTTAAGCAGGATACCAGGATGTAGGAATCACTAATGAAACAAGGCTCTGCCGATTTTAATTTTTAGCGACGAATTTTACCTTTAAGTACAGAATTTTGCATATTTCACGGAATTGACCATCAGCGACGAATATCAATGGCGAAATTTTCCGTCATGAAGGCCACCTTAGCGACGGAATTGAAGCGACGGAATTAATTATTAGCGACGGAATTGAACATCGCTTATGGAGCGACAGTTACTAGAATTTTTCCGTCGCTAAAGTCACTTTTGCTTAATGAAATTTTCCGTCAGCTGAAATACTCTGAAAATTAATTTTATTTTCAGCGACGTGAAAATCGTTAAAGCGTCATTTTAAATTTCCGCCGTTAGCTTGACCTTTAGCGACGAAATTTTCTCCGTCACTAAAGGATTTTAAAATTAATTAAAATTGAATTTCAATGACGAATTTTAAAATTAATTAAAATTATCTCAGCGACGGAAAATTCGTCGCTAAAGGCATTTAAAATTTAATTAAAATTAATTTCAATGACGAAAATTCATTAAAAGGCTTTTAAAAATTAATCGAAAATTGACTGATTTAAAATTTAATTAATGAATTTAGCTGATGAAAATTCGTCGCTAAAGGCGTTTAAAATTGAATTTCCACACGATAATGAAAAATTAAATTGAATTCTAATTAATATAAAATATCAAAAAATATATGAAATTAATTTGAAATTAAATTAAATTAATATTTGAAATGTTAATTTAATAATATAATATCAATAATTAAATGATTAGCATCAATATAATTACAAAAAATAAACATTCAAATTACAACTTAACGTAACTTAACGCACTTAAATTGAAATTAAATTAAAATAATATTTGAAATGTTAATTTAATAATATAATATCAATAATTAAAATGATTAACATCAATATAATTACAAAAAATAAAACATTCATATTACAACTTAACTTAACGTAACGAAACTTAAAATTGAAATTAAATTGAAATTAAATTAAAATAATATTTGAAATGTTAATTTAATAATATAATATCAATAATTAAAATGATTAGCATCAATATAATTACAAAATAAAACATTCACATTACAACTAACTTAACTTAACGCGAACTTAAATTGAAATTAAATTAAATTAATATTTGAAATGTTAATTTAATAATATAATATCAATAATTAAAATGATTAGCATCAATATAATTACAAAATTAAAACATTCAAATTACAACTTAACTTAACGTAACGACGAACTTAAATTGAAATTAAATTAAAATAATATTTGAAATGTTAATTTAATAATATAATATCAATAATTAAAATGATTAGCATCAATATAATTACAAAAAATAAAACATTCACATTACAACTTAACTTAACTTAACTTAACGTAACTTAACGTAACGTAAACTTAAATTGAAATTAAATTAAATTAATATTTGAAATGTTAATTTAATAATATAATATCAATAATTAAAATGATTAGCATCAATATAATTACAAAAAATAAAACATTCAAATTACAACTTAACGTAACTTAACATTAACTTAAATTCAAATTAAATTAAAATAATATTTGAAATGTTAATTTAATAATATAATATCAATAATTAAAATGATTAACATCAATATAATTACAAAAATAAACATTCACATTACAACTTAACTTAACGTAACGTAAACTTAAATTAAATTAAATTGAAATTAAATTAAAATAATATTTGAAATGTTAATTTAATAATATAATATCAATAATTAAAATGATTAGCATCAATATAATTACAAAAATTAAAACATTCACATTACAACTTAACTTAACGTAACGTAACGTTAACTTAAATTGAAATTAAATTAAAATAATATTTGAAATGTTAATTTAATAATATAATATCAATAATTAAAATGATTAGCATCAATATAATTATAAAAAATTAAAACATTCACATTACAACTTAATTTAACGTAACGTAACGTTAACTTAAATTGATTAGCATCAATTTAATTAAAATGATTAATAATATTACAACTTAACTTAATGTAACTTAACGTAACACACCGTTAACTTAAATTGAAATTAAATTAAAATAATATTTGAAATGTTAATTTAATAATATAATATCAATAATTAAAATGATTAGCATCAATATAATTACAAAATTAAAACATTCACATTACAACTTAACTTAACTTAACTTAACTTTAACTTAACTTCTAACTTAACTTAACTTTTACCTTAACTTAACTTAACTTCTAACGTAACGCAACTTAACTAACTTAAAAACGCAATTAACTTCAACTTAACTTACTAACGTAACGTAACTTAACTTAACTTAATGTAACTTAACTTAACTTAATGTAACGTAACTTAACTTAACTTAACTTAACTTAACTTAACCTAACTTAACTTAGCTTAACTTAACTTAACTTCTAACGTAACTTAACATGAAAACACACTACTATTAGCGAAATGGTATAATGGACTACGATGGACCATTATAACATGAAAACACGTGACGCTATTGGCTTAAATGGTATAACGAGTACGACACCATTATAACATGAAAACACGTTACGCCTATTAATGGTGAAATGTTATAATGGACTACGATGGAGCATTATAACATGAAAACACGCTTACGCCTATTGATTTAAAATGGTATAATGGAGTATGATGAACCATTATAACATGAAACACGATATTATCTATTAGCGAAATGGTATAATGGAGTACGATAGACCATTATAACATGAAAACATGCTACGCCTATTGACGAAATGGTATAATGGAGTAATAATGACCATTATAACATGAAACACATACGCCTATTAGCTTAAATGGTATAATGGAGTACGATAGACCATTATAACATGAAAACACGCTACTTATTGATTTAAATGGTATAATGGAGTACGATGGACCATTATAACATGAAACATGATACGCTTATTAGCGAAATGGTATAATGGAGTACGATAGACCATTATAACATGAAACACGCCACTTATTGGCGAAATGGTATAATGGAGTACGATGGACCATTATAACATTGAAACATGATACGCCTATTACGAAATGGTATAATGGAGTACGATAGACCATTATACATGAAAACAGCTACGCCTATTGATTTAAATGGTATAATGGAGTACGATGGACCATTATAACATGAAACATGATACGCCTATTAGCGAAATGGTATAATGGAGTACGATAACCATTTAACATGAAAACACGCTACGCTTATCAGCGAAATGTTATAATGAGTACGATGGACCATTATAACATGAAACACGCTTAACTTTATCAAGCAGATGGTATAACTTAACGCATCGCACTTAACTAAACGCAACGTAACGTAATGTAACTTAACTTAACTTAACTTAACTTACTTTAACTTTACTTAACTTAACTTAACTTAACTTAACGCTTAACTTCTAACTTAACTTAACTTCTAAACGTAACGTAACTTAACTTAACTTAACTTAACGTAACTTAACTTAACTTCTAACTTAATCTTAACTTAACTTAACTTTAACTTAACTTAACTTAACTTAACTTAACTTAACTTAACTTAACTTAGCTTAACTTAACTTAACTTAACTTAGCTTAACTTAACTTAACTTAACTTAACTTAACATAACTTAACATTAACTTAAATTTAACTTAACTTAACTTAACTTTAAAACTTAATGTAACTTTAACTTAACTTAACGAACTTAACTTAACTTTAAACGTAACGTAACTTAACTTCTTAACTTAAACGTAATGTAACTTAACTTAACTTCTTTAACTTAACTTAACTTAACATAACGATAACCATTATAACATGAAAACTAATGTAACATAACTTAACTTAACTTAACGTAACTTACTTAACTTAACTTAAACGTAATGTAACTTAACTTAACTTAACTTAGCTTATTCCAACTTAACTTTAACTTAACTTAACTTAACTTAACTCTAACTTAACTTAACTTAACCTCTAACTTAACTTAACTTAACTTAACGTAACTTAACTTAACTTAACTTCTTAACGTAAATTAACTTATGACATGAAAAACAGCTTACTTTATCGGCTAATGTTATAATGGACTACGATGGACCATTATAACATAAAACACTTAACTCAATCCCTGCCTCCTAATTTAACTAATGTCATAGTCCCATTTAACTTAATTTAACGCAATTCAACTAGTGGTTTGCTAACTTCTACCAAACCAACGAATTTTTTCTAATTTTTCTTAGTTTAACTTATTATTATTATTATTATTATTATTATTATTATTATTATTATTATTATTATTATTATTATTATTATTATTATTCTTATTATTAATTTAATTTATAACCACAACTAAAAACACAAAAATAAAATAAAAACCTAGGTATTAAATACAAATAAAACCCTAATCTCAAACACTTTTTCAAAAACATTATTTATTTATAAAAACAAATATTTCAAAACAAATATTAATTTCAAATAATTAACTTAACTTAACATGCAACACACAACTTTACCACATGCAAAACTTCAACTTAATCTCAAACACTCTTTTCACAAATTTAATATATTTTTTAATTTTTTACTTAAAATATTTGTGGTAGTTAATCTTTCGATATTTAAAATAAATTGGATTTTGTAATTTAATAATATTATGGTCATTTAATAACTTAACCTAACGTTAACGCAACTTCTAACTTTAACTTAACTTAACTTAACTTAACTTAACTTAACTTAACTTTAACTTAACGTAACTTCAACTTAACCTAACATAACTTAACGCTAGCCTTAACTTAACTTAACTTAACTTTAACTTCTTAACTAACTTTAACTTAACTTAACTAGCTTTAACGTGCAACTTTAACTTAACTTAACTTTAACCTAACTTTAACTTAACTTAACTTAACTTCTTAACTTAACTTAACTTAACGTAACTTTAACTTAACTTAACTTAACTTAACTTCTAACTTAACTTAACTTAACTTTAACTTAACTTAAACTTCTAACTTAACTTTACGCCACGTAACGTAACGAACTTAACTTACATGAATATGCCATTCTCCAAGACAATGTTGTATAATGTATTTAATGATGAACACAACAAATTCCTGTTACATTTTTGTCTCGACTCGATCCGATTTATCGATCATATATTTGTTCACGACAAAGCATCAATTCGCTTAGCTAGTTTCCCTAATTTTTACTCAAAATATTTAATTAAAAATTCTCGTTTCCGGAATTAAATTGAAATTAAATGATGAAAATATTTAGCTTAATTTTAATGTGTTAGAGACATGCAACACAAGATGACCACATGCAAATTCAAATTTACTCTATTTATATAATTTTAATTATTTTCTTAAATATATAAATTAAGTTGTAATGTGAATATTTTAATTTTTGTAATTATATTGATGTTAATCATTTTAATGAATGATATTATATTATTAAATTAATATTTCAAATATTAATTTAATAATAAAATATCATTCATTAAAATGATTATAATATTTCCTATATATATACACAAAAAGGATTTTATAAAACAAAAATATTCCAAAAATATCATTTATTTTAAATTTACAAAGGATTTTACAAAACAAATATTTCAAAACATTATTTATTTACAAAAAAAATATTTCAAAATTAGAATGATTATATATTTCCTATATATAGGAAATATTATAATCATTTTAATGAATGATATTTTACTATTAAAGTAATATTTGAAATGTTAATTTAATAATATAATAATAATTAAATGATTAGCATCAATATAATTACAAAAATTAAAATATTCACATTAATTTATATATTTAAGAAAATAATAATAAAATTATATAAATAGAGGAAATTTGATTTAAATTAATAAAGTGAAATTATATAAATAGAGTAAAATTATATTATGTAATTAATAAAGTGTCATGTAAAGAGTCCACTTTAAAAAATTAAGATATATAAGTATCATTTTATTACTAATAAACTATTAAAGTTGTTATTTTCTTTAAAAAAAATGACTTTTAAACGAAGACTATTTACCAAAACGAAGAAAGTATTTGAAATTATATTTCAAATCAACAATTAAAAATCATGTTCAAAAATTAAAACTCCTCCACCAATAACCCCAAAATGTGGGCGGAGTGAACAAGATATCCACCGCCAAATCCAAAAATCCATCTCAAAAGCCCTCTCAAAAAGCCCTCTTCCTCTTCACAGCCTCTTCATTTCCTCCCCTCTTCACGCTCTCTACATTTCCCTCCCTCTCCCTTCACCTACGCCATCCTCCATCGCCGACCCAAAACCCAAGCGATCCACCATCTCTCACCTACAATCAAGCAAACCTCTCTCCCTAACCAAATTTCCATCTCCCTCTTCCACAATCCAAAGATGCCCCGTGATTCCCGCTTCCCCTCTTCGTTGCCTCCGCCCTTCTTCACAGCCTGTCTTCGCCCATTCACAGCAGCCTCGACTTTCAATTGCTGCCATCTATCTCCATCAAGTCTGCCTCCCTCTTTCTCTCTCTCTCTCTCTCTCTCTCTCTCAAACTGTAGGGTTTTCATTGTTCGGCTTTAATTGAATAACTTTTTGGATCTTTTTTAAGGTTACTCATGGCAATAGCCAGAACTTATACTAAGATATATTCAGTTTATTTTATTTATTAGTTGCTTTTAATTAAACAATGATATTTGGTTTTATTTTTAATTTCAACGATTTGTTTGTTTTTTTTTTGTTTAGTATTTTCATTTTGCTTTTATGATTCTTGTATTTTGGTAGTGTTATGCAAACAGTTCGAAATGTGAGCATATTTTTTTTGTTTAGTATTTTCATTTTGCTTTATGAT